>JASVEL010004288.1:0-313865 GCA_032618575.1 Nicotiana noctiflora | reverse complement strand
TTCGCCGCCGAACTTTTGAAGGTGACCAAATGTTCCTCCCTCTTCTGAAATGTCGAGTTAGCTATCAGGAGCTCGGAAGCTCTAGCGAAATCCAACAGCGCAGTGCCTCCTCCGTTCCTAGCCCCAAGTCCAAAGCCTCCATGCACTTCACCATAGCCACTAGCATCTGCCCCAATATGACCATTAAAGTCCCCTCCAATGTATAAGTAATATAGATATTAGATAGTATCTGCATAACATTCTCTGACTTGTTATTCTTTATGGTATAATATTCCCTTCATTGTTATTCACCCCACATAAAGAATTAATGAATTATAATCTCAGCAACAAGTGAACCAATGACCCTATAGACTTTGATTGTTATGCAAAAGATAAGGGCTTTATTATCCTTTATAACATTTAAAGCTGACCCTGGATCTACTTGCACTTGTCGGAGTTTTACTTCACCAATATACCTGAAAGGTACAGTGGACGATTATGGTGAAGGTCCCCATTATAATCTCAGCAACAAGAGAACCAATGAACCTATAGAATTGATTGTTATGCAAAAGATAAGGGCTTTATTATCCTTTATAACATTTATAGCTGACCCCGGATCTACTTGTACTCGGAGTTTTACTTCACCAATATATCTTGAAAGGTACAATGGACGATTATGGTGAAGGTCCCCATTATAATCTCAGCAACAAGTGAACCAATGACCCTATAGACTTCGATTGTTATGCAAAAGATAAGGGCATTATTATCCTTCGTTTGGTGCATCAACGTTATCCTGCAGCATTCTTGAAAATGAAACTAGAAAGAAGTATGAAATTATGTAATCTGAGTTGCATTCGACTGATGGCTGTGAATATTTTCTGTAGGATCAAATAAAGGGAATGGGGAAAGTGACATAAATGCCTTACCCAAAAAGAGTGTTAGTAAGAAGGAAAAGTTGACGATCTCAAGTAGTGATTTCGTGGGGCTTGGTTTTTCTGATAAAAAGCAAAGCAGGGGACTGCCTGCTGGATTGGTTCCAATAGTAGACTCATTCCCTGAAGGAAACTTGCCTGATGTAGAGATACTTGTTGGGGATACAAGCAAGTTTGTAGATACCGAGACATCAAAGTCAAATCGCATCCAAGAAGATGACACGAATACCTATAAGCCAAAGGTTTCCACGTGGGGAGTTTTCCCCAGACCAAATGACATCTCGAAAGCTGTAGGTTGCCTATTATGACTTGCACTTCAGCTTTTTGTTATGCACTGTCTTCTTATTCAGCTATTTCCAAACCATGATTTCATGGAAATAGCAGCTTTTGCTGCTACTGTAGGATATGTTTATTTGAATGTTTTCTAGTGCAATTAGAAGTTAATGCTTACTTTGATATGCCCAAGTTCAATGCTTTATGGATTAGCAGTAGGTTAATTTCAGTGCTAACTCCCAATTCCAGAACTTTACTAATTTGACCAAAATTCTTCCTAAGACAGAAAGTTACAGTGATACAGTAAACGCAAGTACAATGAAAAGATATACATAGAAAGCTAAGCAAAACTGGATAGATGATATCGTATTTCAATCCTCTCCAAAAAAATAACAGGCTCATTGTTTGGAAAATTAAGTTTCTTCAGTTTCTTGCATTATGTTGTAAAACTATCTGTTTGTCCAGGGTATTTCAAAAATATGTGTAGTATTTAAGTCGGGGGTTTTATTGTTGCAATTATCTGGGGCTATGATGTGTAGTGCAATACAATTGACCATTACATGCATTTTTAATGATGTCTGGATCCCTGTTGATAACTCCAGTTGCAGCAGTGGAGAAAGTAATGAAGTTAAGCTTCAGGTCAGGAATCATTTAGAAGAGAAGGGGTAAAAATAGAAAAGATGTAGTATCCTATAGAGAATATCATAAGAACATCGAGTGACCTTCTTTGGTCTGTAAAAAGAAAATGCAACGTGCACTATCCAATGTTTAATTGTAGTTCTGTTCAAAACAGCCATGCAAAATGATAGTTTACTCATCTGGTTAATATTGGAAATAAGTGGGTTGAGAGCTAATAAAAAGAGGTTTATATAGTCAGTTGTTTTCTGTTTTATCAAGATATTACACACACATGTTGTAGATTGCTGATGACAAGTACATGAAAGGTTTCAGAAATTGCCACTCAACTTAATCCATGCATGAAACCTTATTCTTTTTGCAGTTAAGAATGACAAGCTGTATTATGCTTGATTATGCCTCTCTCTATCAAATTTTAGTTTCTCTGAATACCATGATCTCTTGAACTAATGAATGTAATTATTTATGCAAAACACTATGAATAAACTTATTACTTGTTTGGAGCTTAGTTCGGCGGTGGAAGAACTTTACGTCCAGGTGAGGCTCTAGAATCAGCAGAAGAGAAAGCAGCTAAAGAAGCACGTACAAGGGAGCTACTTGCTGCCTACAAGAAAAGAGTAGGCCTAAGCATTGATCCAAACATAAAACTTGAATGTGAGAAGGTATAGTTTAACTGCTATTATTATTCTTTATATGATGATTCTTAATGCATCAGATTTCTTTCATTAAGGAAAAATTCTTTAAATTTTCTTCTTATATTGATCTTGAGAGCTGATGCTGAATTCTCATCAATTATTCACAAGTTTTCACTTTTCAGCATATAAAAGCTGTTGTACACCATTCCCAGTTCCATGAATTGGCATGTTCTTGGCGGCTTGATTCGATAAACGCCAGGCTTGTTAATTCAAGTAGTGGAATTAAATGTTTTTGCCAATCATTTCTGCTTTGAATACACATAAAGCAGAGTCTGATTTTGAAACGAAGAGGGGTATCTTGTTACGTAGTCAGTCACTTAACTGAATGAGGAAGAATTGATAGTTTTTTGAGGGTTGGTACTGATGTGCTCCTTATTCTCACAAATCCATTTAGATGGACTGAAATTAAAGGTTTTAAGACTTGGAAATTATATCATCACCATGCATTTTCAAAAAAAATTATATCATTGCCATGGCCCTTGGTGATTGGAGATAAATTCACATTACCATCAGGCGGAGTTAGAGAACCTCAAGGATATTGACCTTCAGACTCATTACAACTTAAGCACACCTACCAAGCCGTGTAATTTTCCTCGATTAGACGATGCTTTGGATCTTCACATTCCAGTAGTTAATTAGATATATTTGCACACTCAGGCAATTGTAGATTATATTTAATTGGGCCATGAACGAGAAATAGTGAAGTTAAATGCTGGGATGTGGACAATTGTTACATTATGTCCCCTAGTAGTATGATTCACTTCTGAAGTTTCTACAACTGACATCTGTGTTTCTGCATTGGCGGGGTCGTCTTGAATGAACTTTTAGCATTAAGGGTGCCAACATTTCATGTTCATGCAGAAGCATTCTGACATGCATGACTGGTGCATATAAGATTGATTTTACAAAAGCATGACATTACCGGCAAAACTATGGTTAGAAAGACTCACAGGGTTTGGCAATGGGACGTGCGAAGAAAATGGAATGGTATTGGTCTGAATTAGTTATTCTCTAGAACCACAAAGCCCAAAAAGGCCTCTATGGGTGACATGTCTTTCCATTTGTGTTTCTTAATGCAATTAAGAGGTTAGATGTGGTTTCATTTCCTGAATTTACAAGTGGTAAATAGACCAACGACTTGCCAACATGATTGAAATTGATTGAAGCACTCTTTTGTAAAATAGATTTACTACTCCATCCCTTATAAGCAAGATAAAGTGAAATGTGAAAATTAAACTACTTCAGAAACTTATGTTTATGGTTTTGTTTACATAAGTTAACAAGCTATGTTGAAGGAGTCCTTCGAAAGGGAAGAGTGTTTTCTAGTATTATGCCATTCTTATGCAGATTTATATTCTTGAGTGATTGAGAATCAAGAGGTATCACTTACTTCTTAATTTTAGTGTTGTCATGCTTAGGCACTGAAGGATGGAGACTCTTTCATGGACCTTGGCAAGCTCAGGGAAGCACTACCATTCTATGAGAAAGTTATGAATGAGTTGCCATTTCAGGTAATTTCTTGTACTAGGAGGATATTCTTCAACACTTAAAAGCTGCAAAGTTTTGCATGTGTCATTTTTTCTCCTTTTCACTGATTCACATCAACAACAACAACAGCAACAACAAAAAATCTAGTATAATCCGACAAGTGGGGTCTGGGTAGGGTAATGTGTACGCATATCTTAGCTCTACCAGATGAAGGTAGAGGATGTTTCCGATAGACCCTCCGCCCCTTTTCACATCTTAAAACCAGAAAAAAGAAGGAATGTTTAGATGTAATTATTCCAACTTCATTGTCTCTTATTTGAGTAATGGTGCCAACTTTATCCAGCTTTATCACTTCATTATTACGATGGAAGAGGCCTTAAACTAATTGATATGCTTGCGCACAAGTAACAAGGTTTAAAGTAATAACTTATACTTATTTATATCTTTTGAATGATGTGAAAACTTAAGATTTGTTTTCTTACAGAATGAGTGCCCTGTTTCGTGAGCCACTAGGATTACTTTGGTCTTACTTTTAAACGTCTTAACTTTGTGTTATCTTGTTCTTAACGAAGCATAATACTTTGTGTTATCCTATTCTTAGCAGAAGCATAAAGTAATATAATGCAAACACGAAAGCAATTGGCACTTCTCTTCTCCAGTACATTTGATATTTAAATCTATGACATAACGTTTGTGCAGACTGAACTTCATGGATTAGCTGCACTGCAGTGGTCTATTTGTCAAGACTCGCTTCGTAGGTATGTCATCTGTACTTCTGTAGTTCTCTAATTTTCCAAGGGTTTAAATAAGTTTCTTATGAAATGCCTGTCTTTTTCTGTTATAAGAGTAGTTAAGGAATTTATGCTAAAGAATTCCAGCTCACCCAAGAGAAAAGAAAAAGGAAAAGAGAAAATGATGTTTTGCATTGTTCTCATATGCTTTCTATAAGGAGAATAACCACTGAATACTGATATGCCCATCACGTTTTGCAGCTATGCCCATATTCCTTACTCACTAAGCAATGACCTACTCTTTCTGACAATTCTAAAATATAACAGGGCTAAAACTCAAAGAGTGTTAAGTGAAAGTATGGATGAATATATGTCTCTCTATCAAGATCAAGAGCTTAACGCTTAAGCTAATTAAATGTTATGGACAGAAAAATCTCTTGTTACCGTGATGTGTCTGGCTAAAACTAAAGATATACCAGCATGCACTCGAAAGTTTTTCTTACATTATAGAATCTTTATAATATAAAAGATAGGTGTTAATCTGATTATGTCAGAGTCCCAGTAAATTGGAGCTCTAGAACTTTACTGTGGATTGACAATTGTTGCAGCAAACTTTCTGTCATTTCATGATCTCTATGATGTTTGAATGTTAAAACGTTTCACTGTGAAGTTGCAGTTGCATTTTGGACCTTGTTCCGGCTTCTAAGACTGACCATTCAAATCCACATCATAATTGACAGGTCAAATGAAGCTCGTTCAATGTACGAGAAGCTTCAGTCTCATCCTAATGGTCAAGTGAGCAAGAAAGCAAGGCAATTCATGTTCAGCTTTCAGGTAATCCTTAGCTATTCTGGGAGTACAGTTTATGTATCAAACTAGAGGGTAAAGACTAAACACCCATCGAAAGTTCAAGTTTAAAGTACAGTTGATTACAGCCAGGAATTTATACAGAAGGATTCAAACATAATGCTAGAATGTCATAGTTGGCATATGAACCTGTGGCCTAAAGTAACTTTTGAACCACCTTTACCACTAAACTAGAATTTTCCCTTTTGTCGAGGGGATTCGACGTTTTATACATAACAACAAACAGATATCCTTAATTGCTCTACTTGCGCAGTAGAATTTTCCGGCAAAGGGGATACAATTGAACCCCCTTCCAGTCACCTAGATAACATTGAAGATCTCAATAGGCAAAATACATAAACAGCAGCCCCTTGAAGTTATCCTCAACGACCACTGAACACCTCAACTGACCCGCTTTGACCCGCTTTATCAGTTAGACACTTCAAGTGACTATTACTCAGATCAAATAGACACACGAGTGGAACAAACGAGATACGTAAATTACACTTGCCAATGAAGCCAATCAGTAAACGACACGTGTAATTTATAATTAAAACTTAACACTTATAATTAACAAAAAAAAAATTAAATAAAAAACAAAACTTCCCCCCAAAGCAGCGCCCCCCCCCCACCCACCCCCCATTTCATCTTCTTCCTTTCACGACCAAAACTAGCGCCCCCCACCCACCCCCACGTCATCTTCTTCCTTTCCAGCATGTTATTTTAGGAAGAATTCTTTCTTTTATAAAAGATAACAAGTCCTTTTTAGATTTGCCCTCCACAGCTGGAAAGCCAAGATAAATCCCTCTTATGCACATCACAATGTTTCCCAGAGAAGAACAAATGCTTGACTTCTCACTCTCAATTGTATTTTTGCTAAAAAGATAGCAGACTTCTCTAAATTAATAACCTGTCCATAATATTGAGAATAAGTGTCCAAGATAGTATTAATATGAGAGATACTACTCATATCAGCTGTACAAAAGATAAAGGAATCATCAAAAAAGAATAAGTGAGACACGAGAAGGGTTATTTCTACCAAGTTTAATTCCTCTCAGTGTTCCTTGGTGCTCTGTTAAATGCAACATTGCTGATAAAGCCTCTGCACAACTTAAGAAAAGACAGGGTGATAGTTAATATCGGATACAAACTCAGAAGATAGTTATTGTGAAGAATCTTCGACCATCTCAATTGCTTTGGGCTTTACTGTAAAAATGGTTTTACTCCGTAAAAATCTTGTCCCTTTCAGATTTTGCAATTTCATGAGAAATAGCTGCTGAAATAAATCCTTGAAATGCTTGATAAGTGTAAATGAAAAATAAGTTTTGTACTTTAAGAAGAAAAATGAAAAACAGATATATTTTTTTAGTGATTTAAGGTTGCTTGGTTGGAACTTTAGTGACTGATTTTCATGGAAGTTATGGTGGTTTCACGGCAGTTGGCACTTGAAAGAAGAAAGAGGTATTTCATATTTTTTCTTAAAAAAAAAAAAATAGGCTGCAACAAATGGGTCACGCACTCAAATTTGGTTTGCAATCACGCATAGCCACATCAACGACATGTGTCTATTTGATCTGAGTAATAGTCACTTGAAGTGTTTAACTTGAAGTGTTTAACTGATAAAGGGGTGTTTAGCTGGTCGTTGAGGACAACTTCAAGGGGCTGTGTATGTATTTCGCCATCTCAATATATTAGAATTGGAGCACTGGCTTTTGGTTGGATCTTTTATAAGCTGGAAATTCATATATTTGAAATGTTTGATAAGGAAAATGTTTGTCTTGATTGATGGCAGGCTATGGAAATGATGAAGGTAACTGGCTTAACATTCTCTTCAATGAATCTTGGCTATCAGAATTATTTCAACGCCTTTATTAGGGATAAAGTAAACTATTCCTTAAAAGAGGATGAACCTGAAGAAGGTGCAATTCGACAGGCAATCCCCTACATTATATTTCTTCTTTCCCCTATTTTTATTGTGTTACTAATTGCTCTACGAAAGGGTGTATAAACTTTGTATTTAAACATCTTGAATGTCAAGACAAGAATTATTAATTATATAAATTGAATAATATTTTATTTATATAATTTATATATTCAGATGCACCGAGGGTCGATTGGAAACAGCCTCCCTGCTCTATCGGGCATGGGTAAGGCCTGCGTACATATTACCCTTCCCAGACCCCACCCTGTGGGACTATACTGGGTAGTTGTTGTTGTTGTTGTTGTAATTTATATATTCAGATGTATTATATAATTTCTCTAAAGATTGCTATGTTTTTGGGGTATTTTTCGGTTGAGAATTTATTTTTTTATAACTGAAAATACAAAATTTGTATTTTATGATTGAGTTTGTTGATAATATTAGGAGTCTATTATGTTAATTGATTCATTTTTCGTTTTAAAAACAGTGTAATCCCCAATTTCACGTTATGAATACAGTCGAATATAATAATTTGTCCAACTGTAATCCCATATTTTACTTCATGAATACTGTCGAATACACGAATACAACAACTGATTCGTTGGATTTCCTTCATTCACGCCTAATCTTTTTACTATATTTATGAATATAATAATTTAAATACATCAAATAACAATTGATTAGTTGGATTTTCTTGATTCACGCCTATTTTTGCTACTGTATTCATGAATATAATAGCTTAAATATATCAAATACATCTCATAACCACAGAAAAAAATCTATAATCTGTAATATAGCAAATCGTATATCTATAAATGGCTAATTACTACTGAAAGATAGTGCTTTATGAAAATTTCTCTTTATTGACTCAATGTATTTCGACCCGTCTAAAAGCAATTCAATCCGCCCATTTGACACCCTAAATTTAACTGATACTTGTAGTTGTTTTAAGAAAATTTTACCACTTATAGAATAGGTTATTACCCTATTTATAACATATAAATACCTTTTTAAGATTTTACATAATATAATAACATTTTTTATTTTGTAGCAAAAAATTTAAATTTAATACTTTCCTAGATTTAAGCCTTATTAGATGGTACAAAATATTTTTCTCTCACCAATTTATGGTATAACTCCCGTTTTTTGTGAAATGACGCCGTTTAATACAGCTTAATACACCTAAATACTGATTCACCTTCCCATGATTTGCGCTGAAACGTTACTTTTCCCCCGCTTAATACAGCTTAATACACCTAAATACAGATCATGATTTACATGAATCCCTGTTTGTGCAGCGTCATTTCATGTTTTATTATAGAATACAATTCGTTTAATACACTATATACATCATAAAATAACGTAAAACATATCTATATCACGTTATATAGGAAATTTATAGGAAATGATTTCTATTTATTGCTATTAGGTCTTAATGAATGTCTTTTGTGAAAAATTTTCTTGTTTTAAAGTCATCACGTGCACACAATTATTGATACTTAACACAAAATAACTGTTTATCTGCATTTGAGGATTACATCAAACAATAGTATATTTTAGCTTTAGCAATTAAAATTTAAAATTAAAAATACATATTACTTAATTATAATTAAGAGAGAAGTGTGTGTTCCATTGAACGTGTACTTTACGTTATTAATTTGGCATAAATATTAAATGCTCATAAATTTTTACCAATTATATTAAAAACAAGATAAAAAAACTATCATTACCTTGCTTGAAACAAATGCAAGGATAAAGAAGAAGAAGAGTAGCTCAAAAGTAGTGTCAATTGTATGATTTATGCATGCATTTGACAAGACATGACAGCAGCATGCTACTTCTAGTAGGAAAGTACTTCGATTTATATCCACATTTTTCATGGCCGGTGCGCTACAAGTTTGGGAGAAAAAAGGTGACTACTTTGAAAATTTTATTTTGTGTCTCGTATAACTGATATTAGTTGTGTGAGACATTTTTCTATCTTATAAGTATGTGAGTTCCGGAATTTTATAGACCCAAATGTGTAAGATATAGGTCCACAAATATGTGAGATAAAAAAAAGCATCATACAATTAGCGTGAGACACAAAATAAAATCATTAAACAACAAATTATTTAACCTAATTTTAGAGTATGAAAGTCATTTGGCCATCAATTAAGAATGCAGTTACAATATATAATAGCACTTCAATTCATCGCAAATATTCTTTCGACGAAACCAATAAGTTCAATTATGTTACGTATAGTCACTTCGTGGAGCTGTGTTTGATTGGGCAAATAATTTCTAGTTATATTCAGCGTAGCTATTATTACTCCCTCTGATCCAAAATAAGTGATTTTTTGGTATTTTTTTGTGGTCCAAAATAAATGATTTTTTCGGATTTCAAGAATGACTTAATGATGTTTTTCCTACATTGTCCTTAATGACGACATAGTGTTGGTAGACGAGACGAGGGTCGGTGTTAACGAGAGGCTAGAGGAATAGAGACAGACTCTCGAGTCTAAGGGCTTCAAACTAAGCAGGTCTAAGACAGAATATCTGGAGTGCAAGTTTAGCGCTGAGCCGAGCGAAGTGGGAGGGAGCGTGATGATTGGATCTCAGGCCATAGCCAAGAGGGATAGTTTCAGATATCTTAGGTCGGTGATCCAGGGTGACGGAGAGATCGACGGGGATGTCTCTCACCGAATAGGGGCTGGGTGGTCGAAATGGAGGCTTGCGTCGGGAGTCTTGTGTGATAAGAAAGTGCCACAGTATCTCAAGGGAAAGTTTTATAGAGCTGTGGTTAGACCTGCCATGCTGTATGGGACGGAGTGTTGGCCGGTGAAGAAGTCGCATGTTCAGAGGATGAAGGTTGCTGAGATGAGAATGCTTAGGTGGATGTGCGGGCTCACCAGGTTAGATAAGATTAGGAACGAAGTTATTCGGGAGAAGGTGGGGGTGGCCCCGGTGGATGAGAAGATGCGAGAGGCGAGACTTCGGTGGTTCGGGCATGTGCGGAGGAGAAGCCCCGACGCCCCGGTGAGGAGTTGTGAGCGGCTAGCGGTGGTCGGTGTGAGGCGAGGCAGAGGGAGGCCTAAGAGATACTGGGGAGAGGTAATTAGGCAGGACTTGGCCAGTATGCGAATTTCCGAGGACATGGCCCTTGATAGGAAAGTTTGGAGGTCTAGTATCGGGGTTGTAGGATAGGGGCTTTTAGAGTTTTCGTACTCCCTTTTCGGGGTGGGTGAGGCGCGGTAGGGCCACCCATAGAGGATTAGTTTTCTTTCTCTTGTGGTAGTCATTTCTGTTTGCTATTGTTTTAATATTATTGCATGTCGATTTATTTATGGTACATGTCCCTTATGTTTAGTTAACTATTTATGTGATGTATGCTGGTGTAACTAATGCTGCTTTTGTTTTTGTTTTTTGTTTGCCTTTATCTTCACTACACCGAGGGTCAATTGGAAACAGCCTCTCTGCTCTCTTGGGTAGAGGTAAGGCCTGTCTATATATTACCCTCCCCAGACCCCACTTTCTGGGAATATACTGGGTTGTTGTTGTTGTTGTTGTTGTTGTTGTCCTTGGAGTAAATAGTATTGGAATATATGTTAGGAGTGTTTATGTGAGATAGTAAGGTTAACATGGTCAATTCTATTGCTAATTAATGCTAAAAGGTGATTTTCTTAATATGTGTGAAAACATCTAAAAAATCACTTATTTTGAACCGGAGGGAGTACATTGTTTGGTTGCTCGCATAAAAAGAATCAATCTCCTCCCTAAAACCAGCATAATTTGCACCTTCATTGTTTGTTTCTTATAAACATATTATTTTATTCGAGATAAAATATGAAATAAGAATATTTATATATTAGCAATTTATGAACTAAAACTATCGAAATGACAAAGATGGCATTATCTATTCAAACTCCTACGTCTTGTATCAAACAAAAATAATTTTTACATTATTAAATTACTAATTTTGAAGTATACATAAATCTCTACATTGTCAGTTCCTGCATAACATTTTTAAGAACTTAATAAAAATATCAAACATGATCATTATTCAAGAAAAAAACGTTTAGCACTCCTTTTTTTTTTTCTACCTTAAAGAGAAAGTAAAGAGAAAAGAGGTGTGGAGTGTCTGGAAAAATCTGCTGTACCTAAAGACGCTCCTCCTCTGGGTGGGTGGTCCTACAACAGGCAAAGCTTTTTGGCCGACCATTAGCTTAATTCATTTTTTGTGACCATCTCCACTAACTTTTTTTTTTTTTCAAAAAAGTAAAATATATTTAAAAGACCCCTTGGTCAACTAAATCACCCTAGAATACAAGATTTGTCTTCTCCATATTCTCATTTCTTTACTTTTCTTTATTTAATAAATAAAGCAAAAAATAAAGAAGACTCATCCACCATCAACATCATCCCTAATATTATATTTTCAAAAATGTTCTTCTATCTGTTTTAGATTTTTAATTAGAAAAACAATTTTTATACGGTCTAATACTTGAAAATAAACTATTTAAAGATCTGCATCATCAGCTAAAGTATATATTATGCTCCCTTATTTTATGCCATTATGGTTGGCCAATTTCGTTACTTCTATCATTGTCATTTTTCTTTTAAAAAAAAGATGATTTTGTTTATAACTTGTAATTTATTTAAGCTTCAATATATCGTGAATCATTTACTTACAGAACTAACAAATCTCATCCTAAAATGGCAAGTTATTTTGCTGAAAAAACAGCCATCCTTTACTGTATAAAATTGAAGATGCTTCAGTCATTTCATAAATACATTACACTGGAAATATGTAATGACTCATCACTTAATACTTTCAAGAAATTAAATCTCCGCAGTGCCATAAGTTTGAGTTCCCTTTCCTTGTCATATATCACAATAATCCAAATATCAGGACGAGCATAAAAGAATCATCAAAGGTTGTAGTGAAATAATAAGTATACTTCTCCGGGCTTAACTTACATATGGAATCGTCTTTGGTAAGAAACATTTTGTCCCCAAGGTAATTTTCTGGCACAAATCCAAATTAATCGTGCTCCAAAACGATACATGAAACTAAATGAAAAAAGAAAAGAAAAAGGAATGAGCATAAGAGAAGCCAAAAAACATAGGGACCCATGACCTCCCAATTAGTGCAGGTCAGCATCTAATTCTTATCTTAGCCTTAATATTATTAATAATTAATAATAATTTCCTACATGACAAATCAAACACCAAAAAGCAATAAGCACCCCCACCCCCACCCCCACCCCCAGCCCACACGCACAAAAAAGAAAACAAGACAAGAAAATAAAAAGAAGGCTGCAAAACAAAGGAAAGAAACTTAGAATCTCTGGTAGTTGAGATTTCAAAAACTGCCTTTCTTCATGATATCAAAGTCCTGTATCTCAAGAAGAAGAAACACCAAAGAAAACCTCACCTCATACCCAAAAATTCTTGTGGTTTTCCTTGAAAAGAATATATCTTATTCCAACCAACTAAGATGGTGCAAAGAAAGGTTCCAAGCAAGCTTGATATCAAAGCTGATCATATTAAAGCCAACAAACAAATGATGAACCTCAAACCATCTTTACCAATATCACCAAAACATGATATCAAGAACAGAGGAGCTGACCTCAAGACAAAGATGATGAAGAAATCAGGCAAAACCAAGCTCTCAGAATATGAAATCTGTCACTCACCCAAATTCAGAAGGCATGTTCCTCAGCCAGGAAAACCACCACCTCTTGTTCATACCACTACAAATTCTTCAACACCAAAGAAGCAGCAACAGCAGCAGTCAACATCTACTCCAAATTATATGAAGTCCACCAGCAGTTCTGTTGCAAGGAAAGAGCAGTCTCAGGTTAGTTCAAGGAGCCCTCAAACTTACTCTCAGAGTCCTAGCAGAAAGAATTCCAATAACTCAAAGTTAGGCTCAGCTTCTTCTGTTAATAAACCAACAAGAAGTTTAGCTAGAACTTCTAGTTTGAAACTAGTGAGGACCACCCTCACAAAAACTCCCAGTTTTAAACCAGTAAGAGCTTCAACCAAGAAATCATGTTCCCCAGCTGTTCTTCTGTGTGAAAACTTCCATGTGGAAAGAGCAACATGTTCATCAACTTTGAAAGAAGCTAAGTTTCCTTCGCACCTTGAACTTAGTTCCGGAGCAACAGAATCAAATGGAACTTCTGTTTTTAAGGTCTGCCCCTACACATATTGCTCTCTTAATGGCCATCATCACCCTCCTTTGCCCCCATTAAAGTGTTTCTTGTCAGCTAAAAGGCGTGCATTAAAGGCTCAGAGGAACTTCAAGTTGGAATGCCTATCTCCCCGTCGAGCTAATCCCCATGGATTAGGCTTGAATGCTAATGTACCAAAACAAATACTGAATCCTACAGAGGGAGCTCCTGTGACAAATGAAGATGACTACAGAGATTTTTTTGTCGAAATTTATAACAAAGAAAGGGAAGAGATGGCTGATACCATTAGTAAAAATACAAACTCGGCAGATGATCTTGTAACTTCGAATGAAGGCCGTGAAGTGGCAGCAGATGATACAGAGGGCAATCTTGATCAAAAGAGCGAAGATATTTCAGCAGAAATTAACATCCTTAGCTTCTCTCTAAATGAAGGTGCTACTGAAGAAGCAGATTGTGAATCCTTGAGTATGCATAGTGAATTAGATATAGAAGAGTCTGAAGCTTCCGATATGGACTGGGATGTAGAGAAGTACTATGCAAACAGCGAAGGCGAAACAGGTACAATCTCAAATGATATAAAGCCCATCACACTGGTTGATGATTCAGTTGGCAGCGACAAGTTTATGGAAATATCATCTATTCTGGAAGAGACCTTGGATAACGGAAGTATCATCTCTGGAATAAG
Source organism: Nicotiana noctiflora (assembly GCA_032618575.1). NCBI lineage: Eukaryota > Viridiplantae > Streptophyta > Magnoliopsida > Solanales > Solanaceae > Nicotiana > Nicotiana noctiflora. Next base: position 299,500 of record JASVEL010004288.1, on the reverse strand, counting down.
TTATGATTATGATGACTCACAATCTGCCTGTTCGCATACAGAATTTGACATTGATGAGTGTGTTGAAGCATCTGAGGACACCTCAAATAACTCTCTGGTTGCCACTTTCTTTCTGGAACAGGAAATAGCTGAGAAGCCAGAAGATGAGCGCGGTCCCTGTCTAGCAGACGTCGAGGCAGCAACAATGGATAATCAGGTTGCTGTTACCTTCTGTCTAGAAGATGAAATTTCAGCTTCTTGCGAGGACTATCCAACTCTTCAAGATGATGATGCAACTACACTTATGGGGTATCAAGAGCTAAATGTTTGCAATTTCAATGAAGTACAAGATGAAACATGCAAAGACAATCAAAAAAGTTCTGGTGCAAACATTGCTGTCAAGATGGAAGACGCAGAAACAAAAACAGATTGCTGCGAACAAGGAAATGAAAACGATCATGGCAGTACTGATAAACAATTGGCAGTGGATGCAGATCTCAAGAGAACTGAAAGCGCTTCTGGTGTCGAAGCAGATTCAACAGCTGAGGCATGCGAGGAAAAGCTGAACCAAATCAAAGATGCACCAAGATTTAAAGATAAGAAGACACATAAATATGATTTGAGTGTAGAACTGTCTGAGAGCTACAGAAACCTGAGAGGCATAACCAGGCGTATTGACATTGAGGAGCCAGGGGAATCAAAAGAATTCAATCCACGAGCACCAAATTTCCTGCCAGTGGAGCCAGATCCAGATGCAGAGAAAGTTGATCTCAAGCATCAGATGATGGATGATAGGAAAAATGCAGAGGACTGGATGGTTGATTTTGCACTCCGACGAGCAGTGGACAAACTTGCACCAGCTCGCAAGAGAAAGGTAGCATTGCTCGTGGAAGCTTTTGAAACAGTCATGCCAACATCTAAATGGGAACCTCACCTCAGGCGCAGCGCAGCAGGATTTGCACATTCTAGACCAATTCAAGCTTGTCGCTGATGCCAGTTCAAGGTCAGTTACAAACTCATAGAATTTGATACAATCCCGTCCTTGTAGCTCATAATCAAACTAGAATGATAAGGATCAAATCTTGAATTACATAAAGTTGTTTCCATAGATGAGTTACAGATCGAAACACATGTTTCTATTGTGGCACAGGTGGACACCAGCGGGGAGCAGGTTCTTTAAAATTAAGCCTGTCAGACCAAGAAAGCCCAAGACAAAATACATTTCTAGGAGCAAACAAGAATCTTAGGTCCAGGAGCCAACTGTTTGTTTGGGTCCAGGAACAACTGGCTTGCTGCTCACAAGTCAGAACCCTCCAGCATGTGCAAAGATTTCAGCTTAATGGCATTAAGGGAGTTAGGATTGAATGATGGAAAACATCATCATGGATTCTCCAATAGTTTGATAGAACCTGCTATTATGCTTATTTGTCGAGGATGATGTCTATCCATGCTTTAGTGTTAAGGGTTTTATGTATTTTCATCTATGGCTTTAGCTACAGTTGGTTAATATTTCATGTATGCATCCATGAAGTGTTATGATACCATGATCTTCAGCTGTCATCTCGGCTACAATCTGAATAATGCCAATAACATGCACGATACCAGTAATCACAAATGAGCAAACTGAATTTAACGGCTCAAACATTGGTTATTACTAGTGTTCAAAGAGTTAACTGCAAAGTAAGGTAAGCAACAAAATGCTCACAACTGCGCGCTAGGAATGATTTAAACACTATTGAGCCGCACACTTAATGTCGCTTCACATGTATAGAGGAAACAACTGCAGCTCAGTCAAGTCACCTCTATCATAAACTTTGTCATTTCTCCTAAAGATTACCTAATTTCAGATACTGCTATCTCATGTTTCAACTGATCGATCATTCTTTATCGATGACATTAGACATGCCTTTAAGCATCCACTAATCTACCCAAATACAGCACCTTTTTCCATTTCAATATTTAGGCCATGGTTTTTAGGGTATTATTTCACAATTTCCACTTCATATTAATTCTTTGCTACATTCCTTTCATAGTTTTTGTTATTAATAGTATAATAATCATAAGGCTGAAATGCTGAGCTGCTAACATCAGACAATTTAGCCATGAACTATAAGGTGCTGTACTTATGAGACCTGTGATTTCAACTCTTTTCAACATGCTATTCTCCTATGCAGTAACAATAGCAATACACTGATATCTTCTCTCTTGAATCTAAAACTTCCAATTTCTAAAATTTTAGCAGTATTAGTTACCTTTTTTCCTTCAGTATTAGTTACCTCATGGGGCCAAGCTCAAACATGTCAAAAGTAATTTTTTATTTCTCTTCAAAATGCCACACAACTTTAACTTAAACCTTGCATATAATATTAGAAAATGGAAATATTCCAGATACAAACTATGCATTCAAGTATACTATCCTTTTTCTTCTTAATGCAATTTTCATGAAGTATGATGGAAAAACATCACTTCTGAAGGAAAAGCTATTGCTTTGCCTCTAAGTGCAATTTGAGCCCTGATTCATCAATAAGTGATTGTAGCTCTTTCTGGTAATGGTCCAGAAGATAGTCATCGGGGATGAGGTCATTGGCATCGGCCAAGCAGGAGCTGGATTTATCATCTTTACCACTCTCTTCCGATTTCTTTGACAGATAATCATGGAACACCTTAAGCACTTCCATTGTTGAAAGAGATTGCACCGACTCGTGTAAGTGTTGGAACTTATTCTGGATTTCCTTAGTATCAACCATTCTTTCTTTCAAGCCATCAGGAAGAGAGGCAAAAGCACTTCAACAACGAGGAAGAAAACAAAATGAGAGAAGATCAAATTTAAATCCAACGCAGCATGAAGAAAATTTCTAGTTGGTAATACAAACTCAAATCTCCACAAATTCCATCAAAGAGATGCTCATACTCACCTAGTGATACCTCTGACAAGACCCCAGTTGTATCCAACATATACAGAGTCCCTAAAACCGATGTTAAATCCCTCTTGTGCAGAAGTTTCTTTCCCTGCCATAAGACCATCACGGTATCCAATCTGATAATTTATCAGGAATTACCAAATATAAATTGAATTTGCAACCAAAAGGAATACATCTAGTTATGTTTTTCTGGATACTCTCAATCAGATTAAACTTGTAAGGATACAGTATGGAATTGGTCATGCCGCCTCTGCCATTCCCTGTCCATTTCAGATGGTTTATCCAATTTATCAGTAGAATCACGACACAAATCTCCATCATCATTCCACACGTCGTCCCAATCGCTGTCTGGAATTAGATGTTAATCACAGTCAGTGCAATCAACATAACTATGTGCTGGAGAGAGCCAACTAAGTAAACCAGACATAAATGTGGGAATATCTCCACTTAGCAGCATTTAACTAACATAATTATTCACAAATCGCAGTTTTAAAATGTTTGAAATGAAAGAATAGGAAAGGACAGGTACAGTTCTTTCAATTTTAATTAATCTTAGACAAACAAAGAAAGGAAAAGAGAAAAAAGCATTGGTTAATCAACAGAAGCTCAAATTTGCTATCATCCAAATCTGCTAAGAGTAGCCAGCAAAGAAGACCTTTTTATAATATGATGTTTTAAAATGCCAATGAAGACCTTCAGTTTTCCACTTTGATGGTTATTCAAATAAAGATGCAATCCCAGGAATAATAGCACCGTATCGTACCTCTTTTGTTAACGGTAAGCTATTTGATATTCAAATCTTAATACCAAATGCATTTCTAATTTTAATTATCAGTTGAAGCAATCAGCTAAATTTCATACCATGTGAATCATTGTTTCCGGTATCACTAGTTGACCTAAGACTTGATTGAAGATTTGACATATGAAAGGTGTCAGGGTAGAGTTCATTCTTTATACTGCTTTCCATCTCCAAACCTAGGACAATCAGCTGAAAATAGTACAAAGAAAAGAAATGAAGTCAATTCAAATATCATAAGCCAAAAGGAAACCAATAAGTAAAGAATTGAGTCACAATTATACCAATAGCCTTTGTCCTGTTGTAAAAAATTACAAATAACTTTTAAGTAAAAAATTTCCACATGTTTGCACAAACTGTATTTTACTAATAGAAGCATTTGGGTGCTCAATAGAAGCTAATTGTACCAGAATACATATCACTGTAGCTGTCATGCTTCTTGATTAAAAACAAAAAAAAAAAAACAGAAAACTTACAAAATGATTGATGCAATGCATCATCCATTTATACCATTTCATACACAATAGCTTCCAAAAATGCCATTCATTGCAACACAATAAAATATTTCATTCCAACAATTATTGAACACACTTATACCATCTTCAGTCCGGTTTGGTTATATTACCTCTTTACCGCACTAGATAAATGGTTCAGCTTACCAGTTCGAATCAAGTAACCTCTGGTTGGAATACAGGCACTGTTAAAAAAAGTTTTAGCCCAAAATTTGTAGCTTTTGATAATTTATCGGAAAAAAAAGTTTGTAGCTGTTGATACTACATAAATAAAAAATAAAGGTCTACTATCGAACAGAAATTGTATAATATGCAATCAAAAAGAACAATGTGCCAGGAAAGAAAACCTATTCCGAGCCTATGCGCTTCTCCTATAAATTAAAATCTTTTCGCCAGATTAAAACTTATCTATACCATACAAAATCAAGATGCCATTGTTTTTACTATGAACTGATACTGAAATCTCAAACTGAAAAGGTATATGAAGTAGATGAATATCACACAATAACCGAATCACAATAATTGTGATAACACAAGGAAGAAATCATTCCTTAACATTAGCAAAAAATTAATCCTTCTCTATAGGTTTCATCCTTCCTACAGGCTACAGCAGTAGGATTTCAATCTAAAGGAAGATTTGCCGATAGATTTGCCCAAGAAAAACCCTATTGCCAACATATGAGCTTCTCCTAATGGATTTTAATCTTTTTCCACAGATAAAAACTTATATATCTCATTAAAAACATGATTTTTATATCAGTTTCAAGTTTCAATACTTATAGATTGAGCTTTTTGAATAAGAGGATCTTCTTACCTTAATTGAAGCTTTCAAATTATGGAGTCTACCTTCCTTTGTTTCTTCCCCCCTTCTTTCCTGTACTAAGCTACAACTCCTTTTGTCTACAAAATATATTCTTGAGCATTACAGTGGAGAAGAAACCGATTGGGGTTGTCACAGATATTTGCTCACCTGAATTTAATCTCATGGGATACAATCTGTTAGTTCTAACTGACGGTATTAGGGTATTTGTTAACGGAGACTAAACTGTTCATTTCTTATAAAGATAAATGATTAAATATGCTCAAACTATATTTGAAGGACCATTTTAAATCTACCCAGAACTTAAGGAACTATTAATGTCATTTTCTCCACAAGCAACCCTAGAACTATGGATTCTAATCTTTACTAAATGAGGCATGGCTTGTGCCAGCACAGGCCCAATATTTAGATTTTAAAGTGGTTATTGCTTGTTTATTGGCGCTTTCGATAGTTAATTGACTATTCATGATGTGTACCTATGCTAGAATTGCAGAAAATACGAAGGAGTGCAGGCACAAGCTTGCATTTTAGAACTTGCTATCAACTCCTACACTATGTTAGAATTGGACCTAAAAAATAAGATAATATACTCAGCAACTCCACAACAAAGTCTTGATAAACCGTTGGCCTAGCATATGAACTCATATTTCGTTGTGCTGCTACTCAATGTACGAAAGCCACCATTCATTTAGCATATAGTCAAAGAAATGTTCCTCAAAACCGATAACTTTCAAAGTCCCTATTAGGGTATCTAAGGCCACTGGATGTCTGCAAATTTTATAAGGAAAAAGATCTTTACAAAAGAGACAACATGGAAGTGAGCAACCTGAAAGATAATCTCTCATTGAACATGATAATTAAGTTTTTTTTCCTCATACTTTTCACTGATTCTGTGAAGTTGATAATCTTCGCAAGAAGAAACCATTTCAGGACTCACAAACATGAATTTAACTCTCGGTTAAATTAGCATGAAATAACCACTTTCAAAGTTGTAGTTAGTAACTTCACTTTTAAGGAAATAATAGAGAAGTGGAGCATTTTTTCTTAATTAATAATGAAACAAAAGATTTATTGTGGAACTTTATCATAACTTACATCGTTTGATTTGTTCTGTAAAGACTTATAAGTAGTGAAACTAATAGTTTTTACCAGCTGCCTATTGCTTACAATATCGTAAAACAACAAAACATATTCAAAACTGATACTTAGGGTCCTGCCACGGACTGATGCAATCCTTTAAAGGCTAAAAACATAATTATAAATTCAAGAAAGCTGTGGAATCTGCAATGCCATGAAACGGAGGTAAAGAACTAAAGATATCAAATGCCATGAAAACTGAGGTAAAGAACCAAAGACATACCAAATGAGGCTTTTATGTTTTTATTCGATAACTTTCTGTTCATCTAAGTTATTCAAGATATTATATGAATTAATATATTGTCGAATCTTTTTTTATTGATAACATATATTAATATATTATCGAATTTAATGAGTTGTCACGCATGATAAATAGATACACCAAAATAATTTCATATTAATATACTAAATGACATGCCCAATAGCACTATTTGAATATTGCCGGTAGTATTAATAACGAAGGCACTGCAAGTTGATTAAATTTATATGTAACCTGAAAGAAGTTAACAGAAACTCTTGAACACAACTAAGATCACTAAGTAATAAAGGTTGTTAAAGGAATCTCCTAGGAATGTCTAAAAATATATCAGAGCACGTAGTACCTCAAACGATACGGTGGCTATGATAAATCTTACTTCATCAAAATTTAACAACAATGCAGCTGAATATAGATTTCACTCGGTGGACCCTTATTGCTCCTCCCATCCACCTCCAGCCAATCTTCTCGAGAACTTCAATACGGACTTGAAATTTTCTTGCTTCATTCTCTAGCCAAGATATGTATTTATTTTGAATTTACGGAAAGAGTACAATGTTGGCTGATTGTAAGTGATTTTTCATGGTTTGTTAGATTTAAATCATACATCATCCTTCTCAACACATGCTTTAATTTTATAAGAAGCTACTATTATTATTTCAAAATCATGTTCATCACATACCTCTCCTACAATGTCCGGTGTTTGCTCTTGTTTGACATGGGTATCCGCCCGTGAAGAGTTAATCATAAATTCATCGAGCGGCATACCCAAATTAAGTGTAATGGTCAGAAACTTGCCTTGCTTAATCTCTTTCGAGATAAAGGTTCTTACGGAGATGAAGGAGAAAAGAGTAGAAGTCCACACGCCTCTCAAGAGAAAGATGAGTTACTTGTAAAAAAATCAATAGATCAAGACGGTGCCATATATCATATTTTGTTTTGTTCTTCTTGGAAGTGAGACGACTTCATACTGTACTCTTACCAAGTGACAAATTTGTTAAATTTTAATGAATTTATTAGAATAGTAAGCCCTTCTTAGAGTATTGAAGAATGTATCGAACCGGAAAATGAATCTACAATTTTGAAAAGAAAATAAAATGAATCTACAATTAAATTTTGAGATGCAATCTAACCTTATCTTTTACTTGTCAGTGATTATAGATACTCGAGAGTATTCCAAAGAGCAAATAATTCCTAACACTTCCCAACAGGACTTCACTCTTAACCTTGAAATTTTTTCTCTAACTGGGCACGATTATCACTAAAGACCAAGGAATCGCAAATAAGGAAATAACTATCAGTTGAAAGAACCAGCCTTTTGAACCATATTACGATAAATCAAAAAGCCAAATCAGAATTCGAGTATTCTATTAAATTGCAATAGATAATTAATTGGATATAGCATATGTAACATAAAGCGAACTGTAGACATACCTATCGGAAAACAGAGCACACAGAGAGCGGCGAACATAAGGAAGTAGGAAAGAATGAATTGCAGCAGTCTGTTCGTGCTTACTGCAACAACTGATGCGTTCAGTTTTGGAGTTAAAGGATAGGTTTTATTAGATTCTGTTAAAGGTCCGAAATGCCCTCAAATAAAAATTAAAAGACAGCTAAGCAGCCATGTCCAAAACCAGTTCTTATATGCAGAAGCAGGGACAACAAAGTAAACAGACTTCAAGGGATAATGTTACATAAATCACAGATACCCACCAAAAATGCAGGTGTTGCAGAGCTAGAAGAACGATGAATATGAGGAATAGAGCGCGAAGGGAAAGAAAATTTTCACAAATTCGGCTGTAAAACATGATAGAAAACCTAAAATGCCCTTCGCTTTTGATAAAAAGCAGAGACTTTTTCGTAATTCTCTAAAAACCAGGACGACGAATAGCTAAATAAGTAGAAAAAATAGAAAATTTGCATACTGTTATAAATATATTATATTATGGATGTTCATACTCCGTTGTAAATAAGCTTTCTGAAGAAGCTTATCCGTATATGACTCCACCGTAAATATGTTTATCTATTTAGTACTCTATTGGAAATAAGCCTCCTGAAGAAGCTTATCATTTCGGTACCCGGTTATGGATAAACATTACCTCCAGTAGAAGATTATTCATACCGGGTATAATAAGCTTATCCTTTCAATATCCGGTTATAGATAAATATTACTCTCGGTAGAAGATTATCCATACCGAGTATAATAAGCTTATCCTTTCAATATCCGGTTATGGATAAATATTACTCTTAATAGAAGATTATCCATACCGAGTATAATAAGCTTATCCTTTCAGTATCCGGTTATGGATAAATATTACTCTCGGTAGAGATTATCCATACTGGGTATAATAAGCTTATCCTTTCACTATCCGGTTATGGATAAACATTACCCCGAGTAGAAGATTATCCATACCGGATATAATGAACTTATCCATTCAGTACTCCGTTATAGATAAACATTACTCTCAGTAGAAGATTATCCATATCTGGTATTGTAGCAGCTTACACAGCAGCTTGTAGTAGTAGCTTACACAGTAGCTTGCAGTAGCAGCTTACACAGCAGCTTGCAGTAGCAGCTTACACAGCAGCTTCCTTTCTTCTATAAATAGAAGGGTTTTCATTTCATTATGTACAACAGTTTGAATTCGAATAATATATCGGTCTCTCTCTATATCTTGTCTTTACTTTACAGTCTTTATTTTATAACACGTTATCAGCACGAGACTCTTCCATCTCGAGCAAATATTTTGAAAGTATCCGAGGTAAGAACTTTCTTTTCTTAAATAATGTCAAATCTTTCTAAACTTGAATTTGTAGCCCTAGATATATCGGGCAAAAGCTATATGTCTTAGGTGCTTGATGCTGAAATTCATCTTGATGCGATGGGTCCGTGATAAAAATCAGGCATCAAACCAAGACCGTGCCAAAGCAATGATATTCCTACGCCATCACCTTGATGAAGGCCTGAAAATGGAATATCTTACTGTTAAAAATCCAGTCATACTGTGGAATAATTTGAAAGATAGATATGACCACCTGAAGATGGTCGTTCTTCCACATGCACGATATGATTGGACTCATCTAAGGCTACAAGATTTTAAATCTATTAGTGAGTATAATTATGTAATGTTCAGAATTATTTCCCAACTAAAATTATGTGGTGATAATATTACTAATTATGATATGTTGGAGAAAACTTTCACCACTTTTCATGCCTCGAATATGCTCTTGCAGCAGCAATATCGAGAGATGGGATTTAAAAGGTATTCTGAACTTATCTCACATCTTCTTATAGCCGAACAACATAATGGGCTATTAATGAAAAATCATGAAAGTCGACCTACTGGTTCTTGTCCATTCCCTGAAGTGAATGAGGCGAACTTCCACCAATCCAAACGTGGAAGAGGTCGTGGCCCCAGTCGTGGTCATGGCCGTGGTCGGGGAAGAAATCTCAATCATGGTAATAATAATGCACCAAAGAACCCTCCTCGCCACCAGCAGTGGAAAAGGAAGGAACAAAAGCATGAAGCGGTGCAAGCACCAAATGCAAAAAGTGCATGTTGTAAATGTGGAGGAAAAGGGCACTGGTCACGTACCTGCCGTACGCCAAAGCACCTGGTTGAGCTTTATCAAGCCTCCTTGAAAAAGACAGAGAAAAATGTTGAAGCAAATTTTATCTCTGAAGATAATTTTGACTTCATGCATTTAGATGTAGCTGATTACTTTGCACTCCCAGAAGGAGAAACAAGTCATGTAATCGGTAGTGAATCTGTAAAAATATAAATATTTTGATTTTTGTTGTTTGTAATAAGTAGTATGGTTATGTAATTGTACATAAATAAAAGTTATGATTTGATAATGATGCTTACTATAATATATCTTATTTATGTCATTTTGAAGAATTTGGATATTATTATTAGATCAACTTAAACTCTAGCATAGTTTGCAAGAAATATACAACTACTAGAAGTAGTTATTTTTGTATATCTTATTGTAATTATATTTTATTAACCACCAGAAGTGGTATATGCCTATGATCACCAGAAGTGATAATTTAGACTTTCTATGGTTACAATTGAAGATAAGATACATAAATATTCTCTACACGCCTCGATCTAAATATTTTAAAAGAGGTTGTGGCATCACGATTTATTGTGATTAATGCGCGTTCAGATAATCATGTTCGATTTTCCTGAAGGATGAGAACTTTTGATAATAATAATCCATTCCCTGAAGTGAATGTGGCAATATTAATAAATTTGGTAAATATGAACGCGTTTTTTATGTAAATATATTTACCTCCAGAAGAGGTAATATAATTGAAAGAATATATATTCAATATTTCGTATTTTAAATCTGCTCCTGAAGAAGTAATACAATTGGAATTGCCTCCTGAAGTAGGAAAATATTATGAATATGAGTTTTCTTGTGCTTAAACAATTGTTTACTTGGTTGTGATTTTCTCTTATGGTACCAGAAGTATCAGAGCAATATTTGATAGTACAAATGTATTAACATCTCCTGAAGAGCTAATTGTTTGCCTAGAAGACACGTGACACCCGTAATGTCCAATAAATATTAGATTGTGGATAATAAATGAAGGCTCTCGAAGAGATTATTTACAAATATGTCATTCATATTATATGATTGTGGTCAAAATATAGGTTGTAGTAAACCCGAAGTTTACTAAAATAAATGGCTATCATATTGAGATTATAAATGATTGAAAGATTGAAAATCTTCATTTTTCCACAATCATAGGGGTAAAATAATATGTATATGAGAAGTTACCCGCCTTATTCTTCGATTTGTACTTCATCGTGTATCACGATAAACCAGAAGTTTACTAATACAAAAATAGCCATAGTAAATCAGAAGTTTACTAATATGTCATAGTAAACCAGAAGTTTACTAAGAGATAGCACATGTCATGATAAACTTGAAGTTTTCATTTGCCATTATTAAATGAGCTATTTGAGAATTTAGATAAGCATATACTCAAGAACTAGAAGATTCTTCAAGAATTCTCCTGTGTTGCTTGTTCTCATAATAAATTGATTATACCAGCTAAAGTTGGGACTAAAACCCCTTATTCTGAATTATATAAAAGGTGAATACGGGCCCATTCACCTATCATGTGAATCACTTATAGATGCATATATAAGATGGTTACATGTATGTTTCTTGTCAACCTGCAGTTTGGCATTTGAAATTGCTTTTCTCACTTAAGAGCATAATTTTCAGATTATAAAATCAAGACAGTTCATCTTGATAATGCTGATTTATGTACAAGCTAGTTTAGCAATGAATACCTCCTATTAATGGCTAAACTATTGTTTATGAGAACAAAGCTTCATGTGTTGGTCTAAGATTTTCTAAATTGCATATAGCAGCACTTGTATGCATCAGACCAACAAATGATAAGTCCTCCCCTCATAATTGGTTTATGATCAGAAATCAAATATTTTACTATCTTTTAATGTATGGTATATGATTAATTTCTCTACCACAATGCATAAAGATATGTTTCCCAAAGAAGATTGGGGATATATGTTAGTTTTTCTAACATCCGGGGAATGGAATAAATAGCTGAAAAATATGCTATATGAATGGAATTATCATGATCCTCACTTAGAAGATAATTCAAGTCAAATGCCAGAAGCATTTGCTGATCCAAAATCAAATATCATATTTCAGCTGCAAATGCTCCTATTAAAATTTAAAGTCCCTGAAGGATAGTGTTTACTGTACGCATGAAGCGTGGTAGACAAATCGATTCCAAAGGTAACGATCATTGAAAAATTATAAGGAGCTAATGATCAAAATGATCATACTAAGGAGGAAATAAGCTCTAGAAGAGCCTACGACATAACATTTCATGAAACTCCAGAAGAAGTTGAGGTACCTAAAAATAAAGAAAGTGATGAGATCTCAACAAGTTATGTCGCTTAAGAACCGATACAAAATGATCGTCGACGATATATTTGATACAATATAGTGCACAATATTGTGAAATATTGTGAGGATCAGACCAGTAGTCTAGACACCTGAAGATGTCATGCCATTTAAATGCGAGTCATAACCTATATGTCTCATTTGATTAAATCTCTATAAATATCCCTGAAGGATTTAAAATGCCTGAAGCATATAAGTTCAAAGTCTCGATAAATGTACTCGATCAAATTATAAAGATCTTGTACGGTTTAAATCAATCTGGACGCAAGTAATTTCATCGCCTCACTGAATATTTGCTGAAAGAGAGTTACACAAATAATATTATTTGTCCATGTAAAGAAAATGTCATCAGGAATTTGTTACGCTTACTGTATACGTTGATGACATAAATCTTGTTGGAACTCCAGAAGAGCTCTAAAGGCAATTGAATATCTTAAAAAGAAAAGAATTTTAGATGAAAGATCTTGGAAAAATAAAATTTATCTTGGTCTGCAAATTAAATATTTAGCAGTCGAGATCTTTATCCATCAATTTGCCTATACATAAAGGGTCTTTGAATGCTTTTACATGGACATGCACACCCATTAAGTACATCAATGGGTGTTCAATCACTTGAAGTGAATAAGGATCCGTTCCGACCTCCAGAAGAGGATGAGGAACTCCTTGGTCCTGAAATACTCGATCTCGGTGCAATTGCTATGCACTTATGTATCTTGTTAATGCTAACAAATGTAGTGCAGATCGTATTGGTTATGCAGATACAAGGTTAGAATGCAGAGACTCAAATATTTGAAACAAGGTTTTCATCAGGGGGAGTAAATACGCGATGCACTCTTTTTTCCTTATTAAGGTTTTTTCCCACATGGTTTTCCTTATAAGGTTTTTAATGAGGCACCTAGCAATGCGTATTACTAAATATGTGTACTCTTTTTCCTTCGCTAGGATTTTTCCCACGTGGTTTTTCCTAGTAAGGTTTTAATGAGGCACATTATCTTTTAATGAACATCCAAGGGGGAGTGTTATAAATATATTATATTATGGATGTTCATACTACGTTGTAAATAAGCTTCCTGAAGAAGCTTATCCGTATATGACTCCGCCGTAAATATGTTTATCTATTTAGTACTCTATTGGAAATAAGCCTCCTGAAGAAGCTTATCATTTCGGTACCCGGTTATCGATAAATATTACCTCCGGTAGAAGATTATCCATACCGGGTATAATAAGCTTATCCTTTCAATATCCGGTTATGGATAAATATTACTCTCGGTAGAAGATTATCCATACCGAGTATAATAAGCTTATCCTTTCAATATCCGGTTATGGATAAATATTACTCTTAGTAGAAGATTATCCATACCGAGTATAATAAGCTTATCCTTTCAGTATCCGGTTATGGATAAATATTACTCTCGGTAGAGATTATCCATACTGGGTATAATAAGCTTATCCTTTCAGTATCCGGTTATGGATAAACATTACCCCGAGTAGAAGATTATCCATACCGGATATAATGAACTTATCCATTCAGTACTCCGTTATAGATAAACATTACTCTCATTAGAAGATTATCCATATCGGGTATTGTAGCAGCTTACACAACAGCTTGTTGTAGCAGCTTACACAGCAGCTTGCAGCAGCAGCTTACACAGCAGCTTGCAGTAGCAGCTTACACATCAACTTCCTTTCTTCTATAAATAGAAGGGTTTTCATTTCATTATGTACATCAGTTTGAATTCGAATAATATATCAGTCTCTCTCTCTATATCTTGTATTTACTTTACAGTCTTTATTTTATAACACATACAATCATTTTAATATAAATTAATCTAACTGTTCAAATTTAACTACTATTTTTTCTTGAAATTTCTCATAATCTTTTTTTATAACAATTTTTCTTAAAATAATTTCTTAATTAACAAATCGCATCAATTGTATAAAAACCATTAACATTCTTTCACTAAAGTAGTACAAATCGCAATTAATCCACCAAAATCTGCATAGTATTTTAATATGTAAATTAATTACTATAACAATCGCAAAATGTACTATTTATGCTCTAGTTGAGAGGTTACACGAAATCGTCACATATTAAAGTACTAAAAAATTATTTGTTGCTAATTACCTTCTATGATTTGGGTTTCCTTTAATGAGTGAGCAAACTATTGCAAATTTTTTAGGGACGATTGATTTTACTAGATCGTCATTAAATATTCATTTTTTTTTGTCGTTGGAAAAAAATCGTTGTTGATATGAATGAAAGTCGATCAATCTAAAAAAACTAATTAAATAATTTATTCGATTAACATACTTCCTTCGTTTGATTTCGCAAATAAGTGTGTAATCTATCAAATGTCAATATATGATTTTGCTTGTGGAATTATCTTATACATGAATTTTTTTACTTCTACCTTGTGTTTGCATTTAAGCAACGAACCACAAATCAGAGCCATTAAGCTTCCGTACACATAAAATGCAAGTGTTTCATTACTAAAATCTATATATATTTATATCTTTAATCTATATCAGCATCTATCTATATCTACAATCTATCTACAATATATTATAAATATGAAGTCCTTAATTTCAAAATAATTAAATATGATCTATAGTCTATATGCAGTGCTTGCTTGTGTAGTATGACTTCAACCTAATCAAATAATTATTTTACATTTTTTGAGTTTTAGTTTTCACCTAACAAGTCGTTTTAGTAATAATTTTTCTCTCTTGAACTTGTATATGCATAAACAGGGTTACGTTTATTATATGACTATTTAAGTTTCACATGATTTCTTACACTTGGTTGTGAATTGTGAAGTGTATAATTGAATATATGTGTTATTGCGGTTTGAATAAAAAAGGAGAGAAAAAGTTTCCAGAGATTTATAGTGTGTAGCTATCTTTAAATATGAAATCCAACGTAGTAAGAAGCATAAATTTCTCCTAATTAGTATTGATATATATATATATATATATATATATATATATATATATATATATATATATATATATATATATATATATATATATATATATATATATATATATAGAGAGAAAAAAATTGAGTTTACATATAAAGATAACGTGTCATGATACGTGGATCGATCAAAGAGTTATGATTGGCAAGGAGGTACGAGTTGCAACAGGTACAAGCAGAGACATGGAAAGAGGCACGAGCATCTATTCAAAAGACTTAGTGTCGTACCTATTTAAGTCATTTAGGTCCAAGAATTACGGGAAATGAATCTGACAATATATGAGAGTATAGATACAATACTTAATGAGTATTAAATGCTGAAAATGTTAGAGAATCTGTATTAAATGTAATGATTATGTAACGCGGTATTCAATGTCTTTAATTGCCCATAATATCTTTATTATAACAGAAGCAAAACACATATCTCCGAGGTAGCTATAAAAGGGAGATAACTGATTAATTATAGAGAGACGAAAATACCATCTGAATATATTGGTTTACTTGTTTTTCTGATTATACTATTGTAGCCAAATTACTTTTTTTCGCATATTCTTTTGATTGTCAGTAATTCGGGGTTATAGCTTTGACCTGACTTCCATTTTTTGGTTAAACAATATGCAGATTATCCATAAAATATTAACAGACTACATAAATTTTCAGATTCTGTTCCAAATTAGTACATATGAACTTAAAAAATATAACCAAGCAATAACTGAATGACAAAAAATATTAAAGTATTTACACTTAGGCGGAATATTGTAAATAATGAAAATTTACAGTTAGGTAGTTGAAAGGACCATTTAGTGTGAATATTTCTTCTAAGATGTAATGTAATGACTAGCACGATTTAGTACTGTAGTTGAAAGTACTTTGGGTGCTACTCTGGTTGCTGATCTCATGGTGCAAGTTAATGTCATTTGGGTGATGAACTCATTGATATACTTGAACTCCACACTTTATGAAGTTATAAATAAGATTAAAAATGAAGACTGTGAGGGTAAAATAAAACGTAATTGATTTAGGGAGCATGAAGATATACGACTTTATGATTGCATACTAATAGTTTGTTTGGCCAAACTTTTTCAAAGTTAAAAGTATTTTTTTCTAAAATTATTGTGTGGTCAAGTTTTTAGAAGAAAAAAAAGATGTATTTGAGTTAGAGGCGGGCCTATGGCTTACATTAAGGGGTCACCGGACCCGTAAACTTCGGTAGAAATCTTGTGTATTTATATGTGTAAATCTTAAAGTTGGTTAACTTAAATCACTTGGCACCCTTAACCTTAAAATCCTTTAGGAGGTACTGATTGAATAAAATATTGTCCCCCCGACACATTAAATTTCTGGTTCCACCTCTGATTTGAGTAAGCATAAGTAGTTTATGAGAAGCAGAAAAAAATAACTTCACTCCTAAAGTACATTTTAAAAAAGGACTTTTGAGAAAAATACACTTAGAAATATTTTTTAAAAGATTGATCAAACACTAATTGATATTGAAAAGTGCTCAAATTAATTAGCGAAAGTCAAATTGCTTCTCACCGAAAATACTTTTTGAAAAAAATACTTCTCAAAATAAGTTAATTTTACAAATTTGATCAAACAAGCTATAAGTACTTAATCGAGAATGTTATAAATCAATATATATACATGACTGTGGTCATTGATCAGTACATAATCAATCAAACTTTATTTTTTTTTCTCCAAAATAAAGACTTCATATTACTGCATCAACAAACAACAAAGTTCAAATGTACTCTTTGCATCCTGGATAACCCAAGTTGGGAAAAACTTCTCCGAGGAGACTTCCTTCAACAAAGAAATAGAAAATTTAACTAAACTATGAGCTACTTTGTTTACCTTCCTTAGAATATAAAAAAATTCGACGTGATCTAACATGCTTGATAGGTTCCAAATGTCTTCATGCAACACTTCTATCTCCCATGAAGTAGCCACTTATTTTTGGATCATATCAACAACATTCTTAGCATCAGATAAAATCTTCACACTTTTCCATCCACAAGTAATAGCTCATTCAAGTGTCTTTCTTATGGCAATCGCTTCAGCATTCACGGTTTTTCCAACATATTGAATTGAGGATCCATGGGCATGAAGCAGTTTTCCAAGGCTATTCAAAGTCGTGACACCAATACTCGCATTTCTATCATCATACCGTAATCCTGCGTCTGTAAATAATAAAACGCCATCTTGAAAATTTGTTAGTTTAAGCAGAAATCCATTTCCAGTTGAATGTCGTGCAGTGAGACAGCTAGTTAATAGATCTTTATATTCTTCATACTCAAAAAAGGCTTTTGAAACAATATCAATTGGCTCTAATATTTTCTGATTAAAGCACCAAGCATTTTTACCTTTCCAAAGTTGCCACATAATATTAACACTCAAATATAATAATTCAGTTTGATTCAGGAAAGTGCTTAGCATTTAAGAACAAGTTGTACCATCACATAGAAAGGTGAGTTATGTTTTCAATATCAGGCCAATTAATAGGACCGTGTTTCCATAAAAGCTGAGATTGGAGACATCTAAATAGCATATTTTATATATCTTCACTTTTAAAACCACAATTCTTACGCGTTTTATCCAGGTTTTGTAATCTTTTAGCTAAGGTATTATTAGCGGGCAAATAGTTAATCACATGCTTTCTTAGAAAATGTTTAAGTTTATTTTTAACTTCTAAGTTCCAATAAGAATACCAGAAGCTTTTAGGAAGTTCCAATAAGAATACCATAAGCTTTTAGGAAAAGAATGACAACTCGCCTAGGCTTTCGAGTTCCTAATAGTCTTACCGGCCAAACCTTTTGCTAAATAATAACCTGACTTAACTTCATAATTTTCTGATTTTGAGTTGTCACACCTCTTTTTTACGCACCCGCAAGGGTCCAAAGAGTTTTTCCAATTAAAGGACAATCGAGATGGGATTTATTTTAATTATTTCAGAGTCGCCACTTGGGAGATTTATGGTGTCCCAAGTCACCGGTTAAATCCCGAATCGAGGAAAAGAATGACTCTATTTAACAGTCCGCGAACCAGAAATCCGGATAAGGAATTCTATTAATCCGGGAGAAGGTATTAGGCATTCCCGAATTCCGTGGTTCTAGCACGGTCGCTTAACTGTCGTGTTTGGCCTATCTATCTGCTTTTTACAATTGTGTACTTAGTGCAAGTTAATATCCCTTTACCGCTTTTATTATTGGTTGTGATTTACGAAAGAGAAAGTTGCTTAAAAATATGCTTTCGAATCACGTCACATGAAATGCACCCGGATCCTCGACATATTCTTATTCAACGTTTTGGGGTTTGGATTTGGGTCGCATGAAATGCACACCCGTATTTAAGAAGATAGAGCTAAAATATACGCCCGGATCGACTACTTATTTACACTGTTGAGAAGGGCGTGGCATTCGTTAAGAAACGACGCGTCTCAAAATCTAAGTATTTTATATGTACATCTGTGCGATTAATGTAACTATCGGGCGAGGAGCACCTTTGATTCGAATCTAAAGCTAACTACATCCCGTTGTATTTTACTTAAGAGTTGATTCCAAATTATTTAAAACTTGCTACGAACCACATCACATGAAATGCGCCTGTGTTCCTGACACGCTTTGTTTACTCTTGCCCAAAATTGGGGTCGGGTCACATGAAATGCGCCCCGACTCTTTTTAATCTAATTACGTCATTCCGTTGAGTAACAACTCCCTAGCTAATCTTGCTTTTAGCATAAGGTCTAACGTTAACAGATTTGGAGATTACACACACGAGCAGAGAAGATTGGATAGAGATACGACAGACTAATTCAGGTTTACGTGCTTATCTAACGACAATGTATCTTTGGCCTAGCTACACTTTTCCATAACCAAGACTAACAATACAAGCTTAATTGGAGAATAACGGAATGTAATTGAACATAAGAGCTTTAGACGACTACATGTTTCAATAGACTTTATGCATAAGCTTCAAACTTCATTCTTTTCGAACCAAGGAACTACAATAACAGAGATGTGTACCTGGAATGCGGAAGCACAAGGAAGAGTGAGCAATGGCAATGCAGCAACAGCAACAAGAACAGTAACAGGAGCAACAATCAAAGACCAATAACAACCAACAATAAACTAACAGCAACAACAACCAGTGAACCAGCTACAACCCAACAACCAACAGTAATCGAACTTTATCAATCACTGAATTAGTGACTAAAACTTGAACCAAGCAACGATAAACAACCAGGCAGCAACAAACAATAATGCACCAGTAGCAAACTGGACCAGCCTCAACAATACTGAACCAGCAACAATATTGGACCAAGCAGTAACAACACACAGCAACAACAACAATGACTAACAGCAGCCACAATCACTGGAACTACCACAGCCCTCAACCACTGAACCAGCTACAACAATGGCACAGCACCACCAACACAAGAACAACAAGCAATCAAATGGCCAAAACACTCAGCTATTGAATCAAAGCACACGAAACAGTAGCCAAAAAATCAATGAAACAGTGACTTCTCTATCCTTTTTCTCTCTATCTGTGACTTTGTCTGTGTATATCAAAATGTCTCTGCTGCCTGTTTTTCTCTTCAGCTATCACTCTCCAAGGTGCTCTCTCCTGTCTGCCTACTGTTTTAGTTTGATGCCATCTTTATAGCAAGAAACCCCAACCCCTCCTAAAGGCCTACTATCAATTAACTATTGTCCTGCCCACACCTCTCTCTGCCAGACCCTGCCTGTCAGTCTTAATGCCTCTGTTTCAGCCACTAAGTTGTGCTTAAGCATGGGCTTTAGTAAATTTATAACAGGAGACAGCTGGTGGTGCACTCTGCTGTACAGCAGGTTCCACCAGCAGTCTTGATGCCTTAACTCCTTCAATTATACCATTCAGACCTACATTAATCACACACTATATCCAAACACCCTCATTAACTCAGAATCCAGCATTGATACCAATCAGCTATAACCAATCATCACTTAATCACAAACAAGCACAATCCAACAATGATTCTGTGTGTGTAATCAGTTTCTGCCATAAAAATGCTAATGCACAAGACCTACGAAGCTAATCGACCACATTGATTAGCCGATGACAACACACATAATTGACAACAAATGATCGACCTACAGTTGATTCCTAATGTTTCAGGCAGGGATCAAGGAACTAATCAAAAATATGAATTAATTGCTTGACGACCTTAATCACATTGAACCTATGATTCATTTTAACTACTAAAAACAGAGGGAATTGGCCAAATAAAAGGCCTCAAAGGAGGAGAACAAATCGACTGTTATGAGAAATTAAAAGCATGATAGATAGGAACTGAAACAATGAATAAAACAAACACACATATTCACAAAATTGAACTAAATCGACCAAAGAAGAAACGAATACCTCGTAAGAAATCTGCCGACCCGAGCCTCGAACTAAGATATGGAATTATTGAAGCCAAACGGGCTTTAATCAAGATGTTCTCGATTGAGAACACCTAGACTAAAGTCCCTTGGACTTCAATTACGGCTAACCCGGCTTGAATTGAGTTTCTTCAAAAATTAGGGTTCTTGGGCTCGGATTTGGGGCTTTTGCATTTCTGGTTAGATTCGAAGCAAACGAAAGCCGGCGGGGTACGAGGGAGGCCATGTGAGGGTTTGGGGTGAGTTTGGGGTGATTTGGCATTGGTTCGAGTTTGACTCGAATCTTCAAATGAAGATTCGAGGAGCTCCGGAGTGATTCGAGGTTAACGGAGGCCAGATTCGTGATGGGGGAGGTGATGGGAAGATTTTGGCATTGGTTTGGTGGCCATTGGCCTACCGGAACCGCCGTGAGGCGATTTCCGGCAGGCGGGGCACGGCGGCGTTACGCTGGGTGTTTGAGAGCTCCTGAGGGAGATGAAGGGAGAGGGGGGGTCCGGCTTGGGGGGGCGGGGTATGGAATGAGCCTTATATATGATTTGAGAAGTTAAATCCTGATCGTTGGATCAAACTTGATCAACGATCAGGATCTTCTCACTTAAACCAAACGGTGTCGTTTGGTCAAGTCATAAGCTGAATGTATTTTGGAATTAAAGGATTAATCTGGGCCGTTGGATAATAAAATCCAACGGTCCAGATCAAGCGTTACACAGGCTGAAGCTTGGACGGGTATTTGGGCTGGATTAGAGGAAATTCGTTTGGGCCCGGTTTTTAGACTAAGTTTTGGCCCAGATCGGATCTTCATGATGTACTATATGTGTATGTGTATATATATATATATATGTATATATATACATATATATATATATATATATATACACACATATGTATATATACTACCCTATAACACCGCTATTTTTTACTACAATTAACGTACACAATTACATATCACCTAAAAATGTAAATCACATGACTTCGATATCAAACACTAAAAATGCAAAACTTAGCATATATTTTTTGTATTTTTAATTTAAATAAATAAACGTGCACACAAAAGATAAAATAACACAAAATCACAAAAATCATACCCAACACGAAACTATTTTTATTTTTGAATTTTCCGGGAGTACTTCTCAAGTAAGGCAAAAATCACGTGCTCACACTCTTTGCGCGTAAACACGCAGAGTTTTCGTGCAAAGATAAATGAGCGGATATAAGCGATTTTTGCCCATTCGAACACTCCGTATGAAGCATTTTGGAAAAGTTTTGACCGAACCTTGCTTCAAAGGTCTCCTACATATCCCTGGCTAAAAGGGAATCAGGTCAATGTAGTTCGGGAAGTTCTGGTAGCTGGGACTACCATGACTGTTGTGATCTCGCTGTTACTGCTTGCTGCTGACACCACTGTTACCACTGCTTAGCTGATTTCCTTGTTACACCGCGCTAAGCAACAAAAACAAGGAGCTAGCCTAAGTTACAGTACTGCAAGTTCTTATCTATCCTTTTTAACTTGATCTTGTCGCGCTCCTTGCCATCTTGTCTGACTTGGCGTTCCTTCTGATGCTTCGTCTCTTCTTACGAACTTGGATTCATGCCGGAGATTTCTGTTACATTCTACCGCTTTCCTCTACCAAATTAAAACGGATCGCCACTCCATTCTCCAGGCGGGCTCCCTGACTTCAACTACCAACTCTGAAAATTAAACGTCATTCCTCTCTTCAGGCGGGCTCCTGACTTCAACAACATCTTTTGAAAAAGAAATGAACTTAGGGGAACAGTTAAATTAGGGATTGGGGCGTAATTTTCTAAAACGACCGGTCGGGTCGTTACAGACTCGCATTCTGGTCGCCGTCTTCTTTTGTTGCTAACTTGCATTACACTCCAAAGTGAATTCCCTGACTTGTGATCTTCGAGCTATTCTCCTTCGAAGTCTGAATCTATCTTTTCTGATCCTTGTCGCCTTCCTTCTGATTCATGCTGGGGATTTCCGTTACACTATGTCACTTTCGATTGTTCACCATCCTTATCAAATCTTGGAAACTGAGACGGCGTTCTGCTTTTCTGGCGGGCTTCTGACTTTAACAACATCTTTTGAAAATAAACGCCATTCCTCTCTTCAGGCGGGCTCCTGACTTCAATCATCAACTTTTGAAAATAAATCGCCATTCCTCTCTTCGGGCGGGCTCCCGACTTCAACAACAT
This sequence comes from Nicotiana noctiflora, assembly GCA_032618575.1. Taxonomy (NCBI): domain Eukaryota; kingdom Viridiplantae; phylum Streptophyta; class Magnoliopsida; order Solanales; family Solanaceae; genus Nicotiana; species Nicotiana noctiflora. The sequence goes on along the minus strand of JASVEL010004288.1, from coordinate 276,525 downwards.
CTTTTGAAAATAAACGCCATTCCTCTCTTCAGGCGGGCTCCTGACTTCAACAACATCTTTTGAAAATAAATTGACATTCCTCTCTTCAGGCGGGCTCCTGACTTCAACAACATCTTTTGAAAATAAATCGCCATTCCTCTCTTCAGGCGGGCTCCTGACTTCAACAACATCTTTTGAAAATAAATCACCATTCCTCTCTTCAGGCGGGCTCCTGACTTCAACAACATCTTTTGAAAATAAATCGCCATTCCTCTCTTCAGGCGGGCTCCTGACTTCAACAACATCTTTTGAAAATAAATCGCCATTCCTCTCTTCAGGCGGGCTCCTGACTTCAACCATCAACTCTGAAAATTAAACGCCATTCCTCTCTTCGGGCGGGCTCCTGACTTCAACCATTAACTCTGAAAATTAAACGCCATTCCTCTCTTCAGGCGGGCTCCTGACTTCAACAACATCTTTTGAAAATAAATTGCCATTCCTCTCTTCAGGCGGGCTCCTGACTTCAACAACATCTTACTAACTCCATCCCATCCATGTCGCCTTCCTTTGCTTCCTGCACCACTTTCTTCTTCCTGCATCGCTTCTTAAGCCATCCTTTCTTCCGAATTACCTTGTTTTGGAATTGCTTTCCTCCCGGGTTGTGTTATTTTTCTCTTGATTGCTGGGGATGTCTTTGGAACTAATTACTTACCTGTTGGGGTAATGCTGCTGGGGAAAATCTTCTTTATTTCCTCCTTTTCTACTTCCTTCAGAACCTTTATTCTCTCTCGAGATCGCTGGGGATTGAAGTGTCATCAGCTGGGGATTACCCTGTCGGGGATCCCCTTTCCTTCTTCCTCTTTCCAAACCTCCTTCGGGGCTCGCGCTTCGCTCCCTTGAAAAACTTTGTAGGATATAATGCTGCCGGTGAAATCTCGAAATCAATGTTTCATTTTCCGAGGACCGCTGAGGGTGATACCGGCTTCTTGCCTTTCTGAACGCAAGCTTCCTCGTCTTGTCCTGTCTGTTGGGGGTATAATTTCATCTATCACAGCTTGTTGTTTTCTTTCTTTCAAATCTGCTGGGATAACCGGGTTCAAAGATCATTTCCTCGCGTTATCTAGCTTCTTTCCCTAACCAAGTATTTGGTTTCGAGAAAATTTTCGCAACAGGAGAAAATTTTCTGCCCCAGTTTGAGAATCTTCTTCGTGGCATGCTTTTCTGCCAACAACCCCCTTTTTCCTGTTTTAAATCAAAGAAAAATTGGTTAGTTTTAAAATGTGGTGGCTGGTTGTGGTGCTCTCGCTGGGGATGGCTCTCCTCTCCTTTCCCTGTTCTGCATTTCATTGTCAGACCCTGCTGGGGATGTTATCATTTGATGATATTCATGCTGGGGATAGTTTTTTCCATTTATCCTTTCCCCGTTCTGTGTTTCTCAACTTGCTGGGGGTTATTTCGTTGAAGATGAGATTTCCTTTCTTCCTTTACCACTCTGTGTTGTCCGACCACCTCGGAACTTGCTGAAGATAACACTGCCGGTAGATTTTCATTTCCTCAAAATTGGTGTTTCACTCTTCTTGAAGGTTGTTGAGGATGACACTAGTTCGAAGACCATTTCCCTTAAGACTTTCCTTCTTCCCCAAGTGGGTATTGACTTCCAGAAAATTTTCAAACTGAAAAGAAAATTTTCTGCCCAGTTTAATAATCTTCTTCGCACCCTACTTCTCTGCCGTCAATGGCATTTCCTTGCTTTGCATAATAATTGGAAAGTTGGTGGCAAGTTTTGAAGTCATTTCTCACTTGTTCTGACTAGACAGACCTTGATGGGGAATTTTTGATAAAAATGAGAAAGATAAAAAGAAACAAAATAGAAGACAAAGGAAAAAGAAAATGACTCTCTAGCAAGAAATATCTACAAAACTTATCAAACGCGAATACCAACTCCACTGGTCATGACATGCACATATGGTCTATCCTTCGTCTTTCACGATTTCGGTCTCGTGATTTCCATCCGATTATCACCTTTATTCGACCTGTAGTGCCCGAAGGGTTTTCACTTTCAAGCCTCTCTCATTTTGATTTTCTCTCAGCTTTCGTCGTCTTATGGTGCCTGTGGAGGTTTTCACCGGTAAGATTCTCTCATTTGTATCACTTTTAGCCGGGGATTGGGGTGTCACTGCCAAGACTCTCTCGTATTTCCTTTCTGCTGAGAATCAACGTCTTTTCTGCTGAGAATCAACGTGTTATATTATGATAGGACTCTATCCCTCGCCTGACGCGGCATCTTTTGAAGACTGATCGGAAGGTCTTTCTTTGGACCGTAATGTGGGATTTGGATAGGGCTAGAAAGAAAGGATATTGAAGGCTCAAAACAAAATCAATTTTGGGTTCAAAATTTACAACCTTCGGACCTAAATTTATTTACAATAAACACAATTTTTCTTTGCCCCAGCTTTTTACTTGGGGATTTTTATTTCTTTATTTACACTATGACCGAGCTGTGAAGCGCCTACGTATCCTCTTTAAGGAATCAGGTCAAACGTAGTTCCCAATTCCTTCTTTTTTTTTTTTTTTTTTTTTTTTTTTTTTTTTCACACATTTTTCTTTTTCTTTTCTTTATCTCTTTTTGTTGTTTTCTTTTTCTTTACTTTTCTTTATCCCTTTCTTCTTTTGCCTTTCAAACTTGTGTTTCTAGTCTTTGCAACTAATTCCGAAGGAGGGGATGAAAGAATTTAAAATAAGGCTCAAAGGGTTGACGATGGATAAAGTGTTTAGATAGCAGAACAAAATGCCTTCGTCATTCCAATCTTCAAAACATGCCAAGTGTAAACAACACAATTAACATTCGTCATATCTTTAAAGCACGGTTGGACAACACTGTCATTTTCATTATTGTGAATGACTTGGCCAGCTTGCCTTTGACTGTTTCTTTTTACTTGCCCCGGTTTCACATGACTCGGGATCCAAATAATCTCAAATTGTTTTTATTTCCTTTGAATGACCCGATCATCTTCCAATTGCTTCATGATTAACTTTTAGAATTAAGCCACAATTATGTGTGCGCATGTCATGTCACTAGATTCGGCGTTTGAGCACAAGACAAATCTAAAGGGTAAACAGAACTAAACAGATAAAATGACCGGAAGTAACAAAAGACCGAAAGCTTCATTAAACTAATGACGAAATGGTTCAATGATAAAACAAGCAAAACAAACTAGAGTACAGCCCTGAAACAAAATTGGGCAGGACCAAAGCAAACTGCTAGGACAAAAGGGTTTGACCACAAGAAAACCCTGAAAATAACTCGGACAACAAAAATGACCACAAAAACGAACCACCAAAGCTCCATCTAGCTGACCGAAAGATAGAGTATCTTCCCAATTTCCAAGCACAATATTTTAGCCACTAAGTTCTGCATCAATATTGCCAAGGCTGCCAACTGCTTCAACATTTTTAGCTCCAGTCGGTACACCCCCCAGGGGATTTGTGTGCCCCATGTCATCATCATCGACCACAATCAACCACCCTTTTTGAATCATTCTTTCTATTTCCTTTTTCAAGGTACGGCAACTCTCAATATCGTGCCCTCTGACATTGGAATGGTATGCACATCGTGCAGTAGGATCGAAGCTTCTTGCACGTGGATCGGGAGTATATTCGGGGAGCGGCGTAATCAGGCCGACATGTTTTAACTTTTCAAACAGACTTGCATAGGACTCTCCGATAGGGGTGAGCGCCTTTTCTCGCTTCAGCAACCTTTCCTCCCTAAACGCCTTATTTGGCCTGAAACCTGACCCGGGGGGTTTCCAGTATGTTCGTGGGGGTTGGTAAGCCTTTTGTGGAGTTGGGTACCTGGAAGGTGAAGTACGATTTTGGTTGTCCCGGGGAGAGTAGTGGTGTGGGGGACGGGAGTAGCGTTGTGAAAACATAGTTGGGGGACGAGTAATTGAGTTACTCGAATGGCCGGAGAAGTTGTGATAGGCGGGTATATATGGAGAGTGCGGGAGATCATCTGGCATCGGGTTCATGGTACGGGTAAGGACAGAGTCCAGGAAGCTAGGTGGTGGCGGAGGTGGTGCTTTTCCATCCATCCACGCCCGATACATATCAGCCACGTGTTGTCTCAATATCTTGACCTCCTCTACTAACCCGTGGTTCCGTTCAACCAGTTGTTGTCGGGTACCTGTACCAACCCACTCAGTCTTGAGATTATCTGCCATTGTCCTCTGACTTCGTCTTACGGGGAAGAGTTATTTCAGAACCACAACCAACCACCTTTCTGGAAATGGACACAACAAAACAAAGCCAGCATGTCAGCATTAAGGTATCCCGCTTATTGATCATTCCCTTTTTTTTTTGTTTTGTTTTTTTTTTTTTTTTTTTTTTTTTGGTTATGGATATGGTCGAATCCTATGTGGATTGCCTACGTATCATGACCCCGCATGAATCGGACCGAGCGTAGTTCTTGCAAATTAATGCAAGAAATAAAGAGATGTTTATTTGATTTTTTGATTTTTTTTTTGATTCTTTTTTTTTTGAAGGAAAATTATAGAAGTCGACTCCAACTACAAACTTGTGTAGGAGATTTCTACAAGAATAAGAATATTTTTGGTGTCAATTATGACTTTCTACAAAATTGGCCACATAATGGCTTATTTGCCAAAATGACTATTTTTGCAAAATTTATTTAAGAAAGATAAACTTAAAAAAAAAAAAAAAGAATTTTTTTTCATTCCGTGGCTCATGGGGCATCGTCCGGCATCACCATAAACCAACACAAGAATATTTTCATAAATTGGCCACATGATGGCTTATTCAGACAAAGTGGCTCTTTTTTGCAAAATTTTATAAAGAAGATATAAATTCAAAATTTAGTCTTGGGGCCTATGGGGCATCATTCAGCACCGACACAGGCCAATACAAGACTGAAGAAGTTCAAATGCCAAAAGTGGCTATTTATGCAAATTCCGGCCATGTAATGGCTTATTTGACAAAGTGGTTATTTTTGTAAAGTTGAGTGATGACTCAAAACTTGATTTTTTGCGGATACAACCTTTCGACATTTCCGCGAGGGAATATTTCCAGGCTGTGTCCAAAATTATTTACAAATGACTCAAAGTGGCTATTCTTGTAAAAAGCCTTCCGGTGTCTTTTTGAGGGACATTCGGCTTATTTTAAGCAAGAATAACATCACCCGACTTATTTATAACAAAATCAAAAATTTGACATTTTTTGGTTATTTTTGCAAAAGGGGTATGAACCCGGACTTGATTTTGCGGCTATGGCCTTGCAACATTTCCACAAGGAATATTTCAAGGCTGTGCCCGCAAATTATTAAAAATGATTCAAAATGGCTATTTTTGCAAAAACAGCCTTCCGGCGTCCTTTCGGAACATTCGGCTATTTTATAAAACAGCATCACTTCGATTTATTGAAAACTAAAATTCAACATTTTTGAAAAAGGGTGGTAACCCCAACTTGATTTTTGCGGCCACGACCTTTCAACATTTTCGCGAGGGAATATTTCAAGGTTGTGCCCAAAAATTATTTATAAAGATTCAAAGTGACTATTTTTGCAAAAACAGCCTTCCGGCGTCCTTTCGGAACATTCGGCTATTTGCAAAAACGGCATCACTTTGATTTTATTGACAAAATTAAACACACATTTTTTTTGATTTTTTTTTTTAAGGGGTGGTTGAACCCGATGAGGGTTGCCTACGTATCTCACCTAGTGGTGAGAATCAAACCTGCGTAGTTCGGTCAAACAAACTACATCTGTAAAGGAAACAAACTATTTATTATTTTTTCACACATTTTTTTTTAAGTTTGAAACAATTTTTTTTTTTTTTTTTTTTTTATTTGAGTAAAAAAAACAAACTATTTTGAAATCACATATTTTTTTATTTTACAACAAACGTTTTTTTTTCCTTTTTAAGTAAAGAAAAAACAAACTATTTTGAAATTATTTTTTATTTTATTTTAATCACACATTTTTTTTTATAACAAACATTTTTTCTTTTTAATTAAAAAAAATAAACTATTTTTTTTTTCATTTTTCTCAATATTTTTCAGGAATTTAGCCGGTCCGCATAATGATCCAGGACAAATAAATGCAATATAATATGCTTGGTCTTTGATATTCCAGTCACCTGTCCTAGACGGACCCAACCCCCGTGTTGAGTCCCCTAAGTCAGATATCATGCAAATAATCGTCCTAAATCTAGGCTCAATATCCTGATGTTTCATATGGTGCTAGACCTTGTACCCTACTAGACCTGGCTTACCCGAGCGGACAGCTCGAGCCGAGGAGGAGGCAGCAATCCGGGAATACAGAAGCTTCACCGGTTTTGCAACTTATCCAAACCTCGTTCTAAAATGGGAATTAGACACTATACGGAAAAGAAGTCACACGAAGTGCACCCTTCTTCATGATTTAGAAGACTCAGAGAGGAGATTGGTTCCGGCACAATTTATATGTACAGTTCACAAAATATCAAAGCAGTAAAAACAACATTTTGCACATTGATGCCAACATGTAAAAGAATGAGATAATAATAAAATATGCCAAATACAACAGTTATTCCGAGCTCGAATTCTAAAGAATTCCCCAGCAGAGTCGCCAGAGCTGTCACACCTCTTTTTTACGCACCCGCAAGGGTCCAAAGAGTTTTTCCAATTAAAGGACAATCGAGATGGGATTTATTTTAATTATTTCAGAGTCGCCACTTGGGAGATTTATGGTGTCCCAAGTCACCGGTTAAATCCCGAATCGAGGAAAAGAATGACTCTATTTAACAGTCCGCGAACCAGAAATCCGGATAAGGAATTTTATTAATCCGGGAGAAGGTATTAGGCATTCCCGAATTCCGTGGTTCTAGCACGGTCGCTTAACTGTCGTGTTTGGCCTATCTATCTGCTTTTTACAATTGTGTACTTAGTGCAAGTTAATATCCCTTTACCGCTTTTATTATTGGTTGTGATTTACGAAAGAGAAAGTTGCTTAAAAATATGCTTTCGAATCACGTCACATGAAATGCACCCGGATCCTCGACATATTCTTATTCAACGTTTTGGGGTTTGGATTTGGGTCGCATGAAATGCACACCCGTATTTAAGAAGATAGAGCTAAAATATACGCCCGGATCGACTACTTATTTACACTGTTGAGAAGGGCGTGGCATTCGTTAAGAAACGACGCGTCTCAAAATCTAAGTATTTTATATGTACATCTGTGCGATTAATGTAACTATTGGGCGAGGAGCACCTTTGATTCGAATCTAAAGCTAACTACATCCCGCTGTATTTTACTTAAGAGTTGATTCCAAATTATTTAAAACTTGCTACGAACCACACCACATGAAATGCGCTTGTGGTTCCTGACACGCTTTGTTTACTCTTGCCCAAAATTGGGGTCGGGTCACATGAAATGCGCCCCCGACTCTTTTTAATCTAATTACGTCATTCCGTTGAGTAACAATTCTAATCTTGCTTTTAGCATAAGGTCTAACGTTAACAGATTTGGAGATTACACACACGAGCAGAGAAGATTGGATAGAGATACGACAGACTAATTCAGGTTTACGTGCTTATCTAACGACAATGTATCTTTGGCCTAGCTACACTTTTCCATAACCAAGACTAACAATACAAGCTTAATTGGAGAATAACGGAATGTAATTGAACATAAGAGCTTTAGACGACTACATGTTTCAATAGACTTTATGCATAAGCTTCAAACTTCATTCTTTTCGAACCAAGGAACTACAATAACAGAGATGTGTACCTGGAATGCGGAAGCACAAGGAAGAGTGAGCAATGGCAATGCAGCAACAGCAACAAGAACAGTAACAGGAGCAACAATCAAAGACCAATAACAACCAACAATAAACTAACAGCAACAACAACCAGTGAACCAGCTACAACCCAACAACCAACAGTAATCGAACTTTATCAATCACTGAATTAGTGACTAAAACTTGAACCAAGCAACGATAAACAACCAGGCAGCAACAAACAATAATGCACCAGTAGCAAACTGGACCAGCCTCAACAATACTGAAACAGCAACAATATTTGACCAAGCAGTAACAACACACAGCAACAACAACAATGACTAACAGCAGCCACAATCACTGGAACTACCACAACCCTCAACCACTGAACCAGCTACAACAATGGCACAGCACCACCAACACAAGAACAACAAGCAATCAAATGGCCAAAACACTCAGCTATTGAATCAAAGCACACGAAACAGTAGCCAAAAAATCAATGAAACAGTGACTTCTCTATCCTTTTTCTCTCTATCTGCGACTTTGTCTGTGTATATCAGAATGTCTCTGCTGCCTGTTTTTCTCTTCAGCTATCACTCTCCAAGGTGCTCTCTCATGTCTGCCTACTGTTTTAGTTTGATGCCATCTTTATAGCAAGAAACCCCAACCCCTCCTAAAGGCCTACTATCAATTAACTATTGTCCTGCCCACACCTCTCTCTGCCAGACCCTGCCTGTCAGTCTTAATGCCTCTGTTTCAGCCACTAAGTTGTGCTTAAGCATGGGCTTTAGTAAATTTATAACAGGAGACAGCTGGTGGTGCACTCTGCTGTACAGCAGGTTCCACCAGCAGTCTTGATGCCTTAACTCCTTCAATTATACCATTCAGACCTACATTAATCACACACTATATCCAAACACCCTCATTAACTCAGAATCCAGCATTGATACCAATCAGCTATAACCAATCATCACTTAATCACAAACAAGCACAATCCAACAATGATTCTGTGTGTGTAATCAGTTTCTGCCATAAAAATGCTAATGCACAAGACCTACGAAGCTAATCGACCACATTGATTAGCCGATGACAACACACATAATTGACAACAAATGATCGACCTACAGTTGATTCCTAATGTTTCAGGCAGGGATCAAGGAACTAATCAAAAATATGAATTAATTGCTTGACGACCTTAATCACATTGAACCTATGATTCATTTTAACTACTAAAAACAGAGGGAATTGGCCAAATAAAAGGCCTCAAAGGAGGAGAACAAATCGACTGTTATGAGAAATTAAAAGCATGATAGATAGGAACTGAAACAATGAATAAAACAAACACACATATTCACAAAATTGAACTAAATCGACCAAAGAAGAAACGAATACCTCGTAAGAAATCTGCCGACCCGAGCCTCGAACTAAGATATGGAATTATTGAAGCCAAACGGGCTTTAATCAAGATGTTCTCGATTGAGAACACCTAGACTAAAGTCCCTTGGACTTCAATTACGGCTAACCCGGCTTGAATTGAGTTTCTTCAAAAATTAGGGTTCTTGGGCTCGGATTTGGGGCTTTTGCATTTCTGGTTAGATTCGAAGCAAACGAAAGCCGGCGGGGGTACGAGGGAGGCCATGTGAGGGTTTGGGGTGAGTTTGGGGTGATTTGGCATTGGTTCGAGTTTGACTCGAATCTTCAAATGAAGATTCGAGGAGCTCCGGAGTGATTCGAGGTTAACGGAGGCTGGGTTCGTAACGGGTGAGGTGAGGGGAAGGTTTTGGCATTGGTTTGGTGGCCATTGGCTTACCGGAACCGCCGTGAGGCGATTTCCGGCAGGCGGGGCACGGCGGCGTTACGCTGGGTGTTTGAGAGCTCCTGAGGGAGATGAAGGGAGAGGGGGGGGTCTGGCTTGGGGGGGCGGGGTATGGAATGAGCCTTATATATGATTTGAGAAGTTAAATCCTGATCGTTGGATCAAACTTGATCAACGATCAGGATCTTCTCACTTAAACCAAACGGTGTCGTTTGGTCAAGTCATAGGCTGAATGTATTTTGGAATTAAAGGATTAATCTGGGCCGTTGGATAATAAAATCCAACGGTCCAGATCAAGCGTTACACAGGCTGAAGCTTGGACGGGTATTTGGGCTGGATTAGAGGAAATTCGTTTGGGCCTGGTTTTTAGACTAAGTTTTGGCCCAGATCGGATCTTCATGATGTACTATATGTGTATGTGTATATATATATATATGTATATATATATATATATATATATATATATATATATATATATATATATATATATATACACACATATGTATATATACTACCCTATAACACCGCTATTTTTTACTACAATTAACGTACACAATTACATATCACCTAAAAATGTAAATCACATGACTTCGATATCAAACACTAAAAATGCAAAACTTAGCATATATTTTTTGTATTTTAATTTAAATAAATAAACGTGCACACAAAAGATAAAATAACACAAAATCACAAAAATCATACCCAACACGAAACTATTTTTATTTTTGAATTTTCTGGGAGTACTTCTCAAGTAAGGCAAAAATCACGTGCTCACATGAGTTATGCCACAATAATCTATCATTAAAACCTATGATGGATATTGGTATAAACAAAATTGCATCTATATCTTCAGGTTCAAAGGCCGTACTTATCTTATGAAGTTTCCAGGTATGCGTATCTTCGTCAATTACGTCGGAAACTATAAGATCTAAATTATTTTGCATTTAAATTCTTTTTGGAGTAAAACCATTATTTCTTGGAATCCAAGGATCAATCCAAACATTTATATTTTTCCCATCAGAGATCCTCCAACTTAGTCCAGTAACTAATAGATCTCTTCCCCATAAAATACTTCTCAATATCTATGATCTTGTAGATGATGTAGAAGCGTCAAGGAAGGTTAAGTGTGAAAAGTATTTGCTTTTAAATACTCTTGTTAACAACGAATCCAGGTACGACAATATATGCCAAGCTTGTTTAGCTAACAAAGCCATATTGAAAGCCTTTAAATCCCTAAATCCCAAGCCCCCCTTGATTTAGGATCACATAGTCTTTCCCATTTCTCAATATGCAAATTCCTTTTATTCTCAGTTTGTCCCCGCCAAAATTTTTTTAAAAAAAGAAGAAGATGTAATGTCGTTGCACAGGCCATCAAGGAGTTGAAAGCAAGACAAGGAACAGGTAAGGATTGCTGCAAGTACAGATTTAAGCATTAGTTCTTTCCCTGTTGTACTTAAAAATTTACCCTTCCATCCTTTTATTTTTGTCTTGATTCTATCCTTAATAAACTCTCACATATTTAATTTTAGCATCCCACGATAGCTGGTAATCCTAAATCCATACCTATCTCATTTCTTTGTTGTTGTCCAAGTAAGGAAAATATCTCTACTTTCTCCTCCTCCGTTACATTTATACTAAAACAAATAGTTGATTTATCTAAATTAATCACTTGCTCATACTTTCTTAGAATCTTAGCTACATGGACTGTATTGTGAGCGTTAGCTGAACAAAATATAAAAGAGTCATCTATGAAAAATAAGTGAGTTAAGTTCGGCCCATGTCTATTTAACTTTAAACCTTGAATTTCATTTTGAGTTTTAGAAATATTCAACAAAGTAGAGAAACCTTATGCACATATTAAAAATATATAAAGTGATAGCGGATCTCCTTGTCGTATTCCTCTAGTCGGCTGAACTGATGCAACTACCTCCCCATTTATATTAAAACTATAGGTAGGGGGTAGAAATGCATTGCATTATCTGTTCTACAGATCTGGCATGAAAACGCATTTGCAAAAGTATTTTCTGCATATATATCCATTCAACTTTGTCATATACTTTTGACATATCCAATTTCATCATCATAAATTTCTCTTTACCTATGTGTTTATTTTTTAGAAGATGCATAAATTCATGTGCTAAGATAACATTATCAGTTATTTGTCAATGTCCAACGAAAGTTGCTTGAGTTGGAGATATAACCTTAGTTAAAAGATTTTTCATTCTCGTAGCAATAATTTTTGCAATAATTTTATGAAGAGTAAAACATAAACTTATGGGTCTAAATTACAGTATCAAAGTAGGGCTTTTAAATTTAGGTACTAAAGTGATTAAAGTATGGTTCCACGAAGAAACTAGGTAGCATGTAGTGAAGAACCTATCAATAGCTTCATAAATCTCCTTCGATATAATATTCCAATATCTTTAAAAAAATAAAGGAGTCATTCCATCCACACCTAACGCTTTAAGAGGATGCATAGCGAATATCGCATTCTTTATTTCCTCTTCACTAACATCTTTGAAGAGTTCTCGATTTATAGAGTCACTATCGTTACATTGACATGATTTAGAATACATTCGAAATTTGTCAGGTTAGATATAGAGCATAATGTATCATAATAAGCCTCAACTTCTTGAACTATTTCAGTCTGGTCAGTCACCTATCTCCCTTAAGATGTTTGAAAACCCCTAATTATATTTCTTCTTCTTCTTTGTAAGGTTGCCGTGTGAAAATAGGATGTATTCTTATCGCCATCCATCAATCATAAGGCTCTAGACTTTTGCTTCCAGAAAATCTCTTCTTCTTTATAAGCTTGGATTAATTACCTTTCTAAGTTTATTCCAGTCAAAATTATTAGCATTACGTCTAAGGTCTGTAATCTGTTTCTTAATACGAATAATTTTCTTTTTAGCATTACTATTTTCTCCCCTTGCCCAAGTCAGTAAGGATCTACGACACTTATTTATTTTAAAGTTAACTCGAGATTGCTCGAACCCAACATAGTCATTGGACCAATCTTCAGATACAATATTCTGAACCTGTTCCTGATCAACCCACATTTAAACGTTTTTTCTTCTTAATTTGTTCAGCATGTGAAGACAAAATTAACAATGAATGATTAGAAGCCTCAGTATCAAGGTGAGTCTTAGCCTCTTCAAACTTTATTTTCCAATTAGGGGAGACTAAGACCATATTTAACCTTTCCTGAATAATACCCTCATTTTCCCTATAGCACCACCAGGTCCAAGGTTTTCCCGTGTAACCCAAATTAACTGCACCTAAGTTCCAAATAAAATCCTTGAAGTGTCTTAAGGTCTAATGATCTCTAGTTCTTCCTTCTTGTTTTTCTAAATCATTAAGAATATCATTAAAATAACTAGCTAAGACCCAGAAGATGCCCCAGTATGAAGATTTTTTTAATTAATTCTTGCATTTGAGATCGACGATTAATTTTATCCACACTTAGATACACAATGATACACCAATATTGGCAATCGGATTAAACATCATGTATCAAATATTCAACAAAAAAAAAAGTGATATTGACATACCTGGACGTTGTCATTCCAGAATATGGCTAGTCCACCTGATAAACCCATTGGTTTCACAGTATTAGCATGTGCCATAATCAGTTGTCTCTAAACTCTCTGCACTAGAAAATCATATTTGGGTAGTGGAGAGACATTGTCTCCTTCAAAAAGGGAACTGCCAAGGACACTCTCAGGCCTCTACAATTACACACTAAAGCTTTTATTGCATGGAGGGAAGCTATTTAGGGCTGGCTTCCCGTTCCACCACTTGTTTCTGTTTTTTAACTTCCGTTTCAATATCAAAATTAATTTGTTCTTTTCTGTTATCCCCCGGCGTATGCATATTTTCTTCTATCACATCAACCTCAATAAGACGATTTTTATTCAAACCTACCAAATTATTTCCCTTAACATCCTCAGAATAACCCTTAATATTAGCCTTTCGTTTCCATTGTTTTCTCTTTATGTCCCATGTATTCTTATTAGTAATACCACAAACAGTTAAGGAGTTTTGTTTTGAATTATTGATTAGGAGAGAATTATTTACTATATGAAGTTATAATTTAGGAGAGCTTAATAAAAGGTATGGACATACCTTGTCTATGTTATCTTGCAATTCCTTCATTTTTTGGTTTCCAGCATCCTGCATTTTTTAGGCAACTTGCAATAAGTTTTGTTGTAGCTCTATTGTGTCTTTCAACATATTGTCATCCGCTAGCATCTTCTCCTACACATCTATCTTCTCCAAGCCAATATTCAAACCTCGCATTGAGGTAGTTTCAATACCATCAAAAGTTCCAGCCCCGGTGTTATTCTAGACTTCGACACTCCCCTTCTCTATAGATCCATAATTTGTTATTTCTATGGGCTGCATTTGGTATCTCTAAAGATCCTCTTTTCTTATGTCAGGCTGCATTTTAACCAAGGTAGTACACTCAACCAAAGTTAGCAGACTTTTACTGCTTCCTGCACCTCATTTTTCCTCAACCAGTTCTATTAGTTAATGAGCACAAGTAACATAAGAGAATTCGTAAAGAACTTTCTAGTTATTTAATATTTACCAATGTGAATTCTCTTTTATTTTTGCACATCATACTTAAATTAATATGGCCAAACCAATTATGCAACTAAATAAATAATCAATATTAATAAACTTCATGTTTACACTATGACGTATGCAATTATGAATAAACTCCGAGTTTATTATGATATGAGTTCTTATATCAGTAAACTTATACTTTTATTGTGAAATTCTTTTACTTGTACAGTACAAACTAGAGAATAAAGAGGTAGCTTTTCACATACATATCACCCCGCTACAAGTTATAATAATATAGGATATTAAATCTTTCTTTTCTTTATAGTATCAATATAACCAATCACTTTCGCAAATACTTTAGAAACTAAATAAGTTTCTTTGAGACTTACTACAACATAATGCCTTATTGATAATCAATTTTTTCCTTCCAAAATAGTAATAATTGTCTCTTCCACAGCTCTCAATCAATTTTGTACTACCACATATTCATCAACATCCATATAATGAATGTCTCTTTTAAAGAGAAAGTTATACCATTATGGTTATGATCAGAATTATATACAAGATATGTTTCTTACATTACCATTGTCTTTTAATAATCACATTGGCAAAATATTTTGGCGTACAATAAGTACATGATCACTGACCATTTATGCCATAATAATAATATTATTTTCTTGTTTCCTCTTAAACCTCCTTCTAGAGGTGAGTGTCATATATACCACTAGTATGCTCATATTCTTCCAATAATGAATATGTATTTGTGAATCACATATTGTCACATTCACATCAAGAATAGACCATAATTATTAATATGTATTTTACAAAATGTCATGTCAAATCGATGACAAATATTACTTTCACATAGTGAATGATTATTTTGAGAATACTTATTGTTCTCATTACCACAATGATGACAATTATAATTTTATCTATTGTCGCGTCCACATCCATTGATACAATTATGATAATAATTGTCTCTTCTTTCAGACATATGACATACTACTATCACATTATCTCTTAAGAGAATGAGAATGAAGCAAATTCAATGGGACAAGTTTTCACTTCTTGTGTTCACAATCAAACATGAATTTGATCATGCCTTACACAAAAATTTTATCACTTCGTATGGTTCTAATTTCTTACAAACTCTATTAAATTTAGGATGTGTTTGGTATAACGGAAAATGTTTTCCAAGAAAATATTTTCTTGAAAAACAAATAGTAATCTTATTCATTTTCCGGTGTTTGGTACGCAAATTAAGGAAAATGACTTCTCAAGAGTATTCATAAGTAAATTAGATATAATAAATATAAAGTCATAAACTTTCAAACCAACCACCATCCGAACCCATATTTTTCATAAACTTTCAAACCGCTAAACTTTCGAAACCGCAAAATTTCTAACCGGTAAACTTTATAATTTCTAAACCCGTAAACTTTCAAAAACATAAACCTTTGAACTCATAACTTTGGAACTTAAAAAATTTTAAACCTTTAAACCGATAAATAAAAAACTAAAACAGAATTTTAAAATTGCAAATATTTTTATACGGGAGGGTGTGGATGGAAGGGGTAGTAGGGTGAGTGGTAACAGAAAAACTAAAATTTAAAAAAAAAAAACAACTTTTTTGGAGAGGCGGTGAGGTGGTTTGGTGAGGGTAGGGAAGGTTGAGAAGGAGTTTTAGAAAATATTTTTCCTTCTCTTGATAAGGAAATTTTTTTCCTCAAATTGGAGGAAAATGGGTTCATAAGGAAAATGTTTTTCAAAATATTTAAGCCAACCAAACATAAAAAATTGAAAAATATTTTCCGAAAAATATTTTCATTCATACCAAACACACCCTTATAATCAAATTTTATTGTCTTTGCTTGTATTTAAAATCAAATTATAGATTTCAAGAATTTAAAAGAGAAAAATACAGTGAAATACTTACCTTAAATTCAGAATTTAATCATAAAGGAAGTTAATGGAATAGTTGACTATCATTATGCTCAATCCCAAAGTTTCTACTCAATTGGTTATAGTCTCGTGATGTTAACTTGTTGTAAAACAATAAAATAAGAAGAAGAGTATTACAAAGAAAAGTAGAGAGAAAAATCTTATTAATTTTGGGATGAATTACAATGGAATAGAACCACTCTATTTATAGAGAAGAGTGACTTAGCCATCAAGAAAGATCACTTGAATCTCTCTAAAATATAAATATTCACCTTAAATACAATTCTATTTATAACATTAATGTTGTTTTTTCTAATATGGTATTTTGAGATCAACTAAATTTTTTTAAAATTAAATTCTCCTTATTTGATCTTAGTTCTTACATTTTAAGATTTGAAATCAATTAAATGTAACCAAAATTAACTAAAATTTAACCTTATATACATTATGTTCTTATATGAATAATGCATAATAACCATATAAATTCCTTCTATGCTACTTTTGAATTGAATACATGCGCTATAATATAGTTTCATATTAAACTTGAACTCCTTTCCGTCACTAGCTTGTTTAATTATCCTTTTTGAATGTATGATTTTTGTTGCACTTTGATTTAGTGTTCATTTGAAATTTGTAAATTATAAAATACACGTTGTTATGTTCTAATTTTTTTTCTCCAGCACTATATAAGTTTTAAGCATTATGAATTTTTGTTGAAACCGAAAAAGAATATAATAATTTACAAAATTGAAGTTATGATACTATAAATTTGGAATTTTTTTAAAGTTAAATTATTGACTAATGATTTAGGAACTTACACTTTTATTTTATAACTCAAGCATAATTTTAAATAAAGTTATACTCATCGAGACAATATACATGCGCACCACGCGTACCTTGAGACTAGTTAGAAAATAAGTAATAAGTACTCCTTCCGTTCACTTTTACTGGGCATGTATACTAAAAACGAAATTTTATTTTTACTTGTCACTTTACGCATATCAAGAGAATACAATAAAAAAATTCCGTTATACCCACAATATTTATTATTCATTTTAAATTATTTTCTCAAATCCAATAAAATATGCATCAATTAATATTACTATCATAATAAATTATATAATTTATTTATTATTTCTTAAGAAGCGTAAAAAGTCATGATATGACAAGTAAAAGCGAATGAAGAAAGTAAATTAATACAATGTTGGATTCAATGTTCAAGAAAAGAAGTGGTATAATAAATAAGAAGGTGGAAAAAGGAGAGAATAATACATAATCTTTTTCCAAAATTATTCTAACATATTTAATTTCTAAGATGTTAAATGGAGAAGAGAAGCATAAAAGAGTTGGTTCCAAGTATCAGGAACTCCAGAAAGGCAAAAATGTGTACAATCAACGCCTCCATAGCCATTATAATTGCCTGGGTGTCCATCTTTTCTTAAATGGGTTAGTATTGTAATATCCAGCAGGAATATTGACTTTGACTTATTCTTCAATACTTCTTTCACTATTTTTGCTGGTAAAGGCAAACCACCTGGGTAAATTGATCCATCTACTGGTGTTGTTTGATTTAAGCAACCCTTCACTCCTGGCTCACCCCAATCTTCTCCGCTGAAAAAGAAAAAGTGCAGAAACCCATTAGAATTAAGGTTAAATTTGCTCCATGTTATTTGAAACAGAAAATGGTTCGAAATATCTCTAAACTATTAAAATAAGGTTTAAAATACTCTTCATTCACTTATTGGCTAAACATATCCATTCACTTTTTTTATTCACTTATGCTCTTTGACGGTTAGTTCAATACTGAATTAAAAATAATTACTTAAAAAGAATATTTTCATTTTTCTAAACTAATGCACCAATAGTTCACTAATTTAGTAATGTCTTTTTTTTTTCAATTTTTACAAAAAAACATTAGTTTTTACAAAAAATATTCGTTTTTCATTTTCTTCAATTTTGTTAAAGCATTTCATTTGTAAAAACAGAAAAAGAAAATTGTTTTTAATAAATATTTTCATTTTATTAAAAACTGAGAAAAATATTTTTAATTAAATATTTTTTGTTTTTGAGAAATATTTTTTTCCAGTTTTTAAAGCATTTTTTTTAGTAAAAATTGGAAAAACAAATTGTAAAAACTGAAAATGACAATTGCGAAAACTGAAAAAAAAATGTATTTTTAACAAAACTTTTTGTTTTATAATTACTGAAATTTTTAAAAAAAAATGAAAAAAAAATAAAAATAGGGGTCGGGTTGTGGATTTTTTTTCTTTAAATAGGTCGGGTAAAAAAAAGAAATGGATCTTTTTAATCTGGTGCACATGGCACTCCATTCAAAATAGGAGTATTTTTTTTTTCCAAAGTATGACAATATGGGTATAGATAACTCAGAGTTAGATGAAAGTGGTGCATTTTTTTTGTTGAACCTTTTATTCGGGTCGGGTTAATGTTTGGGGCTTGTTAGCCCGAAAAATGGTTAGATATGTGTTAGCCTTTCTAATTGGTTAGATGATTTAATTTCGACAAATAAGAAGTTACCACGTGAAAGTTAAATGCTTTAAAAAAATGAAAAAAAAAATTTCAAAAACAAAAATAGTTTATTCAAAAAAAAATTCCAGTTTTTTTAAAAAGAAAATATTTTATTACATTTTTTTTCTATTTTACATTTTTTTCTTCAGTTTTTACCAAAAAGAATTGCTTAAAAAAACTTAATAAAATGAAACAAGTATTTTTTTTGTAAAAACTGAAAGAAGAAGAATAATTTACTAAATTAGTGGACTACTGGTGCATTAGTTTAAAAAATAAAAATATTTTGCAATTTTTTTTAAATTTTACAAAAAGAATAATAATTATATTTTATTCAGCATTGACCTAACGGTCAAGAGCATAAGTGAACCAAAAAGGTGAATGAATGAGTATTTTTAGCCCAATAAGGGGATAAAGGGCATATTTAAACTTTTTTCAATAGTTCACGTGCACTTTGAACCATTTTCCGTATTTGAAATTGCTCAATTCTATGTCGCTTTTGCCTTGAACTCCTAACATTAAGGGTAATTTTAATTCATGGTCCCTCCGATCTACTTTAATTGACTTATTTTTATTTTCTTACTTACTAAGGAATTTGCCTTTTTTTCATTAGTTAACAATAAAAAAAGGATCTTCTTAGCTTTAATGTGTCCATTGAAAATATGACAAATACGTATATCCTCTTTACTCGAAAAGCAACTTTAAAAAAAAAATAATTTTTTCTTGATATCGAAAAAAGTCAAATATTGTGAACCACAAAAAAAAAACCAAAAAAACAATTAAAATGGACATGAAAAGTAGTAAAAAATTGAAAGGTAAATAATTTAAACTTTTTTTCTTTAAAGAATTTGGTCACGTGGAGTCCATGTCCATTCATTTCATGATGGAGCTCCTTTATGACAATTAAGGCCAAATATAAGATGATTTGCTAATGTCAAAAAAAAAAAAAAAAAAAGTTAATAAACCAAAAGTTTAATGGAAGGCAAAAGAGGAGGTATTTGGAATAATACATGAACATATTTGGATATTTATCCTAGAATTAAATCAACGAATTTATCTTACTAGTGGTGAGAAGCAGCTTCCCCTTGGTAGAAAACTTTGGTTTTGGTTAGATCCACTTCTGTCTCAACCCATTTCACCCATGTCTTCAAACCTCTCCGAAATGCAACCATACGATTCATATCCTTCACTATCTTCCCACCATCCTCAATATAATCCCACCTATACATATTTACACCATTTCAAAAAAATATATATATATTTTTTTTACATTATAACGTAAAATTATATTAATAACGTGAAAAATATTTACACGGTATAATTTAATTCCTTAGAAAAAAAAAAGTACTTATAGAGAAAAAAGTGAGTATATAATGTGAGTTTATACGGTTGTCTTGGCTTTCTTCTAGCCCACCAAAGCCAAGTATTGAAGATCAAAACATCAGCTTGTTTCCAAATCTCTCCATTTTTAATGGAATTGAGTTTTAATACTTTTCCAATATGTTCCTCTTCAACGTCTACTAGGTATAATGAGTTGAATAATGTGGCTGAAACGCCGTAATCCTGCAAAATTTCCAGAAAAATAATGTATATAAAAATGGTATTCACGTACAATTCACATTATAGTATCCTTGCCAAAATGGTTTTGATTTTTTTTTTAGTTTAGGAAATGAAATAAAATAGAGAGTCTAACAAAGGAAATGAAGAATATAATTACTTAATTACCTCAAAAATTACAGTAACACTTTGGTTGGTTAACTTGGTTTTATAATTTATTCCAGGCACTGAAACATAGAGTAAGCATAAAAATGAGTCATAATTGTTTAGACTTAGAGAATCTCCAATAAACATGATCTGCTTCCCCTTGTATCTCTTCAAAAAATCTCTACCATCAAACCTGCAACAGAAACTTCACGTGAGATGCATACACTGAGAAAATATTACGATAATTCTTTCAAACCGTGCATTACGACGTTTTAAGAGTAGCTTGGTGCAGAGGCGGATCCAAGATTTCAGCAGGATGAGTGAGTGCACCATTATCCAACCCAGTATTTGATTTGGTTTTCTAAAACTTACCTCGGAGAACTATCAATAATAGCATCATTATTTATAGTTACAAGTGTTAAACTCAATATTTAATTCAAGGATATATCAAAGGGAGAACCAAAAAAGAGAAGAATGCATGAAAAAAAATGAAAAAAAAAGAAAGAAAGACAGGGCATGTGATTTGAACGAAACAGAAAATAACGAAAAAGAGAAATAGAAATAAAAAAATGACGTAGAAATAGAAGATAGGCGAGTGGATCAAACACTAGATGTGGGGGTCAATAGTGCACAAAGGTACCACTGCACCAAATACTCTTCTAACCATGGGTTCCCACGTGACAAATTTAGTACTTTATCCGAAAAATATCCCTGTGATACACAGACTAAGGAGGAGAGCATGGGTGCACGTGCCCCATGCCCTTCCACGTGAATCCGCCTCTGGCTTGGTACACAAGGTATTCCGTATTCATGAAGGATCCAGGGAAGGGCCACACCTCAAAGAGTGTAATTAATGTAGACCTCTAATGCAAGAATTAGTGACTACTTTCAAGGTTTATACCCGTGACCTATAGGTCACACGGAGACAACTTTACTATTGTTCCAAAAATTCAAATTATAATGTTTTAATTACATTATTTATCATATATTGCAATATATATTTTTCGAGCAGGAAGAGAGAAAATACCTCGGTAAAGCACAAGCAGTAGGTTGCCATCTATATTTAAGATAGAGACGATCAGGGCGCTTGGTACAATCAAATGTCTTTCGAATAAATGGACAAGTTGTCGTGTTATATAAAGGAACAAGATCATCATCCAACAACCAACTCCCTTCAAATAAGTTGCAATTTCTAATATCTAATTGTTCATTTTTTGATATTCCTTTTGTATTTCTTTCAATTTGAACTAACTTCTTGGCAAATGCATCCGAATAAAACCTTGTGAATACTGTCAACATGGCTTCGAAAACAATCACAAAACTCACCATAAACAAGGCACCAAGAATATACACTAAACTACTATTCACACCTTTAGCCATCTTCTCTCTCTTTCTAAACAAACCAATAAAATTGAACAATAAGTCCCAGAAATAATAATTGAGATGAAATATTTTCAGGTTACGTTGATAAATAAAAGATATAGAGCTAGTATTTTAAAATTTTTTGGCGTCATTAAAATCAGACAAGCAATGTAACACGTGCGTTGTTACGTTAGTATATACTACTAGTGATTAATTAAGGAATGATGGTAATTGTCATAATAGTGTCTTTATTACTACAGTCCTTTTTTGGTCGCTTATTGAAAAATTTGGTTTTAAATTTGCAGATGCTTCACTAAAGGGACAATGAACATATATATTGAGAAAAACATTTAACTTTATGCTGGAAAAGTGAGATGAAACAATATAATAATGTGGATAGAAATGGAAAGGTCATTAAGTACATGCATGAGCCAATTTATCATGTTATATTTTTGTGACATGTACAGAGCACATGCTGTAAACTAGTGTAGTTGTGGAAGTATACATTAAAATCCAATCGAATATTAAGCATGATTATTCGTATAAATTTGACCACCCTATTTTCTACTTGAGATATGCAAGCTAGCTCTCATCTAATTGCATATAATCCTATAAAAAAGAGACTTGTAATATGTACCTTATTCAGATTATTATGAAAATCACGTTTTTTTCTTCTTCTTTCAATTTGTACTCAAAGTTTTATGGTTAATAAAGATTCTTGGATACACACCGTATCCTTACATCTTGTTTTGACGGTAGGTATCTATCATTTTATAATGTATTGTATAGTATATCATAGTATAATATTATATTGTATTGTATTATATTGTGTTGTGTTGTATTGTTTTAATGTAGATAATATTTGGATAAATTGTATTGTTTGTCGTCGTTTCATGATATCACCAATAATATGAAAAATGAATTTGCAATTTTATAAAGAAAAAATAAGGTATGAGGTAGAATTATTACATAAGAAGGTAAGAGTAAAGGATAAATAGAATTTATTTAATAATAAAGAAGGGCAAGATGAGAAAAAAATATTATAACGACGCGACCATACAAATCGGTCGTTTCATAAAGTAATAATTTTCGTCGTTACGTAATAATCGATTTAACGATACGATACAATAAAATTTAAGTAACAACAACATTATACTTTACTTAAAACAACAATATGATACAATACAATAAGTAACAACCATCCAAACAAAGAAGTATCCTCCTCCTCCTCCTCCTCCTCCTCTTCTTCTTCTTCTTTAGTGAATAGCATATTGATTTGATTTCTAGTGCGTCTCGTGCTCTTTAGGGCTTTGATTTCAATGAAGGTCATTCAACTATCTCTTAATATCACTAAAGTCACTCAACTATTTTTTGTCACTTAAAAGTAACTAAATTTTTACATTGTCACTTAAAAGTCATTTTGGTTCTAACCCTACCATAAATATGAAGCGGCATAAAATTTAATGAGAAAACTCCAAAAATAAATGCCACATCACTTAAATGGACCATATCCACTTTAGATCCATTTCTCTCTTAATGTGATTTAAACTATAGCTAAAACGAGTTTCAATTAAAAAACACATACCTTGTAACGACCCGACATGTCGTTTTGCTTTTTAAAACCCGATTACCCTAAATGAGACTTTCCCTCCTTGTTTTTACTGATTTATGACTTGCTAGAACGGTTGATTCGGGATTTGGAAGAGATTGAGTTGAAATTAGAATACTTGGTTCCTTAAGGTTGTCTTATAAGGTCAAGTTTGACTTTGGTCAATATTTTGAGTAAACAGTCTCGAAATCCGAATTTGAAGATTTCAAGAGGTTTGTATAATGATTTCGGACTTGGGAATATGTATGGATCGAATTTTGGATGACACGGGAGCGTTTTGGTGCTTAATAGTGAAAGTTGATTCCTTAAGGAATAAGTTCTTAACTATTTGGTTTGGAGCGGGTTTTTGTGTTATCGAGGTCCGAACGGAGTTCCAAGATCGAGAATAGTTGCGTATTGCCTTGCATGCAAAATTTAGTGTCAATCTAAGTAGTATAAGTATGTTTCATTGCGTTGGAAGAAATTTGAAGAACTTGAAATTCATAAGTTTGATTCAACTGGTCTTAGGGAAAATGTTAAGTTTGATTCAATTGAAATTCGAAAGTTTGATTCAACAGAATTTATAAGTAAGAAATTATGTTGACCCGAGGGAAAATGTTAGGCACCCCCGGATCCCATAGTTCTAGCACGGTCGTTTTAATTATTATAAATGGCTAAAAATATCTGATTTTAATACATGTTATAAATTACGTGCACTATATTGCAAAAAATCACATTTGGAATTGTATACTACGTCCTTGCCGCATTTGAGATGAAATTTTGGAATCATTACAAATAGGCAGAAACCCAAAATCAAAACTCCCTTGAATTTCTTATTTTGTATATGTCACTTAATATCATTGTTCAATTTAGTAAAATTTAATGGGCTGACAAAATGAAACTTATATTTTCAAGATTCTTGGCAGTAATCAAATCAACAAGAAAACTTAGCAAAGTGTTGAGAAAAATATGTGTTAATCATGATTAGTTGTTAGTTATGTGTTAATCATGATTAGTTGTTAGTTATTTAACTAATTAGTTAGTTTGTTAGAATTAGTGAATAGTTAGTAGTTAGTGGAATACACGTGTATATACACTTTAGTGTATGTGTGCAATACACAACAATTACTCTTCTTCTCTCTAAAAATTCTCTCCGCTTCTCCGATACCTCTGCTTCTTCTTTCTTCTTCTTTCTGCATCTGTCTTCTTCCATTTCTTAACTGTGAATTCATAGAATTTAGCATGGTATCAGAGCTATGAGCTCAAGTTGAAGCTCGTGAATTCGATCTCTTCTTTCTCCTTCTCTTCTCTTCTGAATTTCTGATTTTCTCTTCGAAACTTAATTGAGTAACAATGGCGGGTGATAATTTTGCTGATGAAAACCCTAACACAATTGAAACTGCTACACATGCAAACACTCATACATCATCGGAGGATGAATTTGAAGAAGGAGTAAATGTAGCAGTTACTCATCCTCTATATTTAGCTCCTGGCGATACAAGCGGGATCTCATTGATTTCTTTTCAATTAACAGGTACAGATAATTACTCGTTGTGGTGTAGATCTATGCGAATTGCGTTATTAGGTCGCAATAAGCTTGGGATTGTTGATGGCAAATGGCCTAAGGAAAGATTCCGTGAGAAATATTGGTACCAATGGGAAAGGTGCAATGCAATTGTATTGTCATGGTTAATGAACTCTGTAGCCTCAACATTGATTAGTGGAATTGCTTATGCAACTAGTGCACATGTAGTTTGGATGGATTTGCAGGAACGATTTGAAAAAGTAAATGATACTCGTTGTTATAATTTGCACAAGGAAATTGCTACTTTAACTCAAGGTACAAATTCTATTTCTGTTTACTATTCAAGGCTTAAGGACCTTTGGGATGAAACTGAATCTGTAGTACCTATTCTTGGTTGTGATTGTGCAAAAACAAAGGAGTTCATTGTACATTTACAAAAACAGAAGGTATATCAATTCTTAATGGGATTAAATGACTCTTATTCTCAAGCACGCAGTCAAATTCTTATGATGAAGTCATTACCTTCAATAAATCAAGCTTATGCCATGTTGATGAGTGATGAAAGTCAAAAGTCTGTTGCTGCTAATGCTGGTCTTTTAGGAGCAGCTCCTGTTGTGAATACAAATTCATATGACTCTACTGCTCTGTATAGTGGAAAGCCTGGTTTCAATACTAAGTTTAGAAAAAATTATAATGTGTACTGTGATTTCTGTAAAATGAAAGGTCATAGTAAGGAGAATTATTATAAAATAATAGGATATCCTCAAGACTATAAGGCTAAAAGGAGAGGAGGAGCCATTGCCTATAATGCTATGGTAGAGCCTAATCATGGCACAACTGTATACACAAACTATGGTCTTCAGAATAGAGGAATACAACAACAGACAATCCAAAGTTCAGAAGTTTTGCAGGGAAAAGGAGCCAAAACTTCAGAAAGCAACATTGTTTCTTAGTCACATGGATCAACAACTACAGCTTCACAAGGAGGTGGTTTTCCATTTACCAAGGAGCAATATGATCAGATAATGCAGATACTAAACAGTGGCTCAACTTCTACTACTCAAGCAAATGCTGCAAATGCAAATACTACAAATGCTGCAGGTACTGATACAGCTCTTTTAGCATTTTCTAATTCACAGGATCAAGAGCGGATTATTGATACAGGAGCCACAAATCATATGGCTTCAGATGTAAACCTTCTGAACAAATCTTCCTTAACTACACCTGCTAAGTCTAGAAGAGTATTACTTCCTAATGGAGATGTCACTCAAGTTACTCAAATAGGTGACAGTTGTATTTCAGACAACATCACTCTTAAAGAAGTTATTTGTGTTCCTCAGTTCAAGTTCAACTTACTGTCAGTCTCCAAAGTGACCAGAGATCTGAGATGTTTTGCTTCATTTTATCTTGATTTCTGTGTATTTCAGGATCTCTTCAGTGGCAAGGTGAGGGAGATTGGTAGAGAAAGAGAAGGTTTATATTTCCTACAGAGACATGGGGCTAAAAGACTTACTGCAGTTGCTTTAGTTGCAGCTGGTATAACATCCAAGACTACAGATATTAGCTTATGGCATAAGAGGCTAGGCCACATATCTAGTATGGTTCTCAAAAGATTGTTTCCTACTAAACTAGCTAGTATTACTGATGCTGTTAGTAAGTGCACTGTGTGTCCATGTGCCAAACAAACTAGACTGCCATTTCCTACTAGCTATAGTAAAAGTACTGCTGCATTTGATCTTATACATATAGATGTATGGGGTCCTTACAAATATGCAACATTTGATGGAAATAAATACTTCTTAACCATTGTTGATGATTTTACCAGGATGACTTGGCTATTTCTTCTGAAATTGAAATCTGATGTTTGTGTTGTTCTAACTCAATTTATTGTGTTAGTACAAACTCAGTTTCACAAAACATTGAAGGTAGTTAGATCTGATAATGGATCTGAGTTTGTGAATTCTATATGCAACACTTTGTTTCAGAGGTATGGAATTATTCATCAGAAAACTTGTGTCTACACTCCTCAGCAAAATGGAGTTGCTGAAAGGAAACATAGACACATTCTGGAGGTTACTAGAGCTTTGAGGTTTCAAGCTAATATTCTTATTAAGTTCTGGGGTCACTGTGTTATTGCAGCAGCCTATGTCATTAACAAGATGCCTTCATCTGTGCTTAATGGTTTGTCTCCCTATGAACTATTATATGGCAGAGCACCTAGTCTTGATCATTTGAGAATTCTTGGTTGCTTGACTTATGCAAATCAAGTTCAAGAAACAGACAAGTTACTTCCTAGAGCAAAACCTACTGTTCTAATGGGATTCTCTGATACTCAGAAGGGATATATCTTATTTGACCTGAAGAATCACTGCGTTAGTGTTAGCAGGGATGTGTCATTCAGAGAGGATGTCTTCCCTTTCAAAAAGTATTCTACTTCTACTACACCTATCGTTTCACCTCCTTGTCTTACAACTGATGCATCTGACAGTGATGTTTTACATACTGATGAACCTGAAGTCAGAAATACATCTTCACCTTCTTCTTCTTCTATCGATTCTGATCAAGGAAGTTACAGTTTACCACAAATACATGATTGTTCAGAACTAGATCATTATTCTGCACCAAGTCAACTACCATCTGATACAGTACATCAAGAATCTGAGTGTCTTGATCTAAGAAGATCATCTAGATCTAGACAAGTTCCCATCTGGATGAAAGATTTTGTGTCTTTACCAAGATACAAAAATGTTCCTTACTCTATTTCAAATTATGTTGCATATGATGACCTATCTCCTGTATATCAGGCTTATCTAGCTACATTTTCTACTATAGTAGAACCTACATCATTTGAAGAAGCATCTAAGGATTCTAGATGGGTAGATGCTATGAAAGCTGAAGTTGATGCTTTAGAATCTAATCATACATGGGATGTAGTTCAATTGCTTGCTGGAAAAAATCCAATTGGATGCAAATGGATATACAAGGTGAAGTACAAAGCTTCAGGAGAGGTAGAAAGGTTTAAAGCTAGATTAGTTGCAAAGGGATACAGTCAACAAGAGGGCATTGATTATCAAGAAACATTCGGTCCTGTGGTTAAAATGGTGACTGTTAGATCTGTCTTGGCAGTAGCAGCTTCTGAGCATTGGCACATTCATCAGATGGATGTATACAATGCTTTTCTGCAGGGGGAGTTAACTGATGAAATCTATATGAGTCTACCACAAGGATTTCAGAGTCAGGGGGAGAATCAATAGTATGCAGACTCTTAAAATCCTTATATGGGATTAAACAGGCACCAAGACAGTGGAATGCAAAGTTATCTGAAGCTCTTGTGCACTTGGGCTTCAAACAGAGCCAACATGATCACTCTCTATTCACTAGAGGAACAGGAAAGTTCACTGTTATTATTCTTGTGTATGTAGATGATATGCTATTAGCTGGACCTACTCTGTCACTTATAAATAAAGTTAAAGCCAGTTTACAAGTGACTTTCAAAATGAAGGATCTAGGTGAGTTGAGATATTTCCTTGGCATTGAGTTTGCCAGATCTCAACATGGAATTCTAATGCATTAGAGAAAATATACTCTTGAGCTCATTTCTGAGCTAGGATTGGGAGCTGCAAAACCTACTACTACACCCATTGAATCTAATGTCAAACTTACTACAAAAGAATATGATGAGCAGATTGGTGTGATGGAAAATACTACAGATCAGTTAATATCTGATCCTAGTAAATATCAGAGATTACTAGGTAAACTACTATATCTAACAGTCACACGACCAGACATTGCTTACAGTGTTCAGACTTTAAGCCAGTTTATGAAAAAGCCTAAGAAGTCTCACATGGAAGCTGCGCAAAGAGTAGTTAAATATGTAAAAGGACAACCTGGACAATGTATACTTTTGTCCAGCAAGAAGATGAGTACTGTGACAGCATACTGTGATCCTGATTGGGCTGCTTGTCCTCTTACAAGGAAGTCTGTTACTGGTTTCTTCATCAAGTATGGAGAATCATTAGTATCCTGGAAGTCTAAGAAGCAAAGTACAATTTCTAGGAGTTCAGCTGAGTCTGAATACAGGAGTCTTGCCTCCACAGTAGCAGAACTAATCTGGATTCTTGGAGTGTTCAAAGATATTGGTGTTGAAGTTGTATGTCCAGTAACTATTTTTACAGACAGTAAAGCTGCAATTCAAATTGCTGCAAATCCAGTATTTCATGAACGCACTAAACACATTGAAATTGATTGTCATTTCATACGTGAGAAGATACAAAGTGGGCTAGTCAAGACTGATTATATATCAACCAAAGAGCAATTGGCAGACATATTAACCAAGGGGCTAACCAGAGTACAACATGAATACTTGATGTCCAAGCTAGGGGTACTTGATATATTTGCACCACCTAGCTTGAGGGGGAGTGTTGAGAAAAATATGTGTTAATCATGATTAGTTGTTAGTTATGTGTTAATCATGATTAGTTGTTAGTTATTTAACTAATTAGTTAGTTTGTTAGAATTAGTGAATAGTTAGTAGTTAGTGGAATACACGTGTATATACACTTTAGTGTATGTGTGCAATACACAACAATTACTCTTCTTCTCTCTAAAAATTCTCTCTGCTTCTGGGATACACCTCTGCTTCTTCTTTCTTCTCCTTTCTGCATCTGTCTTCTTCCATTTCTTAACTATGAATTCATAGAATTTAGCACAAAGAAAAATTTAAAATCAACCATTATCCCAAACAACCAATCCCAGAACCTAAAACGGCCCAATCCTCTCGTCTAAACGCCGATATAATAAGACAACCCATTATTAATCTCAAAATCCTGGTTAACATCGAAGATTTTAAGCTTTTATTCAATTTTAAGTACTAATTTGAAACAGAACTATATTAATTAAACTATTTATCATCACAAGCTAAGATCTCCCACAAAGAACAATTTACCCCATAAATTTTTTAGAAAAAGGAATAAGCAATATAAAAGTCAACATTAAACCTAATAAAAATATGCACAAGCTAAAGATTTAGAGTACAAATGAACCTTAAATGAAACCATTTAAGATCTGTAATTATATGAAAAAAACTCGTGCAAAAAAATAGAGTGTCAACAAACTCGCCAGCAACTGGACTAAAAGTCAGAACCTACAACCCTCTACTAAATCGAAACCTCGAACAAAAACGACTCATCGAATCTTTTGACGGAAGTCGAATACTCAACTGATTTTAGCCGGAGTGAATGGGTGCTGGTTCACGGCTGTTTAGTTCAAGTGGGATCAGTTTTTCATTTTGACGGTGAAGAAGCAGGAATTCGAAGGGGAGGTCATGTGTATTGTGTTAAGAACAAACCATGGAAAATGGGTGCTTTTTTTTTAGAAGAATTCCAGATGATTCAATCAAAGACTGCTCTATTTCTCTATATCTTCTATAAATGTGATACTACAAGAACATAAAATGCCCAAATATGACCTTTAGAAGTGTTTTCCTATGAAACGAATAGGTTCTACTTTATATTAGAACAAACTTACATTTTTAACTAAAATTTCATCACGTATGAAAATATCATGTCAAAATATATCAAATGAATAGTATTACCAGAAGCGGGTTAATGAGAAGAAAAGGGCTAAGATGGAGTACAATTCCTAGTTCAAATAACAGGAACATAACATCTTATTTACTGGCCCCCTTCAATTCATACATGAACACCGTCACAAGGCAGTATGCACACAACAATTATATCCAAATCTAACTCAAACAAACCTAAAGGAAAAGAGAAACAATTAAACAGGGATAATGGACACTAACAAATTCTTCTTAACAAGCAAACTAAACTACAGACGAAAATAGTACTCAAAGCTCCATATTTCCATTTGATTCCAAACCAAGCTTTACATTAGGTGGAATATAGAAGTGTGTACCTGGATTTCAAATAGAATTAAGGAAGGGGATCAGTAACAGTAGTATAGCAACCCAAGAAGCAAAAGCAAATAACAGCAGTAACACCCAAATTCCAGTAAATGATTGAAGAACCAATGACCAAAGACAACAAGAGATTCCAGGAGTAATTTGATCCAAAACAAGGAATTCAAAGCAGCCACACAACAAATGGACAGTGCTTAAGTAAGACCAAAAAGGACCTTATGAATTGAAACACAAAGCACACTTTAATCAAGCTAAAGAACTGCTGAAACTGATGGCTAAAGGGTTTCAAGCTGATGATTTAAGAACAGTCTATAACAGTGTATATTAGCCTGCTTTTTCTCTTTAAAAATCTGTTTTTGTGTTTCTGTATCAACGATATGCCTAAGGTGTGTGTTTAAAAACTCTCTCCAGGTCTGTTTTTTTTTCTCTCTGAAATCAGTGTGTGTGTGTGTCTAAAAACTCTCTCCAGGTCTGTTTTTTCTCTCTGAAATCAGTGTGTTTAAAAACTCTCAAGGTGTCTGTTCTTATCTCTCAAAATTGTGTGTGTTCTCTTTTAAAATCAGTGTTGTGTAAAAACTCTCAAGGTGTCTGTTCTTATCTCTCAAAATTATGTGTGTTCTTCTGAAATCAGTGTTGTGTAAAAAGTCTCAAGGTGTCTGTTCTTATCTCTCAAAATTGTCTGGTTGAAAGTCTGTGTGTGTGTTTTTAAAAACTCTCAAAATCTGTCTTCTCTATGTGCAGAATGCTGCCCCTTTTATAGCCTTAGTGTCCAAAACCAGCAGCCCCTTTTAAATTGTTTTAAACTAACAAAAGCCATCATACTTCACTTATTTTTCCCACCCAAGCACTGTATAAACCTAGGCTTTATATAAAAAACTCTAAAGTTATAAAACAGTGGTGGAAAACCATGCTGCCCTACAGATCCTACCATCTTCAACCATGTGCAATGCACATTTTAATATTAAATCTAAGAATGATTCTTGTTTCCACTAACTTAATGCCCAAACAGGCTGTCATTTCACTAGTGAAATCTTTTTTAATACTTTTAAACACCAATTTGAGTGTCTTTGATGTTTAATTAGCATGCCAATTAATCTATTAAGATCACATTTATAATCAATTCTCCTAATACCAGTTAAACAGGATCGACAAAATAAACTAAAATGATATCACACAAAAGAAAGAAGTGTTACAATCAACATTCAAGTAAATGGGAGCAATCAACTACCAAATCAAAGAAACTGAGGCCAATGGGACTACATATGCTTTCAGACGGATTTAAAACCAACAAGAGTGCATGATTAATTCAATTCAAAATGACAAACAACACTGCTGGTCATTGTCCAGTGTTCTAAACGACAAACTCACGAAATTATATGACGACATTTGTTTTTTGACTACAATACATATAATTGATAACAAATGATCAACTTACGAATTTGTGATTCGTGGTTTTAACGGGCAGACTCAGGGACTTCAACAAAACAAGGAACTTTAACTATTCGACGACATTTCAAATCGATTATGTATAACACACACAATTAATCAACAAACAGAGAAAATCGACCAAATAAAAAGGTCATTTGAGAAGAATGAAACAGAGTAAAATTAAACGACAAATGGAAAAGATAAAACAACTAGATTCAACACACAATTAATACAAAAAATAGATAAGGACAGAAGATATAAATACCTTAGACTGTGGAAAAGTCAGAATCAAACAGAACTGGACCATTTTGGACTTGAACTTGGATTTTTGAAATCAAACGGACCTTAATTGAAATGTTTTCAAATGAAAACATCTCGATTAAGGTCTATTAGACCCCAATTTCTTTTGATTTGGACGAAATCCCTAGTTTTGAATTCTAGGGTTCTTGAGTCACGGATATGGGGATCGACGATTTCTAGTTGGATTCGAAGGAAACTAATAGTAGTTAAGGTGTGAGGGAGGTCTGGTGAGGGTATGGTATCGATTTGGGAGTGATTGGTGTATGTTTGAGTTTGGCTCGAATCTTCAATCAAAGATTCTAGAAGCTACAGACTGATTCGAAAATCCGAGGGTGGAAACTCCGGGTCGTGACAAGTTGGTATCAGAGCTCTAGGTTACATAGGTCTCAAAATCATAGACAAGCTTAGTCGAGTTTGAGGGATCAGTACGGAGACGTCTATATGTATCCCCAAGAGTCTACCAAGTTAGGAAAAGTTCCACATTTGTTCTTACTCATCGTGTGGTTTAGTTTCTCAATGCTAATTGAATTTCTACTCCATTCTTTCACAGATGGCGAGAACACGTACTTCGTCATCTTCCAATCAGCAGTCTGAGCCCCAAGCAGCTCCCGCTAGGGGCAGAGGATGAAGTCGTGCTAAAGGCCGAGGTAGGGACAGAGCTTAGTCCCAAGCAGCAACACCAGTGGAGAAGCCTCAGGTCGACTTTGATGAGTAGGTTCCGCCCCCAGCCCCAGCAGTTCCGGTAAGCCCAGCTTAGGTCCCAGATGGGTTTATTGCTACCCTAGTTCTTCAGGACGCTTTGGTCCAATTGGTGGGCCTCATGGAGAGTGTTGCCCGAGCATGTTTGCTTCATGTAACACCAGCTGTCTCTCAGGCTGGAGGAGGGGCCTAGACTCCTGTTACTCGTACTCCAAAGCAGGTAGGCCCTCAGGTTCCAGCTTCAGCAGTTCATCCAGTTGTATCAGCTCAGCCACGTGTGGTAGCCCAAGCAGGTGATGGGGAAGTTATGTATGCCGATGCTTTGTGGAGGTTGGATAGGTTTACCAAGCTTTTCACTACCACTTTCTGGGGTGCATCTACCGAGGATCCTCAAGATTATTTGGACAACTGCCATGAGGTTCTTCGGAACATGGGCATTGTTGATACCAACAGAGTTGATTTCGCTGTATTTCACTTATATAGATCCACCAAGACATGGTGGAGAGATCTGTTTAGCTAGACTAGCAAGGTCTCTAGCCTTGATATGGGATTAGTTTTCAGTGTTGTTTCTGGAGAAGTTTCTCCCTATTACACAGCGTGAGGCCTATCGGAGGCAGTTTGAGCGTCTCCATCAGGGATCCATGTTAGTCACCCAGTATGAGACCAGGTTTATTGAGTTGTCTCACCATGCTATTGTCATACTCTCCAGTGAGAAGTAGAGAGTGAGACGGTTTATTGATGGACTCATTCAGCCTATTCGTCTCCAGATGGCTAGAGAGGCGGGGAATGATATCACTTTTCAGGAGACGGCCAGTGTGACCCGGAGGATCGAGATGGTATTGCCACAGGGGGTGGTCATAGAGTATACAAGAGACCCCGTCAGTCAGGCCGATTCAGCGGTGCCTCATCTGGAGGCAGAGATTTATATGATAGGGGTCATCCTTCTAGGCCTTTCCAGCCAGCCCTCCAGGTTTCTTAGAGAGCCTAAGGTGGCCGTGGTTCTCAAGCACACTATTTTGATCAACATCCATTAATTACATCACCAACCCCCTATCAGTGCACTGCCACTTTAGAGTTTCCGTGGTGGTTATTCACGCCGATAGAGTTAGTAGACTCAGTAGCCGAGGGCTTGTTACACTTGTGGTGACACGGGTCATATTGCCAGATTGCCCTCGAAAACTGAGCCGTTCTCAGTACCAGGGTTCTCGTGCTATGGTTCAGGCACTGGGTGCTCCACAGACCGCCCAGTCAGCTAGAGGTGGGGGTAGATGTGCCAGATGTGGAGGTAGAGGTCATAGAGGTGGAGCTTAGACCACCGGAGATGGAGGCTAGCCAACAGCAGGTCGTCCCAAAGACGTAGATTAGAGTGGTAGGGCCCAACCCTGATGTTATGATCTTTAGGCTAGGCCCGAGGTAGAGGCTTCAGATGCGGTCATTACAGGTAAGGTTCTGGTTTGTGATAGAGATGCTTTAGTTTTGTTTGATCCGGGGTCTACGTATTCGTATGTGTCATCCTATTTTGCCCCGTATTTGATCGTGCCAAATGATACATTGGATTTCCTGTTCATGTGTCTACACTGGTAGGTGATTCCATTGTGGAGGATCTAGTCCATTGCTTTTGTGTCATGGTGATTGGGGGTCTGGAGAGTCGTGCAGATTTATTGCTTTTAGATATGGTCGACTTTGATATTATATCGGGGATGGGCTGATTATCACCCTATCATACCATCTTGGACTGCAATGCCAAGACCGTGACCTTAGCTTTACCGAGTATTCCTCGTTTATAGTAGAGAGGGACTCTAGGTCATTCCACCTATAGTGTTGTATCATATGTGAAGGCTCGGCGTATGGTCGAGAAGGGGTGTATGACTTACCTAGCTTATGTTTGGGATTCTAGCATTGAAGTTCCCTCTATCGATTCTGTGCCCATTATTTGTGAGTTCCCTGATGTTTTTCCTTCAAACCTATCAGGATGCCAACCGACAGGGATATTGATTTCTACATTGATCTAGTTCCGAGCACGTAACCCATTTCTATTCTACCATATCACATGGCCCCGCTGGAGTTGAAAGAGTTAAAGGAATAGTTGCAGGATTTGCTTGAAAAGGGTTTCATTAGACCTAGTATTTTGCCTTAGGGTACGCCGGTGTTATTTGTTAAGAAGAAGGATGGGTCAATGAGAATGTGTATTAATTACTGGCAATTAAACAAGGTAACAGTCAGGAATAAGTACCCATTGTTGAGGATTGATGATTTGTTCGACCAACTTTAGGGTGCAGGGTATTTTCCAAGATTGACTAGCGATCTAGCTAGCATCAGTTGAGGATTAGGGTATCTGATGTCCCTAAGACAGCTTTCCGCACTCGGTATAGGCATTATGAGTTTTTGGTCATGCCATTCGGGTTGACTAATGCCCCAGCGCGTTTATGGAATTATTAAACTGAGTGTTCAGGCTTTATTTGGACTTGTTCATGATAGTTTTAATTGATGATATATTGATATACTCCCGTAGCCAGGAGGAGCACGAGCAGAACCTTAGAGTGGTTCTTCAAACTCTGAGTGATAGTGAATTATATGCCAAGTTCTCCAAGTGTGAGTTATAACCGAGTTTAGTGGCATTTCTAGGTCACGTAGTATCAGTAGAGGTATTTAGGTGGACCTGAAAAAGATTGAGGCAGTCAAGAACTGGCCTACACCACCATCAGCTACAGAGATTCAGAGTTTCTTAGGGTTGACATGCTATTATCATAGGTTTATGGAGGGGTTTTCATCTATTGGAGCCCCGATAGCCAGGTTGACCAGAAGGGTGCCCAGTTCAGATGGTCGGATGAGTGTAAGACGAGCTTTCAGAAGCTCAAGACAGCTCTGACTACGGCGTTGGTGTTGGTTTTGCCCATAGTATCAGGGCCTTATACAGTTTATTGTGATGCTTTCTATATTGGTCTTGGTGCAGTGTTGATGCACGATGTCAAGGTTATTGCCTATGATTCGAGGCAGTTGAAGATTCATGAGCAGAACTATCCACTACATGATTTGGAGTTGGCAGCTATTGTTCACACATTAAAGATTTGGAGATACTATTTTTATGGCGTGGCATGTGAGGTGTTCACTAATCACAAGAGCCTTCAGTACTTGTTCAAGCAACATGAGTTGAATTTGAGGTAGAAGAGGTGGTTGGAGTTGTTGAAAGATTATGATATCACCATTTTATATCATCCGGGGAAGGCCAATGCTTTGAGTAGGGAGTTAGCCAGTATGGCCAGTCTTGCTTATATTCCGGTGATTCAGAGGCCACTTGCCTTGGATGTTCAGGCTTTACCCAATCAGTTTGTCAGACTGAATGTTTTTGAGCCCTCGTGTATTAGCTTGTACGGTCGCTCGTTATTCATTATTGGAGCATATCTGGGATTGGTAGTTTGATGATCCCCATTTGTGTGTCCTTAGAGACACGGTGCACCCTGGAGGTGCCTAGCATGTTACCTTAGATGGTGATGGAGTTTTGAGATTGCAGGGTCGAGTATGTGTGCCTAATGCGGATGGGCTTCGAGAGTTGATTTTGGAGGAGGCCCATAGCTCCCGGTACTCTACTCATTAGGGTGCCGTGAAGATGTATCAGGATTTGCGACAACATTATTGGTGGTGTAGAATGAATAAGGATATCATAGAGTATGTGGCTCGTTGTTTGAATTGTCAACAGGTTAAGTAGGAGCATCAGAGGCCTGGTGGTTTATTTTAGAGGATTGAGCTTCCCAAGTGGAAGTGGGAGTGGATCATTATAGACTTTGTTACTGGGCTTCCGCGGACTCGAAAGAAGTTTGATGCACTATGGGTCATTGTTGATAGGCTGATCAAGTTAGCGCATTTCATTCCTGGACAGTCTCCTATTCTTTTGAGAGGTTAGCTGAGATCTATATTCGGTAGATTGTTCGCCTTCATGGTGTGCCCGTATCTATCATTTTAGACCGGGGTACGCAGTCTACCTCGCCCTTCTGGAGAGCAGTTTAGCAAGAGTTGGGCACATGGGTTGAGTTGAGCACACCATTTCATTCCCAAGCGGAAGGTTAGTCCGAGCGAACTATTCAGATCTTAGAGGATATGTTCCGAGCTTGTGTTATTGACTTTGGAGGTTCGTGGGATCAGTTCTTGCCTTTAGCAGAGTTTGCTTACAAATACCGCTATTAGTAGAGCATTCAGATGGCTCCTTATGAGGCTTTATATGGTAGGAGGTGTCGGTCTCTAGCTGGATGGTTTGAGCCGGGAGAGGCTTGGTTGTTAGGTATAGATTTGGTTCAGGAGGCCTTGGAAAAGGTCAAGATCATTCAGGATATGCTTGGTTCAGCTCAGTCTAGGCAAAAGAATTATGCATACCGTAAGGTTCGAGATGTGGCATTTATGGTTGGTGAGAGGGAATTGCTTTGAGTGTCGCCTATGAAGGGCGTGATGAGATTCTGGAAGAAGGGCAAGCTTAGCCCAATGTTCATTGGTCCGTTTGAGATTCTTGATCGAGTGGGAGAGGTGTATTATAAACTTTTATTGCCACCTAGCTTATCAGCCGTGCATCCATTTTTTCATGTATCCGTGCTTCTCTGGTATCAGGACTATCGAATCCACGTGTTAGATTTCAGCACTGTCGAGTAGGACAAGGATCTGTCATATGAGGAGGAGCCAGAATCTATTCTAGGCCGGCAAGTTCGCTAGTTGAGATCCAAGAATTTTTTTTCTGTTCGTGTTCAGTGGAGAGGTCAGCCTCCTGAGGCATCGAGCTGGTAATCCAAGTCTGATATGCGAAGTCGTTATCCTCATCTTTTCCCCGACTCAGGTACTTCTTTCTTTTGTCCGTTCGAGGAAGAACGATTATTTTAGAGGCCTTGAAAAGGGTCAAAGGGTCCAAAGGGTCATCACTTGTTTCCTTACTCATTCTATGCTTCTGAGGCCTTGAAAACCTCATTTGGGGTTGCCTCAATTTGCATGCGCAGTCCAGGCACATAGCCGGGAAGCTATATAAATTCTGTGAGAAAAATGCTAAATTTTGATATTAAATTGAGTAAATTTAACTTCGGTCAATATTTTTGGTAAACGGACCTGGACCCATGATTTGATGGTCACGGAGGATGAAAATATGGGACTTGGGCGTATATCCGGAATCGAATTCCGAGGTCCCAAACCCGTGAAATGATTTTTTGTGTGAAATTATTTTCTGGAAATAATTAAGAAAATTAGAAATGAAGTTTAATTAAAATACTATGGTATCGGGACCGTATTTTGGTTCCGGCTCCCGGTACAAGTCTTATATATGGTTTAAGCACTTTCTGTAAAGTTTGGTCGAATATGGACATCGTTTGACGTGTTTCGGACTTAGAAATAGAAATTTGATATTTTATGAGAATTTGGAAGAAATCATGAGTTTTAAGGCTTAATTCGATGTATATGATGTTATTTTGGCGATTTGATCGTGCGGATACGTCCATATGATATTTTGAGATTGTGTGCATATCTGGTTTGGAGCCCCGAGGGTTCGGGTGGGTTTTGGATAGGTGTTAGAGTGCATTTTGAACTTAGAAAAAAAATCTGGTCTTCACTTCTGGTATCTTCGCATTTGCGAAGAAGTTCTTGCAAATGCGAGACTTTGGTTGTAAATGCGAGAAAGGGGGGAATTGCACTGGGTCGCAAATGCGATCCTTTGGATTGCAAATGCGAGGAGGCCACGTCGCAAATGCGTAGGAGGCCAAGTTGCAAATGCAATCTTTTGTTCGCAAATGCAAACACTGAGATTTTCACGAGGGTTCGCAAATGCGAACCCTGGTTCGCATTTCCCACATTTGGTCGGGGATCGCAGTTTGCAATTCCCATATCTGAGGCCCACCAAATTTTATACTTAGTCGAATTTTTATCATTTTTTACCATTCTTTCAAAACCCAAACTTCTTAGGCGATTTTTCATGAACAAGTTTCATTCCAAATCATTTGTAAGTCGATTTTTACTCAATTCTTTCAATCATTAACACTACAACAACAACAACAACAACAACCCAGTATAATCCCACAAGTGGGGTCTGGGGAGGGTAATATGTACGCAGGCCTTACCCCTACCCAGGGGGCAGAGAGGCTGTTTCCAGGAGACCCTCGGCTCAAGACATCAACAAAAAACAACGATGCATTAGTACTGTCAATAAACTCATACTAAAAATAACATAAAATAACAACATAACACAAAATAATAAAGTAGCAGCAACCTAAGAAATATAGGAAATACGAAATAGGAAATAGATGAAAGGTATACTAATATCCAATAAATAGCTCCATGTACTGATCCGTAACCTCCTACGATTACCTCCTAACTAGCTAATATCACTCTAGTGCGCTGTGGAATTATCCACAACTTCCCCTAACCTACAACTTTAATGTTCGACTTCCACAATCCCCTATCAAGGGTCATGTCCTCAGTAATCCTAAGACGCGCTAAGTCCCGCCTTATCACCTCTCCCCAATACTTCTTAGGTCTTCCTCTACCTCTTCTCATGCCTACCACAGCCAGTCGCTCACACCTTCTCACCGGTGCATCAGTGCTCCTCCTCCGAATGTGCCCGAACCATCTGAGTCTTGCTTCTCGCATCTTGTCCTCTATGGGGGCCACACCCACCTTCTCTCTAATATATTCATTTTTAATCTTATCCATCCTTGTATGCCCGCACATCCACCTCAACATCCTCATTTCTGCTACTTTCATCTTCTGGATGTGTGAGTTCTTAACCGGCCAACACTCGGTCCCATACAGCATTGCAGGCCTAACCACCGCTTTATAAAACTTACCTTTTAGTAAAGGTGGAACTTTCTTGTCACACAGGACTCCCTAAAAGTGTATCTTTAATAGTGGGCTAAAGGCTGAAAAGTTTCTTTCAATCTCCCCGATCCCCTGAATAACTGACCCTAGGTACTTGAAACTACTCTTCTTAGGGATGATTTGAGAGTCAAGTCTCACTTCCACTCCCGTTTCCGTCGGCCCCGCCCCAAACTTGCACTCGAGGTATTCCGTCTTTGTCCTGCTCAACCTCAATCCTTTAGACTCAAGGGCATGCCTCCAAACCTCTAACCTTTCGTTTACCCCGTGTCGTGTTTCGTCAATTAGGACTATATCGTCGGAAAATAGCATGCACCATGGAACCTCCCCTTGAATATGATGCGTTATGGCATCCATCACCAGGGCAAATAGGAAAGGGCTTAGCGCCGACCCTTGGTGCAACCCCGTAACAACTAGAAAATTCTCGGAATTGCCTCCTATTGTCCTAACCCGAGTCTTAGCTCCTTCATACATGTCTCTAATCACCCTAATATAGGCTGCCGGAACCCCTTTAACCTCTAAGCAGCTCCATAAGACCTCCCTAGGAACCCTGTCATACGCTTTCTCTAGATCAATAAACACCATGTGAAGATCCTTCTTCTTATCCCTGTACTGTTCTGCCATCCTCCTAATAAGATGGATAGCTTCTGTGGTAGATCGCCCCGGCATAAATCCGAACTGGTTGTCTGGGATAGACACCAACCTTCGCACTCTCATCTCTACCACTCTCTCCCAGATTTTCATGGTATGACTTAGTAATTTGATGCCTCTATAGTTGTTACAGCTTTGGATATCGCCTTTGTTCTTATACAACGGAACCATTGTACTCCGCCTCCACACTTCAGGCATCCTATTAGTCTTGAATATCACATTAAACAACCCAGTAAGCCATTCCAATCCTGCTCTACCCACACACCTCCAGAGTTCAACCGGAATTTCGTCTGGCCCGGTAGCTCTACCCCCCCTCATCTTACGCATTGCCTCGGTGACCTCATCGACTTCAATGTCCCTACAATAACTTAATTCATGGGGAATGTCGGTGTTCCTCAATCCACCTAGTACAATACCTTGATCCCCTTCTTCATTTAGGAGTTTATGAAAGTAGGTCTGCCATCTCCTCTTAATCTGTTCATCCCCCATCAGAACTTTGCCGTCCTCATATTTTATGCACCTCACCTGGTCCAGATCCCGAGCCACCCTCTCTCTTAGCTTAGCGAGGCGGAATAACTTCTTCTCCCCGCCTTTGCTACCTAGTTCCTCATACAAACGGGCAAAAGTTGTCGTCTTAGCCTCCGTTACTGCCGTTTTCGCCTCCTTTCTAGCTACCTTATATCTCTCCATGTTCGCCCTCTTCTCCTCCTCGCCAGTGCTCCCTACTAATCGTATGTAAGCTGCCTTCTTCACTTCCACTTTACCTAGGACAGTAGTATTCCACTACCAGTCTCCTTTATGGCCACCGGTGTGGCCAGAGGATAACCCCAACACATCTCCCGCCGCCTTCCTTATACAATCAGCTGTCGTCGACCACATAGTGTTTGCTTCCCCACTACTACTTCCCTAGGCTCCCATTTCTGATAACTTTCTTTCCAACTCCTGAGCTTTATCCGCAGTCAAGGTGCCCCACTTAATCCTCTGGCGGCCTCGTATTGATCTTTTCTTCCTCCTTATCATAACGTCAAAGTCCATCACCAAAAGCCTATGTTGTGTTGCAAGGGTCTCACCTGGTATAACTTTGCAGTCCACGCACCACCTTCTATCGCCTCTTCTGAGGAGAAGATAGTCAATCTGAGTCTTCGCCACCGAACTTTGGTAAGTAACCAAATGCTCCTCCCGCTTCGGAAAACTTGAGTTCGCAATCGCTAAATCGAATGCCTTGGCAAAGTCCAACAACGAAGTGCCCCTCCATTTCGCTCCCCGAAACCAAAGCCGCCATGAACCTCCGAATAACCACCTGTAGATGACCCAATATGACCATTAAAATCTCATCCTATGAGTAACGTCTCGGAAGGCGGGATACTATGAACAATGTCGTCCAACCCCTCCCAAAAGCGCCTTTTAATATCCTCATCCAAGCCTACTTGCGGCGCGTATGCACTAACAACATTTAAGGTACACTCGCCCACCACCAATTTAATAGTCATTAGTCTATCGTTCACTCGCCTGACCTCTACCACTGACTCTCTAAGATGGCTATCTACCAAGATCCCCACTCCATTTTTACCCCTCATGACTCCAGAGTACCACAACTTATACCCATCCGCGTTTATCGCCCTCGTTCCGACCCACCTAGTCTCCTGGACACACGCTATATTAATCTTCCTCTTTTGAAGGATCTTCGCCAACTCAATAGACTTACTCGTTAACGAACCTATGTTCCATGTCCCGATTCTCAACCTATATGCTCCTTTGCCCCCTCTACCTCCCCTGCCTCCCGTCCCACTCCCTGAGACCGTCCCCACACTCTGCCCCACACGCGGACATGCCCTTAATCTACCATTCCAGACTGCAGCCACTACTCCTACGGCAAATCCAAAGAATACTCGCTAGTGCTCAACGGACAACGAGTGAAACTACACGGAAAACGTAGCTACAAGTACACTAGCTGAATGATAGAGCAATTGGGAGCTAAAGTAACAACAATTAGCTAACACCGAAGGGGAAACAGTAGAACGGGAGGTACCAAGTCCCGAGTACCAAACCTGTGCTGAATTGTTGCACTCGATGTAGTTGTATGCTTAACCGGCGCTACCCACCGCTCGTCTCGGTTGCTCTTCTTTGCCGGTGCTCGTCGGCCCACTTGTCTCCGACAACTTCGAAAATTTCCCTGAAAGTAAACTTAGATGCGCCCGAGGTCGACTACTGCCGACTCTTGCACGTCCAGGCCGGTGCCGGTGTTGCTTTGCTCTTCACTCCCAAACGCCGCAAGCTTGCCTCGTCCGCCGTGACTAGTATCTAGGGCAAGTATCGGGCCTGGTACTTCTGCTGCGTCCAGCCGTAAATCTGAAACGAGAGTCACCGGAAGAACTGTAGCTTGCCGGAAATCCTTGCCGAAAAAAGATGCACCTGTCCAAAAAAAATAACACAACACCAACCCACACACACACACAATAGGCGGAAGAGAAAAACAGAAAAGAAAAAGAGAGAACGAGGAAAAGGAAGATATGGCAGGGGTTGCCGGAAAATACCGCCGGAAACGACTCCAGTAGCGGGAGGGCCAAAGGCTACTGGAACAGAAAATCAAGAGAAAAGAGGAGGGAGAAATAGAGGGAGAGAGGGGATGAAAAGGAGAAAGGACTTACCTGTTCCTGCGACGGCGGCAGCGAAGCAGCAAGGCTGCCGTAGTGGTGCTGTTGTGTTACCGTCCGGGGGGGGGGGGGGGGGAGAGGAGGCGTGGGGGGAATGGGTGAAGGGATTTGAACGTTGAGGAGACGTTAGACGGGGGGAGAGAGAGAGGAAATATGGGAGGCGTTAAGTGAATATTTTCATATTTTCCACTTAAAATCAAGGATTTCCATGGGTGAAATTGAGGGTTTTGGGTAGAACCTAGGTTTTTTTCTAAAATTGGAAATTTTGACCTCAATTTGAGGTCCAATTTCAAAACAAATCATATATTTAGGTTTGTGGATGAATGGGTTAGTGGGTTTTTGTTCGAACCTCGGGTTTTGACTATATGGGCCCGGGGGCGATTTTAGAATTTCTGGGAATTTTATGCATTCAAATTGATTAATTTAGTATTTATTAAAGTAATTAAGTGACTTGTGACTAGATTCGAGAGGATTGGAGGTGGAATCACGGGGTAACGCTATAGTTAGGGCTTGAGTTGAGTTCAAAACATCGAGATAAGTGTTTGGTTTAACCCTAGCTTGATGGAATAGGAGTTGCGTCTTATTTGCTATGCAAAAATTTATCGAGTACGATGTATAGGCATGGTGACGAGTATCTATACATTGGTGTTTAGCATGACCATTAGTCCCTTATGTTGCGAATATTTTGGTTTACGTAATAACTTCAAATCTTAATTGATGGTTTCTATATGTTGAAAAGATTATGTGTAAGAAACTGTGATCTTAAACTTCGTGGAGCGTTGGCTGTCACACCTCCTTTTTACGCTTACCCGCGCGGGCGCGAAATATAAAAGAGAGTTTTTCCAATTAAAGGACAACCAAAACGGGATTCATTTATTAAGAGATTCGGAGTCGCCACTTGGGAGATTTATGGTGTCCCAAGTCACCGGTTTGAAACCCGAATTGAGGAAAGGTTTGACTCTATTTAATGGTCCGCGAACCAGAAATCCGGATAAGGAATTCTGTTAACCCGGGAGAAGGTGTTAGGCATTCCCGAATTCCGTGGTTCTAGCACGGTCGCTTAACTGTCATATTCGGCTTATTTATCCGATTTTTACAGTTATATACTTAATGCAAATTA
This sequence comes from Nicotiana noctiflora, assembly GCA_032618575.1. Lineage (NCBI taxonomy): Eukaryota > Viridiplantae > Streptophyta > Magnoliopsida > Solanales > Solanaceae > Nicotiana > Nicotiana noctiflora. Next base: position 232,137 of record JASVEL010004288.1, on the reverse strand, counting down.
ATATCCCTTTACCGCTTTTATTATTATTATTATTTATGAAAGAGAATGTTGCCTAAAAATATGTTTCGAATCACGTCACATGAAATGCACCCGGATCCTCAACACATTCTTATTCAACATTTTGGGATTTGGATTTGGATTTGGGCCGCATGAAATGCACACCCGTATTTAAGAAGGTAAAATTATTAAAATACGCGCCTAGAGCGATTACTTATTTACATTTTTGATAAGGCCAGGAAATTCGCTAAGAAACGGCACATCTCGAAATCTAAATATTTTACATATACATTTATGAGGGCCCCGCGATTTGTATAATTTTGTTGGGCGAGGCATACCTCTAATTCTAATTTAAAAGCAAACTACATTCCGCTATATTTATTTAAGAGTTAATTCAAGATTATTTAAAACATGTTGCAAGCCACACTACATGAAATGCACTCGTGGTTCACGACACGCTTTATTTAACCTTGTTCAAAATTGGAGTCGGGTCACATGAAATGCACCCCCGATTCCTTTAATCTAATTACGTCGTTCAGTTAAAGAATAATGAACCAATTTCCATAATGTGACAACATCGTGCTCAACTATAACCAATTCGAGTAAACATACGAGTAGCTAACTAAGTGAGCAAATTCAAGACTATGGTGAACAATTACATAAACAATGGAAGCATAACTAGTTGGCGAGCATATGAAGGATTAGTCATTTTCATTAGCTAACTTCGACATTGCATGTTCAACAAAATCATATATTTACAAAAATAGTCTGAATCATACGAAAGTAAATCAAATACGAAACGATCCAAAATATTAGCGAGAAGAACAATATCGGAAAAGAACAGCACCTTTATTTCTGCATATTTTTCAACGTACACAACGAGAAAACGAACCTTTTATGACGATCTCAAACCTCGACCTCTCCGGACAGAACTCGAATCAAACGACGACCTCGACTGAAGTTGTAACTCGAATCAAAATGAAGAGATAACCGAACAATGGTCTCTCTTTTCTTCTTTCTGCCGAGTTTCTTCTTCTCTTTTCTTCTTTCGTTTTCTTTCTGTTTAGTGTTCTTTCTTTGTTTTGAATCCTCTCCTTCTTTTTCTCGTTTTTTTTTCTTCTTCCAATCCGTTTCTCTTCTGACTTTGCCGTTCTCTTCTTGCTTTCTTTCTATTATATCTCTCTTTTCTTCCTTTCTTTTTTCTTTCTTCTCTTTCTTTTGCGTTTTTCCTCCTTTCTCTCTTTGTTTTTCCTTCTCTCTTTGTTTTTCGTTTCTTTTCTCTTTGTTTGTTTTTGATCTTTGTTTTTGTTCTCTTTTTTCAATTCTCTTCTCTGCCGTTCTTTCTTCTTCTTTAAGAAGAAGAAAATCACAACTCCCCTCACATGTAGTGTCATCCCTTAGGTGTAAAGTGTAGCTTCTTAGGTGTGTTCATGTGATTATGTATTGTGTGTGCATGTGAAATGTCAAGACCAAAATGGGGGCTCACATGGGTTATGGTTGTATTTTGTCCGTGTTCCCCATGTGCGGACTCGGACTATTACGGGCTAGGTCCGAAAATTATAAAACCGGATAGTTTGAACCCGAATATTATTCTTCGCCCGGAACCGAGAATGGTGTTATTTAATTAATCCTAGGTAGTCAAAATAACTATAATACTCATAATTAAAATAAAACTATCTTTTTATATTTTTCAAGTTTAAAATAACTACAAAATATTAATGAAACTATTTTTTTATTATTATTTTCGTTTTTATAAAAAGATAAAAAATATAAAGTACTATTTTTGTATTTTTCAAGTTAAAAATGACTACGAAACATTAATAAAACTATTTTTATTATTTTCGTTTTTATAAAAGGATAAAAAATATAAAGTACTATTTTTGTATTTTTCAAGTTTAAAATGACTACGAAACATTAATAAAACTATATTTTGTTATTTTTTATTTTAAGGTAAAACTAAAGTAAAAGAGTCAAATTTAGCTAAAACAGCTATATTAAAACTAAACTAAATATTTTACGCTAAAATATAGAAAATCTCGGGGAGGGTCAAAAATCACGCGTTTACATTGGCTCGAGTTGAAATACGAAATTGTAAACATATATGAGCTAAGTAAATCCTTGGAGCATTGACTTAAGTGATTGTGTGAATTATGAGATGAAAGTGAAAGAAGAGAATGAGTTGTTAAATTGCTCCCTTGTTGGGGTGTTGAGATTATTGATGTTATGCGCTTGCCTGGATTAATTATTTAATTGTGTTCCCTTTCCCGGGATTTCTATTATAATTTGTTAATTCCCTTGCCCTTGTTTATGAGTGTTGTTTGGGTGAGGAAGAGTGTTAATTAAAGCACGAATGGTGATGTCGTGTATTGTTTGTTTATGGTAAGGAAAGAGTGTAAAGCATGAAGGGTGATGCCATGCATTGGTCGCTTATTATGAGAAAAGAGTGTTAAAGCACGAAGGGTAATGCCGTGCCGTATGATGTATCATTCCATACTGATTCTATTGATATACGCGAGTAATGAGAGTAAAAACATGAATGGTGATGCTGTGCACATGTATTGCTTGGTGAGTTTGAGAGTAAAAGCACGAAGGGTGATGCCGTGCACTTGTTGATTACTGTTTCATTACTTATGATTGAGTTGTGTTATTTCCTTTCGTTACTGAACGACTCTTATTTGGAAATTTTTGTTTTCCCACAGCATGTTCTCCATCCCATATTGTTTATCTATTTTATATTTCGATTCCGATGTATATATATGAATTTGCACAGGTTATGTGGTAGTCCGGTCTAGCCACGTTGCTACTTCACCGGGGTTAGACTAGACACTTACCAGGACATGAGTTTGATTTGTGCTGATACTACCCTCTGTGCTATTTGGTACATATCTAGATTTTGGATAGCAGCAGCAGTAGTGTGGGAGCAGGCCTTCAGTCAAGCAAGACCCGAGGTAGCCTTGCAGTCGTCCGCAGACCTGACGTCTCCTCTATCCTTTACTTTGTCTGTTATCTCATTGTATTCGAGACAAACAGTTTATGTTCTCTTTCAAACGTTTGTATTTAGTATTCTTAGCATTGTGGCACCAGTCCTGGGTAAAGGCTTTTGTTGAATTTTCCGCAATTTTATTCGGTTCTATAACATTAAGACTTTCACTAATTATTCAGTTGTGTTGTTTATGTATTATTGCCCATAATTGCCATAAGGGATTATGTTATTAATGAAAAAGTAATTAAATTTTGCTTGCCTATCTCTCATTAATAGACGCCATCACGATACCCAAGGGTAGAAAATTCGGATCGTGTAAATACCTCACCATATTGAATAAAATATTACACAATGGGATAAGCCGATATGCTAACAAAATCGTACTCGACTTTTGTTTTGTCTAATCATCAGATTTTATCTCTGATTAATTGTTTTAACATTAGTTTAATTTTTGGAGTTGGAAATGCTAAGTTTCCCCCATTTTTTCGACCACCATTTTTGGATGATCTGTTCGAATGGATTTCTACTTTTTAATTTTTCTACATTGTAACTAGGTGAGCTAGGGAAAAAGCACAAAATACACGGCCCCTTGAAGTATATGTAGAAGATATGAGAAGAAGAGACAGTAAAAGTAATGGTTGTGAGAATACATATTTAGCTCCATAGCTTTTAGAAGCAATTGTTGTAAGAACATAAATTTTAAATTTGCTAGTGCTTTCAAAATATGTACAATATGGGCTAGAGCAGGTAAAACTTAAAAATATGGGTCATTTTTTTATTATGGTGTGAAGTCGTGTGTATTTTCTTGTAATTCTTTCCTCAATAAATACGAGTGGGCAATATGAAACAGAAACAATAGGAATTTTGTATTATAAAATAATAATTTTACATTGATTTGGAATTTAATGTGTTTTTTTAATTGAAATCCAGTTGTGTTATAGGTCAAATGACATTAATGAGAAAATGGATCTAAAGTGGGTATGATCCATTTGAGCGGTGTGTCATTCATTTTAGTTTTTTCTATTAAATTTTATCCCATGTCATATTTATGGTAGAGAATTAAGCTAAAATAACTTTTGTTTGATAGTGACAAAGTTTAGTTACTTTTTTAAGTGACAAAATAATTAAATAAATTTAGTGAAATTGAAAAATAGTTGAATGACATTCTTTGAAATTAACCCGTTCTGTAGGTGATAAGATCAAGGGAACTTTTGTTTTGATTTCTTTAGTTTGATTAACAGGTTGTTTCTTTCTTTGACTTTTATGTGCAACAAAAGTAAAACTGTCAACTAAAGAGAGGTTCTTGTCTTCTTGACACAAAGGAATATAATTATTAAGTTATAATATCTCATCATATTGAATAAAAAATTGCATAATGGGATAAGCCGATCTATCAAAATCATACTTGACTTAATATATGTATATTATACGGTCAGATCTCTCTATAACAATATTATTATATACCAACACTTCATTATAAATATCAAGTTCATTCGGAACTAAATTTCAGGTTATGTTAAGATATATATTCTCAATAATAACAATTTGCTATAACATTAAAAAATATCCGAATATTATAGAGAAATTTGACTGTATATAATTCTCCAAAAACCCAAAATTCCTAGTCAGTACTTTGAGTGTATATTAAATAAGTGATGCATAAAAAATGAGATTCCAAGTATCAGGAACTCCAGCAAGGCACCAATGAGTACAATCCATGCCTTTAAAAGCATTGTATTTGCTGGGATGTCCATCTTTTCTGAGTTGTGAGAGTTTTGTTATGTCAAGTAAAAATACTGGTTTTGAAATATTACTCAACACTTGTTTCACTATTTCTACAGCAACTGGTAAGCCACTTGGATATGTTGATCCATTTACTGGTGTCGTTTCGTTCAAGCAATTGTTCACATTAGGTTCACCCCAATCTGATCCACTGAATAAAAATACTGATTTAATATTATAGCTAAAAATATATGTTGAACAATATAAACAAATAAAAATACTTACTGGTAATGGGCTGGAGATGCCCCTTGAAAGAAAACTTTGGTTCTGTTTGTATCTACTTCTGTTTCGACCCATTTGGCCCATGTATTTAGTCCAGCCCGAAAAGCTTCTACCCGGTCCATATCTTTCAATATTTTGCCACCAAAGTCAATAAAATCCCACCTACAACCCATATTCACACCTCTTCAACTCATATTTTTATAAAAAGAGAAAAATACATAACAGAGCATCTTTCAAAGAGTATTTAAGAAAATGATAGTAATTCTTGTTTATTCCATATATAGCATATTGTTTTACAATATTAGCATACGGTAAAGATTATGTGCATAATTAATGAGTAACATAAATTATGGGATCAGTTTTATGCTTTATCTTCTTACATTCTCTCTACTCCTATTTTTCATTCTAAATTTTAGTTTGCTAAATTTAGAATTCAACTCTCTCTCTCTCTTTATTCCAGATTTCTTTCCTTTAATTTAGCATTTTAAAATATTCTTTGAATATTTGTAGTACTTTAAATATTTATATGAATAGTATAAATAAAATTTATTTATACACACACACACACACACACACATATATATATATGTATATATATATATATATATATATATATATATATATATATACTAGTATATTTATATACTAAAAATACCATTGTAATTTATAAATTATTAATACCATCATTGTACTGTGTTGAAATTTATATTGACATATAATTAAAAATTAAACTTTATACCAATAGTATATATAATTATACCATTTAATTCGATATTGTTTGACTAAAATTTATACGGTCATGTTAATTTGCAACAACAAAGATACATAAAATTTTTTAAAAATAAATGTATGATATGTTTTCAAAATTAAATAGTCCATTAATTAACCTCGTATTTCCATGTAGCAAGTAGCAACAACAAAAAATGCTCCAACCTCATCATTATTGCTTGGTGCTAATTTAGGAAGTATATTTGCTTAAGGAGAAGAATTGGGATGCTTTGGATATTTTTAGGAGTTGAATGCTTTCAAATTTGTTTTAAACGTAATTCTACATCCATATTTATAGCTTGCTGCTAAAAATGTATTTATTTAACTACCTATTTTGTAAAATATTTATTGCTGCTAGGTATATGAAATATTTTCTTAAATATTGCCCACTTATGTTTTTTCCTCTTTTAAAAATAATATAATTTTAAACAAAGGTGGTACAATACACTAAGCTTGATTATGTGTGGGCCCTGGTGAAAGGCTAGTACAGAAAAATTTTATTTTGTGTCTCATACAACTAACACTAGTTGTATGAGACTCCTTTTTATCTCACAAATTTGTGGACCCAAATTTCTGTGGACCCAGAAGTGTAAGATTGGGGTCCACAAATTTGTGAGACAAAAAGAAGCCTCATACAACTAGTGTCAGTTATATGAGACACAAAATAAAACTACTCGGCTAGTGCATATTGATTATATTGTATTGAACAACTTTCACTACTTGTACCATGACCTATAGCCCGTTTGGCCAAGCTGCAAAAATTAGCTTATTTTGAGAAGTATTTATTCAAAAGTGCTTTTCTCAAAAGTACTTTTGTTGAAAAACAGTTTGTGTTTGCTTAACTAGTTTGAAAAGCACTTCTGAGTAGCAATTAGTGTTTGGCTAAGCTTTAAAAAATTATTTCTAAGTATATTTTTCTCAACAATGCTTCTCAAAAAAGTGCTTTTGAAGAGAAGCTACTTTTTTTTGCTTCTCCAAAACTGCTTCTGTTTCTCGTCAAAAGCACTTTTTTTCCTTACAGAAGCTTGGCCAAATACCTTAATTTTTGACCAAAAGTGCTTTTGGCAAAAAAAGTACTTTTGATAAAAAAGAAGCTTGGCCAAATACCTTAATTTTTGGCCAAAAGTACTTTTGGCAAAAAAAAAAGCTTGGCCAAAAACCTTAAATTTTTCCTCAAAAGTACTTTTGGCAAAAAAAAAAACTTTTGGCCAAAAAGAAGCTTGGCTAAATATCTTAATTTTTGGCTAAAAGTGTTTTTCGCAAAAAAAAAAAATACTTTTAGCCAAAAAAAGCCTGGCGAGACAGGCTACTAGTCATAAAGCGGAAATTCTTATAGTTCAAAGACTTTTTTCAGCAAATAAAATTGAGAGTAGTAAAGGAAATTGAGAAAATATGAATTATAATCAACATACGGTTGTTGGGGTCCTCGTGTTGAATACCAAAGCCAAGTATTGAAAATCAACAAGTCAAATTCCTTCCATATTTGTCCATTTTTAATTGAATCCAGTTTCAACACTCGTCCCATAGGTTCAACTTCAACGTCTACTAAAAGGTTCGAATGAAATAATACGACTTGAACTCCATAATCCTGTAATTTTAAAAAAAAAAAAAACAAAATTTAATTGTTCAACAACACATACACACACAATATTTGATTTTCCATATTCAACTAATTTAAATTCGTGCAGAATTTGCATTATAAATAAGAAAAGAGATTTACCAGAAATGTGACAGTGACATTTTCCTTATATATCTCTTGATTGAATTTAACATCTGGGACTGCAGCATTAAGCAAGCAGAGAAGGGATTCAAAATTATTAAGACTCAAAGAATCCCCAATATACATAATCTTCTTTCCCTTAAATCTTGTCAAAAAATCTTTGCCATCAAATCTACAAATTATTCCAAAAACACAAAGAAATCAACTAGTTAAGAACGGAATGAAACACGTGCACAACATTTTTTTTATTGGTCATAGATTTAAAAAAAACTTAATTAGCATCATATACCTCTCCCACCACTTTGATAGAAATTAAAACTCTAGTCAAACTTCATTTATAATTAGGAAAACGTTTAAAACTATATTTATCAACAAGATACAATGTTGTAATTCCTTGGTGTACATTTTGCATTTCAAAATAGAAAGTAGGTTCGAGCGAGCTCGTGCATACCTCGATTAATTTTACAGAATACTTATTGCTTCCCACCAACAACAAATACCAAATAAATCTATCCGCCAAGACGTGAATAATGGAAATCACCTAGTAATTTTAACATTTATTTTCCCAAAAAAGATTTGATGCTTTAGAATCCACAATTCCTTTGAATATCTAACTTTTTTAAACAATTGCAAACGAACCATATTGAAGGTATTATTAGCAAAATTTTATTTTGTGTCTCATATAACTGACATTAATTGTATGAGGTATCCTGTTTGTTTCATAGTTTTGTGGACCCATATTTTTGTGAACCCATAAGTAAAAGATTGTGGTCCACAAATTTATGACACAAAAAGAAACTTCATACAACTAATATAAGTTGTGTGAGACACACCATAAAATTTCTCGTATTCTTAGAAGACGTGGTCTTAAATATCTTATGTTATTTCTATAACTACAAGAGAAAATAAAAATTGAAAGCTATATATATATATATATATTGGCGGATTACAAATAAAGCAAAATTACACAATCAAAGTTACTCAAGTAATTGGCGGTAACTTGGTAAAATTGGCATTGATTAATATATAAAAAAAATCTTTAAATTGTCAGTGTACATAACTTAAACACATTTATAAATCTTGTTCTTATCTGAATTATGCCTTTTAATTTACGATTTTATGTGTAGTTATCTGTTTATACATTTTCTGTTGGAGTCACTAATGCTCTTTTGTTTTTCCTTTTCTTTTTCACTTCTTTCTCTTCCCTTTCACTTGAGCCGAGGGTCGATTGGAAATAGGCTCTCTGCCCTTCCGGGTAGGGGTAAGGCTTGTGTACGTATTACCCTTCCCAGACCCCACTTTGTGGGAATACACTAGGTAGTAGTAGTAGTAGTTGTTGTTGTTCTTATCTAAATTTCTACAAACAAAATGTTAAAAATTCTATACCAATATATATATATATATATATATATGCTCATTCTTTTTAAAGCAAACTAAAATGCCAAAAAAAGATTATCATATAAAAAGGAACAGATATATGTTTTGTTGAGGGGAGAGAGACAGAGAGAAGAACCTGGGCAAGGCACAGTCATTGGGCTGCCATTTATATTTAAGGTATTCAAGATTACTTCTGCCATATTTGATGCAGTCAAATTCCTTCCTTATAAATGGACATGCTGTTGAATTATACAATGGATATGAATCATCAAATATCCAACTTCCTTCAAATAAATCACAACTCTTTTTCTCTACATTGGATTCTGATGAGCAAAATACAACAGTAATAAGAAGAAGAAAACTAAACTCCACAATAATTACTTTCCACATTTTTATTCTATGAAAGAAGAAAAAGAAAAACAGAGAGAATTATGGTGGAAAGATGTAGATTTAGCATTATATATATATGTGTGTAGGTAGCAATTATAAATAAGGCAAGTCATTTATTTAACGAGATTTATTATAATAAATAAATAAAAAGAATCTAATTCAATGTTTTTCACTTTTTCTCAATCAGTTTCAGATCTTGCCAGTAAGACAGGAGATTATCGTAATTTCCCTATTAGGAGATGATTTGTAATAATTAACCACAACAAAAAATAGCTGTACTTACTACTTAGTGAATTGTGTTTACATTATATATTGACAGTATAAATTCAACCTGATCTTGTAGATTAATTATATTATTAGCAGTTACTCCCTTTATTCATATTTACTCGTCAGTTTGCCAAAAATAATTATTTCAAAATAATTGTCATTTGAAAAATCAAGAAAGTATAAATGATTTTTTCTAATTTTATCGCTAGCATTAATAGAGTGAGCATTTATTGGATAAAGATAAAAGAATCAATAAGGCTAAATTAGTCAAATAACTCTGAATTTTTAAAGAGCGTTTAAACGACTAATATGAAAAGTAAATAGGAAGAGAGAGTACAAATAAAAATTAGAATAAGTATGACTTATCAATAGCTATTAAGTGATAAATACCTGAATGAAAGACAACTATTTTTTATATTTATTAATTTATTGTAAATATAAGACACCGATAAATTTTTCCCCTCTCTTCATGCACTTTTAGGGAACGTGTATAGGAGAGGTTGAGGGAACCAAATGAAAGCACTATTAAATAAATGGAATTTTTTGGTACGTTGCTAGTTGTCTTAACCCATTTTTGTATGTGAATTGAATGAGATACTACTAAGAAGGCAAAATCAAAAGTCGCTTTTTGATTGGTGCGTGTGGGTGTAGAAATGAGCAACCACTTTGTCAAAGCACCAACGAACATTATGGTGGATTAATAGCTAATACCTTTTGCGACGGATCTAGAATTTTATATTTATACGTGCTCAATTTTTCTTAATATATAAAAACTATTTAATTTTTTGGTTGGTTGGTGCTTTTTTTTTTCTTTTATATTAGATACCTCAAATTTCATATATAGTTATATCTATATTGTATAAAGTTTAATGGGTGCTGAAGCACCTAAATTTAGTACGTAATTCCGCCTTTGATGTGAGGTCTTGAGATCGAGCTTTTGGTATGAAGTCATCCTTTTTAGGGGACATTTTAATTTTAAAGTGGGAATTTTCGTATGAAATTATCTTTGTTAGGGAATATTTTATCTTTAAAGTGAGACTTCGCTAGCGTTTGACCATAAATCCCAAATTTATTTTGAAAAATCTGATTTGGGTGAAGTTCGGTTTGAAGATGAAAATGTGTTTGGACATATGTTTTCAAAATATATGTTCCAACTTTATTTTGGAAAACATGTATATAATTCTCAAAATTTGGGATTTTGGCCCAAATTCAGTTCAATAGCTGTTTTGGAATTTGAAATTTGCGATTTGAAATTTGACCAAAATATAAGCAAAATTTATGGTCAAACACGAATTTTGAAAATAAATCTCAAATTTATTGTGATAAAACTTATGGTCAAACGGGAGCTTCTTGTCATGAGTCCGAATTTAGTCGGCCCTAGTACATGAATGGGTAAAAAGAAAAAAAAAGAAGAGTTTGTTAAAGCAAAACGAGTTGAGGTGAGGCAAGGCTGGATGTGTGATGTGCATTTACCATTTTCACATGGCAAACACCTCACAATGAAGAACCATACGCCTCCGTAATTATTTATTGTTTCTTGCTCTCCAATATCTGGTTAGCTACTAGTAGCTTCATTAAGAAGCACAAACAGAAATTCAAAACATTATCTGTTTTAACAATAATCAACAGTATGTACACTTGTAAAATGTTGGAATTTACAAGTAGGACGATGTAGGAATGTGCACCACATATAAATTATTACGCCTTGAATATTTGGAAATTAATTATACAAGGACATTTTCACCTTTACATACTTTTATGCACCTATTATTTGTATATACATATTCTTATTTCATAATATTCTATCAGATATTATAATAAAAATATATAAATTCTGGCATTGTAATAGTGACAAGTCGTCTAATGTCTCATTTGGTCGTACATAATACAATTGACTGCATATACTCGCATGGGTTGTTCGCTCAATAATGTCTAAATTTTGGCGTGAACAAGTCTCTTACATTTTCTCCACCATTGAAAAGTTTTCATTGATTCAACCAAGTTTTAAGGCTTAGTTCAGATGATGTATTTGTTTTTGGTTTTCCACGGTGGGTCTCAACTATTCTTAATTCGTGTCGAGGATTCGAACTCGAGACCCTAGTTAAGAGTGGAGGTATTCTCTCCACAATACAATGTGTATTTAGATAGTAACTTCTTTTATTGTAACCTCCTAATGGATTTTCAATATCTTTATCTTATATTTTGATAATCTAACAAATTTACTATCAAGAACCAGATAGGGACCGGACACACTTGGTACACATTATAAATGAAAGGATTCTAGCCAGGACTCTAGCTAATGTGAACTACTGCAACTGCAAAAAATAGAGAAACAAGTCAAGGTCCTAATCCCTTGTGCTTCCCTGACAGCAGTACGAAAGTCAAATGTGCACAGTTGGAAAGTGACTGCCACAGACGCAATGCAACAGTTCTGCAGTCACTTGCCCTTTGACCTACCAAGTGCTCACATCATTCAAGTGATGTCATAAAGGGTGTATTGATAAGATCATTATAACAAAACATCACTTAAACACTTGTGAATTCACTTCAAGCATTCAAGTATTTTGCAAACAGTGAACTTAATTCTCAAGAGCTTGAAGAACAAAGTTAAGCGATCCTACGGACCAGTTCCCAAATCTAGTATTCTGTTTTCTTTAGTTGAGTTGTAACTTGTGATTGTTCTCATTGTAATTCCTAAATTGCTTAGCTAGAAGCGCTACTTAGGAACCCCTTTGTAACATCATAAACTTTTTGCGTTTGTGTTGTGATTAGAGTTAGTCATAAGTTAAAGTTTTTGTAACTAGCGAGTGACAAAGTGGCTTGTGGTAAGTGTATGACAGTTACTTGAGTTGAAGTCTGAGTCATTATAAAGTGGTAATAGAGTATTTACAAGTTAGTGAAGTTGAAATCCTACAAGTGTAGATCGTGGTTTTTGTCCCCTTAAGTAGGATTTTTTCACGTAAAAATCTTGTGTCTCATTTACTTACTGTTGCATTAGTATTCTCAGTGAAAACTCATAGAGGACAAGGTACTCTATAGTTTGGTGGACTCGTATAAACTAACAATTGGTATCAGAGCGGATTCCTCATATCAGGCTAACACCTAGGAAGGATGGATGCTCCACCAAATTTTGAAGAAGGTCAATCTACGTAATGATCGCCCAGGTTCTATGGGCAATATTATGTGTGGTGGAAGACAAAAATGCATGATTTTATCATGGCTGAAGATAAGGTTCTTACAGAACTTCCATTCTCAATGCCAAAACCAAAAAAGAATACACTGACACAAACAGAAAAGCTGTGGAGAAAAATTTTTGTGCCAAAAAGATTTTGGCATATGGAATAGGACCTGATGAATACAATAGAATCTCTGCTTGTGAAACTGTAAAAGGAGATATGAGAAGCTCTACAAATAGCACATGAAGGAACCACTCAAGTAAAGCAATCTAAGATTGATATGCTCACTACCGGGTATGAACTCTTTCGGATGAAGGATGATGAATCTATTCAAGATATGCACACAAGATTTACCTCCATCATAAATGAGTTACACTCATTTGGTAAAACTATTTCTAGGAACAAGCTAGTGAGGAAGATTTTCAGTATCCTGCCCAGTTCTTGGGAAAGCAAGGTAAATGCTATTACTGAAGCAAAGGACCTGCATAAGCTGATCATAGATGACTAGTTGGAAATCTGAAGACCTACAAGATGAAAAGGAAGATAGACAATGAAAAAAGAGAACAAAAGAAGGAAAAGAACCTGGTACTCAAAGCTGGCAACAATGACTCGAGTGAGGAGGCTAGTGACATGGCTTACTTAAACAAAAGATTTTAGAATATGGTCAGAAGTAATAGAGGAATACTGAAAGGGGAAACTCCAGCAAACCAAAGAACTATGATCTCTGCCTAAGGGTGGAAAGCCTGGACACTTCATCAAAGACTATCCTCTACTGAAGCAAGAGTAATCCAAGTATAATCTTGATAAAATAGTCAAGAGGAATCCAGTTCCTGACAAGGACTTCAAGAGGAAAAGATCTGGTGACAATGTGAAAAAACAGGCTCTTAAAGCATAAAGACACTCTAAAATGAGTTTGAAGATAAAACTGATGCAGGTCATAGCTCCATGATGGCAGTTCAAAGTGAGAAAAATAAATATGATTCAGAATTTGCTTTGACGGACCAAATAAGATAATGATTAAGATGATAACAAAAGTGAGGTAAATTTTCGGGATGTTCAGAGAAATCTGAAATCCTACTCTCCTAAGAAACTTATGTCTTTAGCTAGTGTATTGATTGATGCATATCATAGTCTTGTGAAGGATAAAGATGCCTTGACATTAGAGCTAGGAGAAGCTGAACAAACTAGAGATGATCTAATAGTGTGTTGTTGATCTGAAGGGAACCATTTGTGAGCTAGAGAAATGAATTTTTGTGTTAACCAAAAATGGCTAACATAGAACATGAAAGAGATGAATTAGTGGTTGTAGTTGTTGAACATAAGGAACCATTGGAAACTTCACAAAAGAAAGAGAAGCCTTAATGAAGAGAGTGACTGAAATTGAGGATAAAAGAGACGATCTCTTGTTAGTAATTGTAGACCTAAGGGAAACAATAGAGGGACCAGGGACTAAGTCAAAACCTAGAAATTCAGGAAAAGAAAAAGAGGTAGCCAGTGAGGAACACATTAGGCTTGATATCGAGTTGAAGGTTGTGAGAACTAGTCTTTATGTTGAATATGAGAAAAACAAGCATCTCCAGACTGAACTGTAAATAGTGAAAAATAATCTTGAAAATCCCTAAAGTTGACCTGGTCCTCAGAAGCTATCACTACCATGTACGTTAATAATGGTGGAAACAAGTAGGGAATAGGGTTCTAAAGGGAGAAAACCCCTTATAACCCCCATAGCAAGTATGTTACTGTACCAAATAACTGGTTGTGTCAAAATCAATAATAACCCATATTTTGGAACTTTACCTGGCATAGCCCATTGGACAGATAATGCATAGCCTATTTTCATCAGTTAACCTAGTGACAACCTCCTTTATCCTTCTTTTTTTCTTTATTCAACTGTTCATCAAAACCTATATCCAAATGTTTCTTCCTCTTTTAATTGCAGTAGTCATTCTCTCATTCAATATAACACGAAGTCCATTTCCATTATTGCAATAAACATCTCCTCAATGAGACTAAATTGCTATTTCTATTTGGAGTTCTTTTTTTTTGTGCAATATGAATTTTTTAAGACAAAATGCGTATATCCTCCATTAATAATTTTTTGTTTCTTCTCAAATTGTTGGAAAGAGGTTGAAGAGCTGCAGACATCCTCCTTTTCTTCCTTCAATTTTCAAGTTAAATAAGTCAACGATGAAGTCAGTGAAGTCATCGGAGAATGAAAAAGAGGTCTTGTGTTGTATTCAGATAATGTCTACTACAAGGGACTCAAACCTGCTTGGATTCCTAAAACTAACTCTTGATATCCTTGTGCAGGGAACATTGAAAGGAAGCAGTCAACAATGGTTCATAGAAAGTGGATGTTCAAAATACATGATTGAGAACACCATAGACTTTCTTTCACTAAAAGCCCTGCAAGGAGGGAGTGTATCCTTTGGCAATGGGAAAAAAGGTACGTTCTTAGAGTTGGAAAAGTCGGTACACTCTATTGAGAATGTGTACTATGTTAGTGGTTTTAAGTACATTATCTTGAGTGTCTCTCACATTTGTGATAAAGGAAATAAAATGGAGTTCTTGTCCAAGATACGTACAGTTACTAATCTGGTAACTGGTGAACTGGTACTTGTGGCCAAGATATGCAAGAACATCTATACAAAGTGGTGATCTGAGTTTTCTAAAAGCTGTTGATGGTGATGCTGAACTCTAGCACAGAATATTGGGGCACACAATCTTCTCTCTTTTGAACAAACTAATTTAGAAAGACCTGGTCTATGGTCTGCCCATGTCAAAGTTCAATACAGAAAGTATGTGATGCATGTGCTAGAGGAAAGCTTATAAAGTCCTCTTTTAAGTCTAAAAAGGATGTAAGCACCTCAAAGCCTCTCAATCTTCTACATATGAATTTATGTGGCCCTTTGAGAGTGCAAAGCAAGGGAGGAAAAAAATACATTTTTGTAATAGCTTATGACTACTCCAGATTCACATGGACTTTGTTTCTTAGAACTAAAAATGAAACCTTTGAAGTGTTTGTGGCTTTTGTGGCTTTGGTGAAGAAAATCCAAGTGAAGATGGAATCTAGAATTACATGTATTAGATCAGATCATGGAACAGAATTTGACAATGCCAAATTTGTTGAAGAGGTGTATGATCATATCTCTTCTGAACAAAACTCCCTATGAGTTGCTGAATGGAAGGAAACCCAAGTTGTCTCACCTAAGAACATTTGGGTGCAAGTGCTATGTTCTCAACAATGGAAAGGATCATCTTGGAAAATTTGATGCCAAGAGTGATGAAGGAATTTTTCTGGGGTATTCTTCTCAAAGCAAAGCTTATAAGATATACACCAAGCGGACTCAATGTTTTGAGTTAAATGTTCATAGTATCTTTGATGATTCCTATCCTTTCTGTGAAAAAAATGCTAAAGATGATCAAGATAGTGAGACCTTACTGGTTCGTGTGAAGTCATTGATATGACAAATGGAAAGGCATATATGATGAGCCAAGTGAAAGAGCCGAGTGGAGACAATGCTATCTCTTCTTTAATGGAAACCAGGTACCTCAATTACAACCACTAAAGCTGAAGAAAGAGTGGTTTATGCAGTATAGGGTATTCCACCAGTACCTGAGAGAAGAGCACAAGAGAACTAGTTAAATATACCTACCTTCTCTACAAATGATCCTGAAATTCCCAACTGGAAACACAAAAGCTCTCATTCTCTTAACAACATAATTACTCATCTAGATTCTGGAGTACAACTATATCAAAAGCTAGAAATTCACTTGGCTTCATAGCCTTTCTCTCCCAAATAGAACTAAAAATATCAAGGAAGCTCTGAAAGATGCAGATTTGATTACAACCATGCAAGATGAGCTGCATCTATTTGAAAGGAACAATGTCTGGCACCTGGTACCTAGACCCTCCGATCGAACTGTTATAGGAACCATGTGGGTATTTAGGAATAAACTTGAGGAACATGGAAACACAACAAGGAACAAGGCCATGCTAGTGGCTCAAGTCTACAATCAGGAGAAAGGAATTGATTATAATGAAACATTTGCTCTAGTCGCTCGTATGGAAGCTATTAGAATCCTAATCACTTTTGAATCTTATATGGAATTCACCTTGATCCAAATGGATGTAAAAAGTGTATTTCTGAATGTACTTCTTAAGGAAAAAGCCTATGTGAAGCAACCTCCAGGGTTTAAATGTCATGAACACCCGGAATATGTGTTTAAACTGGACAAAGCGTTGTACGGGTTGAAGCAGGCTCCTCGAGCTTAGTATGAAAGTCTATCAAAGTCCCTCTTAGAAAATGGTTTTATATGAGGGAAAATTGACAACACCTTATTCCTAAAGAAACGGGGAAGGAACCTACTCATTGTTCAGGTCTATGTTGATGATATCATTTTTGGGACAACAGATGATTCTCTGTGTAAATAATTTGCAAAGCTCATGGGAAGTGGGTTTGAAATGAGCCTGATGGGGGAGCTGAATTTCTTCTTGGGTCTTTGAGTAAAGCAGTCCGCAAGGGGTACACATACTTGTCAGTAGAAATACATCAAGGAGGTCTTGAAGAGTTTGATATGGATGCACAAAAAGTGATAGACACTCCCATTGCAATGGCTATTCGAGTGGACATGGATGAAATCAGATCTTCTACGAATCAAACTATGTATAGAGGCATTATTAGGTCTCTTCTCTATCTCACTGCCCGTAGACCCGATATTATTTTCAGTATGGGGCGATGTGCCAGGTTTCAATCAAATACCAAGGAATCGTATTTGAAGGTTGCCAAAAGAATTTTGAGATACCTTAAGGGAACATAGGACTTGGTCCTATATTACACATCTCATTGAAAATGCTAATGCTGACTATGCGGTCTATCTTGCGGACAGGAAAAGCACTTCTAGAATGGATTACTCTCTAGGATCATGTCTCATCTCTTGGGGCACAAGTAGTTGCAGCATCCTACTATGCTCAACTCTTACGGATTAAGCTGCAACATGAAGACTTTGGGGTAGTTACTGAGTGTGTGCCTCTTCTATGTGATGACACCATTGCACTCAACATGGCTAAGAATGCAGTTCAACACAAAGAACCAGGCACATTGATGAGAGACATTATTTTTTGAGGGATAATATGGAGAAAAAACTGATCTATATATATGAAGTTTTATAGCACAGAAGACAAAATTGCAGAACTTGATCACCAAAGCATTGAGTAGGGAACATTTTGAAAGAAACATGGTGAAGCTGGGCTATTGAAGCCCAATTGAGAACTTGATTCCTCATCAATTGGTTATGAAAATCACCTTCAGGTAAAACTAGCTAAAGTGATTTCTGGCCAAGTCTAACTCACTTTAATACCGCTGCAGGTAAACACACATGATGAGTATAGAAGTTGTAGATGCATTGCATGGATAATAAAAGAGGGTTGAAAATTTAAATAACAGGTCAAAAAGATGGTTCTTGTACCAAAGGTTAGTAGTTCTGTGCATTCTTTAATACACGTCTTGAAAAGGCACAAATATCAACTGCCATGTCATCTACCTTTTCATACCCTGGTGTCACGTCCCTTCACTTCAAATCGTTACATCTCCCTCTAAAACATTGCATATCTCCAAAGCACAACCGCCATTTTAAAACCGATTCCTATCTCTTCATAATTATCCTCTCTAATTAAAAAAACCCTTCTCCTTTTTTCATAAACCATAGTCCTCTATTAGAACTTCTCTAAAGACCTTTCTTCCTATCTCTTCAATGGCTGACACCAACTCCGAAATTCCTGCCCCAGTCATCTCTAACACTCAATAACCCACTGAGCCCTCCGTCCTCAATGAGTCTTCTGTGATCATTCCTGTTCTCATCACTGAAATTAATCCTAACCTATATTTCTCGTTTCCGTCTAGTTCTAAGACGACCATCTCCAACACCTCTAAAATTGTTGATCCTTCTTGTCTATCTTCTCAGGTTCCCATTGATCAAGGGAGAAGTGGAGAAGTGGGTAAAAGTCTTGAGGTCGTAGAGGTTTCCGCTATTGTTGTTTCATATTATGTGGTGTCCACAGAGCCTATTGAGGAAGAAAATATCGCAACTATCTTTGTGGTCTCTACTGATGGCTTCTTACAACAACAACCCAGTATATTCCCACTTAGTGGGGTCTGAGGAGGGTAGTGTGTACGCAGACCTTACCCCTACCCTAAGGTAGAGAGGTTGTTACCAAATAGGCCCTCGGCATCCTTCCCTCCAAGAACTTCCCACCTTGCTCTTGGGGAAACTCGAACTCACATCCTCTTGGTTGGTGGAGGTTGCCTACCATGCAACCCCTCATGTCTGCTGATGGCTTCTTACATGAGATAATTTCTCAGAGGAACGAGATATAGGGTATGGGGAACAAGGAGCCATGGTGGATGTTGAGGGCTCTGCACTAGCAGAAACTACTGGGCCCTTTGGTGAGGAACCTGACCCCTCTTCGAAGGAAACATGTTAGGGTTCTCACTCACATGCCAGTTCTGCCCCTGCATTTACTATTGAGCCGTTGGATATTTAAGTTCTTGAGATGAGGTCTATTGATGAGGAGGATCACGACAACATTTGTCTTGATGCTTTAATAGTCAAGCGAATAGTGGTGTCCAGCCCCGAGTCCTCTACTAAGCTACCTACCACTAGGTTTCAAGCAAAGGTAGCCTATGACTCTGCCTTCAAAAGCGGAGAAAAAGTAGTAAGAAGAAAAAGAGGAGATTGGTGAAAGATAATGTCATGGTATGTGATAAGGCTATTCTTGTGGTGGAGATAGGAAACAACAAAGAAACCTAGTTCTCTAGTGAGAAGGTTCGAAATAAGAAGGAATCTGCTTCCATAGAGAATTTTAAAACCCCAGTTCAAAGTTGAAGGATGTTGAGAGTGATCCCTCAGTTTCTAATGAGGATGTGTTAGTCAAGTCTAAGGGAAAAGCAAAACCAAGTGGTGTGAAATCTGGCAAAAGGAAGTCCAAAACTGCTAAGAAATCTGGTTCTGTAAAAAAGATGAAGAGTGAATCCAGCTATTTTTTAGAACGATTAAGGCACCAAAAAGTTATCTTAGGTCGTACTTTTGACCCAGCAATTTCGGATATGGCTGGTATGAGACAAATCTTGCCGATGGTTGAGTTTCAACAGTGGGGGTATTTGTTCCAAACAGATGCACCCAAAGTGTATGAGAACGAGATTCAAAGCTTTTATGCAAGCTGTTTTCCTGTTGATACCGACCACATCTATGCATTGGTGAATGCGGTAGATATTGTGTTTGATGTGTATTTGCTTGGGGATATTCTTAAAGTTCTTACAGTTGGTGTGTCTAGTGGGAAAGATGCGTGTGGGTCTAACTTCCGGAATGATATGGTAAAGGATAGTACAAACCAAAAGGGGGACCAGATTCACAAGAAGGCATTACTCCCTGTTTATCAATTGCTCTTTGAGTTGGCAAACAAGGTTATGCTGCCTCGGGCGGAGAGGAGATCTATGACTTCTAACTCTGACCTATTTCTAAAGAGCAACTAGATGGCTTTAACCTTGTCAACCTACCTACTATCATGATCGAACATATGCAAAAAGTAGAAATAATCAAGGTTGGAAATTATGGTCTTCCTTATGCGTTTCTGATTATGCAAGTGTTTAAATTTTTCAAGTGCCACTGGGGCAAGGCAATGTAGAAACCAAGAAGAAGACCTTCACACAAACAATATTGGAAGAATATGAGTGCATCAAGAAGAATTGGGAGGGGGAGGGTAGGCAGTACATCATCAATGTCACATTTCATTAATGCTCAAAATAGTGCAACTGAGGAGATTCGAAAGTTGAAGGCTAGGAATGCTATCTTGGGAGGTCAGCATGCCCAAGGGGCTCTAAAGTCAAACGAGGAAGTGGCTCATTTGACAAAAGAAAATGCTCATCTTAGGGCACAAGTGGAAAACCTGAAAACAGAACTACTCTGTGAGAAATAGTTGGCCAATGCCTGAATAGACCTAGTTCTCTAAACTCTTGTTGCAGCTTCCAACCCCTCTACTCCTAATGCCCCCTAAGTAACCCTTTTAGTGACCAGTTTTGAATTGTCTTTTTTTGCTTTTATGACTTGACAAATGTTTTTTTTTGCGACGATGTGGTTGGGATGTATCAATACTGCTCTTGTTTTTAGCAATCCAATTTTTTCTTTCCTTTTTAAGCAAAGGCATATGTTTTATATATATAATCTATCATTTTGTGTTATCTAAATGCTTGTATTCATTATTTCTCTTTTCTATCATGTTGTATGAACATATATGGTATGGGTTAGCTAGATTAGACTTCTTTATGCTGTCTAACTGCTTGTGTATTTCTAATGATGCCAAAAGGGAGAAGTATAATTGAAACAAGGATCTAATCAAGGGGAAGCATCAAGTCAGGGGGAACTTGTGAAGCTCCTATTATTTTACCTAGTTATTTTTGCTCTAAATACATGTTATCAGTGTCTAAGTTTGTCATCATCAAAAATGAGAAAATTGATGGGTTTTCAATATCTTTGTCTTGTATTTTGATGATCAAACAAACTTACTATCAAGAACCATATAGGGAACGTGACACACTTGGTACACATTACAAATGAACGGATTCCAGTTAGGACTCCAACAAATGTGAACTGCTACAAGTGTAGAAAAATAAAAAAACAAGTCAAGGACCTGATCCCTTGTATTTCCCTGACAGCAGTATGAAAGTCAACTATGCACAGCTGGAAAGTGACTGCCACAGAAACAATGCACACAGTGCAGCAATTCTGCAGTCACTTGCCCTTTGACCTATCGAGTGCTTACATCATTTAAGTGATGTCATCAATGGTGTATTAACAAGAGCATTATAACAAAATATCACTTAAACACTTGTTAATTCACTTCAAGCATTCAAGTCATTTGGAAAAAGTGAACTTAGTTCTCAAGAGCTTGAAGAAAAAAGTTAAACGCTACTACGGACCAATTCCAAAATCGAGTATTCTATTGTCCTTAGTTGAATTGTAACTTTGTGATTGTTCTTATTGTAATTCATAAATTGCTTAAGTAGAAGCGCTACTTGGGAACCCCTTTGTAAATCATAAATTTTCTGAGTTTGTGTTGTGACTAGAGTTAGTTAAGTTAAAGTCTTTGAAACAAGTGAGTGATAAAATGGCTTGTGGTAATTGTATCATAAGTTAGTTGAGTTGAAGTCTTTATAATAGAGCGATTACAAAGTGACTTGTAATCGAGTGTTTACAAGTTAGTGAAGTTGAAAGCTTACAAATGAAGGTCGTGGTTTTTGTCCCCTTGAATGGAATTTTTCCATGTAAAAATCTCGTATCTCATTTACTTACTTTTCATTAGCAGTAGAATCTCATAAAGGATCAGATACTATATAGTTTGGTGGGCTAGTATAAACTAACACCTCCAAATATCAAATACTTATATTTTGGGTTTCCAATCAATCCTTATACGATAAAATTTCAAACTTCTCAACAAGCCAATGAATGAGGAGGATTATCAAAAGGCAAACA
Organism: Nicotiana noctiflora; assembly: GCA_032618575.1. Classification (NCBI taxonomy): domain Eukaryota; kingdom Viridiplantae; phylum Streptophyta; class Magnoliopsida; order Solanales; family Solanaceae; genus Nicotiana; species Nicotiana noctiflora. Next base: position 209,927 of record JASVEL010004288.1, on the reverse strand, counting down.
TATACAAAGTTGGGTCTCTATTTATGTTGTCTAATTAAAATAACTAAACATACATTTGTTCTAGGAAAAATTGAATGCGTAAAATAAGTAAAAATATTTTTTTCTACTACCATAATTACATGGAGTGTTTGAGAGAATTGGGGAAGAGAGATGCATATAGAATTTGATTCCAAGTATCAGGAACTCCAGCAATGCACCAATGTGTACAATCAAATCCATGTAAGCCATTGTATATGCTGGGATGTCCATCTTTTCTTAGCTGTGTAAGCTTTGTTATATCAAGTAAATATACTGACTTTGACATCTTCCTTAGAACTTGTTTCACTATGTTTACGGGAATTGGTAAGCCACTTGGGTATGTTGATCCTTTTACTGGTGTTGTTTCGTTGAAACAATTCTTCACTTTTGGCTCACCCCATTCTGATCCACTGAAAAAGTAAATAAAAAGAACATGTTATTCAAAATGGCTTTGAAAAGGAACACAATGTATTGTAGCAACAAGGGAAATTAAAGGATGAAAGTTGTTACTGGTAATGCATGGCAGCTACTCCTTGGAAATAAACTTTGGTTTTCTTTGTATCAACATCTCTATCAACCCATTTAGCCCATGTGTTTAGACCTACACGGAAAGCTGCAACACGGTCCATGTCTTTCGATATCGTCCCATTATTTTCAACAAAATCCCATCTACAAACATTAAACAACAAAGAACTATATTTATCATAAGATTTTAATTTTACCATAAAGTCACAAAATTATATTTTGTCTTATTAAAGTTTCAGGCAGAATAACATACGGTTGTTTAGAATCTGATCGTAGATACCAAAGCCAAGTATTGAAGATCAAAACGTCAGCATTTTTCCAAATTCGTCCATATTTCATTGAATTGAGTTTTAATACTCGTCCAACATTGGGTTGCACTTCAATGTCTACCAAGTAATTTGAATGAAATAGTATGACTTCAACTCCATAATCCTGTAAATTTTCATAACCGAAATTAAAGTTCATATTCTTATATCTATCAAACATATATTTCAAGATTATGAATCTTTATTTGAAAAAAGAAATATTATACTCACCTCAAATGTGACGGTAACAGTTTGTTTTTTAATCTCTTGTTTGAATTTGGCTTTGGGGACTGCAGTATGAAGCAAGCACAGAAGTGATTCAAAGTTGTTTAGACTTATAGAATCCCCAATATACATTATCTTCTTTCCTCTCAATCTTCTCAACAAGTTTTTACCATCAAATCTGCAACATTGTAAATAATATGAATGTGATGATATGTAAAGCATTGCTAATATAGCATTTTATATTATTACTCCATATATATTTTCTGTATAATATGCCCGCTTTTTTAGCAAGTGGAAAATGTTTTTAATGAACATTGTTTCATGGAAATTATGGCAAAGCGTTATCATCCACTTACATTTTCTCTATCAACTTACTCAATGTTCTTCCTAATTTATTCATCAATCTAACATTTTTTCTAAGTTACGAGTTGATAAACAACAACGCGTTAATAAAGGTCATAACCTTGTTATTGATGATTGTGTATGGTGGAGGTGATTAATGTTGGTGGTGTGATGGTGGTCGGCCACAAGGGCGAAGCCACCTTTTGCGTAGCATGGTCAATTGACCACCCTTCGTCGAAATATTATAAAAAATTACATTATATATATATTATATTAGATTTTAGATGCATATACATATATTAAACACCATGTGTTAAGAATTTTTTTTTACTTTCTTTCGAGTCTGAATACCTTCAAAAAAAAAATTTGGCTGATGGTGGAGGTACTTGGTGATTAACGGTTGTGATTATGTAGTGGAGACTAATGCAGTTAGCGGCTCGATGGAACGTGAGGCCTAAAGCTAAATCGTTATTACAGGTCTTTGTAAGCAAAAATATTAATGTTATTTATCTGCCATGGCTCAACCAAATTATCCCCGTAAAATAGCATAATATTGGGAACTATGCCATAATAATTATTGACATAGTAAATAATTTATCACAAAATTTATTTATCATTATAAAGAATTATAGAAATAATTATTAAAAATATACTTATTATATGTAGTATATAACATGAATAAAATTTGGGGCGCTATATTTTGGGGGGCCTAAAGCCGTGGCTTTAATTGCCTCGGGGATGAGCCGCCTTTGGACTAATGGTAAAAGGCGGCTGGTTGTGGTGGCCAGTGATTGTCAGTAATAATAAATATATGACATTGACATAAGAATAGGAGCACAAGAAATTAAGAGAATTGGAGAAAGATAGTAACCTGGGCAAGACACAACCCTTGGGCTGCCATCTATATTTAAGGTATTCAAGATTAGGTTTGCCATATTTGATGCAATCAAATTCCTTCCTTATAAATGGACATGCTGTTGAATTATACAATGGATATGATTCATCAAATATCCAACTTCCTTCAAATAAATCACAACTCTTCTTTTTTGTATTGTTGGTGACTACCTCAGCATTTGCTTCTAATAAGAAAAAACTCACAAAAATAGCAACAAGCCCAAATCTCTCAACTACTTTTCCCATTTGAATTTTACAGATGGAGAGGTTTTTGAAGTCATTGTGACTCTATATATACGTGAATGTAGTGATATTGCATATTTTGAAAGTTGAAAATTATCCAATTATATTTCCACAGATTTAAAAACTAGTATATCTACTAAGACGTGAGATATACATGTAGTATTTTTCAAATTTTAGGATTAGAATTTTTAAATCATGGAAAAGTCTCCCGTTCTTAGTTGGAACTTGGATGCCTTACTTAATTTATGTTCCAGTTAATTAAATACTACCCCAAATAATTATGCTTCTAAGTTTATAGTTTATATACAATTTTGGGCCATTAGATGAAGCTACGTAAATGAATGCATTTGCCAATTTCACATGCAGCAGCATGTGGTAAACACCTCACGTACACTTGTATATTCTCAAGATATTACTATATTGTTCCTCATTCTTGCATGTTTGAGTACATAATTATTGTCTCGTTTCTTGTTCTTGTATGTCTTGCTTAGATTTTGACGCAAAATGGCATAATAGAAAGTCAAATAATCTAATAAAGTACTAACAATTGATAGATGGGAAGAAAAAAATTAAAGGACGTTGGTTGCATGTTGCAGCTGGGGTTATAAGCAAACCCCTTCCTGCATATGCAATTTTTTTTTGGTTAAAATATTAATAATATAAGGGATAGGGGGAAAGGTAGGAAAAGGTCGGCATTGAAAATTAAACTCACACACAATAGAAGGACTGTGGTTGAGAAGGGGTTACTTTAAGTGTTTTGACACCATTACTCAGAAAAATAAAATTATTTATCCTTGTAAGCTAATTATATTTTCTATCCATAGTAAGTTTTGTAGGGAATTTTTTCTTTATTCTCCAATTCTTTTTTATTTGACGAAATGGTTTCTTAGCCACTTAAACTTATAGCCGTTTGTAAAGTCGATACATAAACTTATAGTTTCCCATTTGAGCACCTTAACTCATATATTTGCACACTAATAAACACATACCATTATGTGTGGTCCGCAAGTGCTGTGACACAAATGACATGTCATATATTTATCCTCTTATTAATTGCCATGTGTAATTTATGGGTCCCATTAAAGCTTTAAGCAAAAACTCTAGAAACAGAAATTATATATAGTCCTACCATTAAAGCTTTAAACAAAAACTCTAGGAACAGATTCCACAGCCTTGCAATCAACTTCTCTCAACACAGTTTAAAACCCCTTGCTTCCTGCATTTGCAAGTGGATGTATTCCATGAGCTAAGCCTTCCATATTTGCCCTCTTCTCTCTTTCTTCAGCAAATGATACTCCGTAACGTTTTTCCATATCTGTATATGCATGAGATTCTTCAGCAAATGATTTTCTGAAAGTGAATATCGAAAAAATGGAGCAGTAAATCAGCAAATGCATGGACGACACTGAGGCACTGAGTAAAAATGGTGGATTTAAAAGACCCGCAAAATTACTCCGGCGAGATCGCTGTAGGAAAACATGGCAACCACATGAAGAATCACCCTAAACCGTCACTGCTTCACCTTTTTGCCACCTGCCTGCCACATTCCTTACCACTTTATCTTCGTCGCCTTCTTTTCAACAAGCCCATTAACAATAGACCAAACAAATATGAAATGCCACAATTTCACTACTTTTTGCCACCAAAAGAAGAAGAAGAAGAAGAAGAGGAGGAGGACGAGCAATAACCAATTCGATATAATTTTCTGGTTGTGGACTAGTTTGAGGGTGTGAGAAAACAGAAGGGAGGGAGGGGAGAGGAAGCTGGGAACGATTTTATCTGTTCTTTATTTTTTTCCCATGATTTTATCTTTTTTTTATATATAATTTTTAAATCAAATTAGTTCATTTACGCACCTAATTAACGTGTTTCGTATGTATTTTGGCCACGTCAACTATATAGTCGCCATGTAAGCATAGTCAACAGTCAAATGTGTTTATTAGTACGCATTCTGTCAAGTTGGAGTATTCAAATGGAAAACTATAAATTTATGTATCAGCTTTACAAATGGGTACAAGTTTCAGTGGCGAGGATGCCATTTCGCCTTTTTATTTCAATGCTTCTTTTATTTATTTTACTTTTTCTTTTCTCCTTTTTGGGCAATTACCCTAGGAAATTTTGAACCGAACCTCGATATTTACCCATCAATCATGCTACAATCAAATTCGTTTGTACTTATTAGTGATCCCAATGATCTCTTCTGACCAAGCACACCACCCTAGTGACATGACACATCATTACGGGTCTATGCCGCAACTTGCATATTTACGCGCACCAATAAGCAATATTCTGAACATATTCAAATCATGAAAATGACTCAATTGAAAGAGATGAACTTCCAGCTCGCTACTAACATCACAACATATGGGTGAGAACCCGTCTCATAACAGCCGAAACTAACCGCAAGGTCATACCTCCACATAACTTCGTTGCCATGTGCGACCCTATCCAGACACTAGTTCATATGAGATATCCCAAGTCACCATGCTCAAATCATCAACCAAGCGCAATTTGGTGTCTAGCACCACAAGTGAATCAACATACCCACGGAGAAGTACATAATACAATGTCATACCAATAAACCTCAATATTGCACCATCCAGCTACCCTAGAAAGGGAAAATGCCTCAAAGAAGAGAGCCGCTTTGCAAGTTCCACAAGTACCATCCCAACGATATTCTATGAGCTCATCAATTACAGTGGAACCAAGATACATGAATAGAATAATAATAACAGCTCTTCTATAGCTCACATTGACATCAACTTTACGAGCAACTTAGTTGCCAAAAACATAAGTCACCTAGCAAGGTCACAGACATCCAGTCCAAGCATATTATATAGGAGCAATCCAACAAGTACACCTGTATATGCTAAATGAAATAAATTAGTTTGATTCTTCCTATAAAAATAGTTAAGGAAAAAGGGGCGCTTTTGTTAAAGGACTCACTATTGTAGAGAAGATCTCCTTGGCTCACGAGGATGCCGATTCAGATGCGGCTAGAAAGGCTCATTTGAGTGATTCATAAACCCTCATCGGGATAAACAAAATTCTCATGCTCCTAGACTGGCATAAATAACACTCTATTTTGTAGGCATGAGCAAACTACGCTGTCAGAAAACATAATTAGAAAATAAAGGGGAGAGTTCATGAAAATTAAAGAGAGCTAAATTAAATTTTGGGATCACTAAGAGAATAATATCCACAAGGTTATGGTATTTATCTATTTATAAGGATTGTTCGAATGTGCTAAATAAGCCAAAAGGCCGGTCGTGGTCCGCCTAATATTAATGCTTCTGGGAATCGTACAAAAAGCAACCCTTGAGTCTCTTCAACTGCTTATGTCATAATGTTGACGTCAAGACCCAAACATCGGGAACTGGATTGTCAAAAATTATTAAAGAACAGCCTGTGAGTTGGGTTCGAGTGGATACTCGCTCAACTATTTCAGTCCAAGGGCTACCCGAGTTCAAGCCAATCCTCGCTCAAGGACTATCAATAAAGCCTCAGAGCTATCTTTACTCAAGTTCGAACAACTGCTCATTTGATTATTTTTTTTCCAAGGGCTACCCGAGTTCGAGCCAGTTCTCACTTGGGGACTACTTATAAAGCCTCGGGGCAATCTCTACTTCGAGTTCGAGCAAACTCTCATTCGATAATTAAGCCCATAGGCTACCCGAGTTCGAACCAGTTCTCACCTAATGACTATTCATAAGGCCTTAGCGTTATCCCTACTTCGAGTTCGAGCAAACGCTCACTCGACTATTAAGCCCAAGGGCTACCCGAGTTCGAGCCAGTTCTCAAACGGGGACTATTCATAAAGCCTCATGGATCTCTCTACTTCGAGTTTGAGCGAATGCTCACTCAACTATTATTCCCAACGACTACTACACTTCAAGCCATGTCTCACTTGATGACTATTCATAAAGCCTCGGGACTATCTCTACTTCGAGCTCGAGCAAATGCTCGCTCGACTATTAAGCCCAAGGGCTACCCGGGTTTGAGCCAGTTCTCACTCGGGCATAATTTGTAAAGCCTCAACACTATTTCTACTTTGATCTCGAGCAAAATATCGCTCGACTATTAAACCCAAGGGTTACTCTAGTTCGAGTCAGTTCTCGCTTGGGAACTATTAACAAAGCCTAAGGCTTATCTTCACCTTAAGTTTAATTTAAAAGCTTTCTTAGATTACTTTAGCCCAATGTCCACCCGAGTTCGAGTGTATCGTTGCTCAAGGACTATCTATAACGCCTTAGGGCTATCCATATTTTAAGTTCAAAGCAAATTTTTGCTCAGTTGGAGGCCACCCGTGTTTAAGCAAACTCTCACTCGGAGACTATTTGTAAAGGCCTAAGGGATATCTTTATTTTCATATGATCAAGAAACCTCTCACTCGAGGATTAGCAACGAGGCCTTAAAAGTCTTAAGCTTTATTTCAGAGAAAATCGATACATTTCTCTCAATCAACTCAAACTCAGAAGTCATGGCAACCTAAGTTCGTATCAAAAAAATCCAGACATAGTCCGAGGGATGACAAAGAGTTTCAAGGAATCTTATATTAACCAGTAGAGAACCAAAGGGATTATTATGTCCGGGTCCAGTATTCGGTCCGATCAAAGAAAAAATGGAACTTCAGCACAAGTCAAAGGCAAATCAAAGAAACTTTTGTATTAATAAAAGATGATTACAAAAGCCCACGGAGGGTCCTTACACAGAAACAAAAAACAACAGATAAAAAGCCTAATCTACTTTCGAGATGTTTGAGAAATGCCTAATCATATAAACAATGCACCAGAATGATGGATTAATTTGAGTGTCACTTGATATTGGCTTTCGAAATCAAGGTTCACTAGATCTATCGATGGTAAAAAGGCTTCTACCAGTTCTAAGGTGAAACAATATGTGTATACACTGAGGAAACTGGCCTTGTACTTGTTTATGTCATATCCTCATGAAAGAATCTCTACTTGTATCACCTTTTCCCAACGGCAATCGGTCTTCACCTTCTCGATTTCAGTTATTAAACTGATATATCGAGACATGGTTCGCATCGTCCCAGAATAGAGGAGGGGTTTTCGGCCTGGAAATCAGAAAATGTATTGCAAATCCAGGGAGTAAACTCTTCAATACTAGGAGAAACTACCGGTTTACCTTTGGTCGGTCGAGAAGATGATGAACCATTTTCCTTACGACGAACAATTTTAGAAGTTTTATCCATCTTTAAAGAGAAAGATCCAAGGGGATGGAAAACGTTGTTAGAAAAGAGAGGGGAGAGTTCTAGAATATTGAAAGGAGATAAATGAAATCTTGGGAGCACTAAGAGAATAAAATCCACAAGGTTATGGGATTTCTCTATTTATAAAGATCGTTCGAACGTGCTAAGGAAGCCAAAAGGCCGACCATCGACCGCCTACAATTAATGCTTCCGGGAATCGTACAAAAAGCAACCCCTCAGTCTCTTCAACAGCTTATGTCATGATATTGACGCCAGGACCCAGACATCGGGAACCGGATTGTCGGAAATTATTAAAGAATGGTCTATAACTCAATTCAAGTGGATACTCTCTCGACTATTTTAGCCCAAGGCTACCCGAGTTAGAGCCAGTCTTCGCCTAGGGATTATCAATAAAGCCTCAAGTATATCTTTATCTCAAGTTCAAGCAAACGCTTGTTCGATTATTTTGGCCCAAGGTCTACCTAAGTTCAAGCCAGTTCTCACTCGAGGAATATTCATAAAGCCTCAAGGCTATCTCAACTTCGAGTTTGACCAAACGTGCGCTCAACTATTAAGCCCAAGGGTTGCCCGAGTTCGAGCATGTTCTCACGCGGGGACTATTCATAAAGCCTTAGGGCTATCCCTAGTTCGCGTTCGAGCAAATGCTCATTCGACTATTAAGCCCAAGGGCTAACCGAGTTCGCGCTAGTTCTCACTCAGGGACTATTCATAAAACCTCAAGGCTATCTCTACTTTGAGTTCGAGTAAACACTTGCTCGACTATTAAGCCCAAGGGTTACTCAAGTTTGAGCCAGTTCTCACTCGGGGACTATTCATAAAGCCTCAGGGTTATCTCTACTTCGAGTTCGAGGAAACACTCGCGCGACTTTTTAGCCCAAGGGCTACCCGAGTTCGAGTCAGTTCTCACTAGGGTTTATTCATAAAGCCTCAAGGCTATCTCTACTTCGATTTCGAGCAAATTCTCGCTCGACTGTTAAACCCAAGGGCTACACGAGTTCGAGTTAGTTCTCGCTCAGGGACTATTAATAAAGCCCCAGAGCTATCTTCACCTCAAATTCAATTTAAATGCTCTCTCGGTTATTTTAGCCCAAGGGCCACCCGAGTTCAAGTGTATCATCGCTCAGGCACTATCTATAATGCCTTAGGGCTATCTTCATTTTAAGTTCAAAGCAAATTTTTGCTCAGTTGGAGGTCATCCGAGTTGATGCAAACTCTCACTCGAGGACTATTTGTAAAAGCCTAAGGGCTATATTTATTTTTAGATGATTAAGAAAACTTTCACTCGAAGACTAGCAATGAGGCCTAAAAATACTAAGCTTTATTTAAAAGAAAATCGAGACCCTACTCTTACTCAACTCGAAATCAGAAGTCCCAGTGACCTAAGCTTGTATCAGATCAATCCAGACTTAGTCCGAGGGACGAAAATGAGTTTTAAGGAACATCATATTAACCAATCAAGAACCAAAGGGATTACTATGTCCGGGTCCATTATCTGGACCGATCAAATGCAAAATGGAAGTTCAGCACACCTCGAAGTCAAATCGAAGAAACTTTTGTATTAATAAAAGACGATTACAAAAGTCCACGAGGGGTCCTTAAAGTAAAAGATAGAAACAAAAAATAACTAAAAGGCCTAATCTACTTTTGAAGGTATATCCTCGGGAGTGATATCTACGAGAACCGTTTCCTCGGGGATCCCATTTTAATTTTCAGAGCGATTTCTTTGAGAATATCCTCCAAAGCAGCAATAGATGAAAGATAAGTTATAGCCTATCAAAGAGCAAAATCTTTTAACAAGCAATGAAAATTGTGCCTTGGAGAAAAAATTGGCGAGTATGGGTCTCGTCTGCACTACTATTGTGAAGCTGCTTCTTGAGATATTGCACCGATGTGCGATACAAAAGTTAGTAGATAATTCCACCTCACTCCATGGAAAGTAAAAGGAATGAGGTGCCACACCAGGTTGAAGTTAAGAGAGACGAGCAACGGTTTACGGTCCACATATCTTGTAATACGGGAAGACTTTGAGGCCTTTCCCTTTTTATTTCGATCCAACAAGAATAATAACTCAATATAATCCCACCTAGTGAGGAAAAGCTTTGAAAATGAGACATGGCATAACTAACAAAGTTGATGCCGTATGACCGTATGGACACGAGTTTGAACTATAAAAATAGGAGTTTGTAGAAGGATGTAAAGAAGGGAAAGGGCCAAAGGTTGTTGAAGAATGATTGAGTGAAGTCTTGGCTCAAGCAACCCTCCATTTATAGAAGGACAATAATGTAATCGATGGCGCGATCAATGACTTTGGGGAAACGTATCAAGGGCGCAATCAATGCTTTTGGGGAAATAAGTCGACGGTGCAATTAATGCCTTTTGGAAAAATGAACTGACAGTATAATCAATGCCTCTGGGGAGACAAACTGATGAGATGTTTTCAATCACTTGTAACGCTTACATTACAAGCATGACATATCATGAGAGGTTCGAGAAAGTGAATGTCAAGATCATTTCTTATCTTTTCATTGTAAAAATATGGGGATTATATGTATACGGTCAAAATTAGGGAGTTCGACTTTGGGGCTAGTATGTCGCTCCACACCTAACCTCGAAGAAGCCTGAGGCAGCGCATAAGGTGCAACCCCGAGGTACGTCCCTCGAGGGAGCACATCAACGGCTCATTATGGTCGACCTCAGAGCAGTACAATCGATGACCATCATGAAAGGGTAAAAAAATTCTCAAATACATGTGGTTAGAGCTGACCAGGTCCGTAAGCATAGTACAAATCTGCACTGAGCCATTATTCAGTTGTACTATTGGCAATTTCTTCTTCCTTTATTAGATATGTAATGTGTTGGGATTCATCCCTCCTATATAAAGGGGATCCTTGTCATCTTGTAAAGGATTCAGATTGTTACACAATACATTGAATACAATACAATATTCTCTGCTATTTGCTAACACTATTGTTCTTCATATGTATTATTTGTTCTTTCATTGTTCATTTATTGTTCTTCATTTATTGCTCATCATCAATCGCAAAAGTCCATCTTTAAGGCCCTTGTAATCATTGATTATTCATCAATTGTTCATTACCATTAGCCTCATTTCGATCTCGAGGCCCTCGTCCAGTTAGCTCGAGGCCCAGCCTTGTAACTCTATTGGTTTGCATTTCTTATTTTCATTACTCACACTTAGCATCAGTTGCCTAACAACTAGTGTTAAGATAAATTACGTATTTTTAGAACCAAAAAATCAAATATAATTGTAGTTACCATTTTCAAGGTAAATAATTATAAAAATATAAATAACTATTTGGAACAAATAATGTGAAAAAAAATATAATTAAGCATAGCATATAGGCTATTATTGCAAAATTTTATAAATAGCCAATATCATTGTATGAAAATAAAGTAAAATATTGTGAAACATATAAGTGGATGAAAATAATAAATTTTGATAATTAAGTCATCACAAAAATAATTTAAAGGGGTAATTAATACATATTCAAGTAAATTAAATACAAAAAAAAATTAAAGCTTTAAAAATTATGTAAAAAATTATGAAAAATAATTGTATAACTCTTTGTAAGTTGGTGATGCTGCAGGAATGATATTTTAAAATCATATACGACCACTATAAACCTGAGGACAAAATTAGGTATAAACACTTGTTTGTGAAAAAACTTTCTGCGGCAGTCTCGCCGCATCAGTAGAATTAGCCAAAACGTCCTCTTCGGAGATGACAACTGAGCCCTGGGGCAGACCTATATTCAACATAAGAGAAGAATCAGACAACTTTCTAATAAGAAGGGTTAAGGGCAAGATGAGTTTAACTTACTATGATTTTTGGCCTTCCACCCATATTTAAGCGACAATTCTTTCGACAAGCGGATTCAGGTGTAGTAACATCCAAAATTTTCTGAACCTATTGGTTAAATCCCTCAACCTTAGGAGGAACCCAACGAGTTGTTGAGGTGGTTAAAGTAAAAAAAGTTAATAATAACAAGGAAGGATCTTAAACAGAAGTAGAAACAAACTATATGATTGCGATTGCGGTTCCACGATTCTGAGAAGGAAGGAGCCGAAGCGGGATGATGTCACTGGTGGCAACTAAAAAAGCGGTTACATCTACCCACGATGGTTATCATCATCCATGCCAGATAGCAGTTCATGGTCACCTCGTTTATTGAAGTTAATAATCCTCTCACAGAAGATCTTGAGAGAATAAAGATTCATCATATGATCTAGGGATAGCTCCTCCCCGATTTGTTGGTACAAGTACCCGAAGACAAGTGATTGTCACCCACGTAGAGAGATTCACCTGCGCCAAACATACCTGATAGGCAAAACTCTACAACAACGGAGTCAAGTTCTCCACCCACAGATAACATCCCCAAAGTGAAGGGTTATGCATAGAAGTACGTGAAATCTTTCTTGGGTAAGATTACCTGCTCTGCTAGATCAGGAGCGATAATGTCTAAATCCTGACAATGACAATCTTCCTTCACAAAAGGAATTCTGCAAGGACAGATGAAAGAAAGATATCTGCTAACAGCCCATGTACGAGGGCTAACATAAGGAAATTTCTCTTAGAATTCTTTAGTTGTGATAGGATTTCTAGCAATGATGGTGCTCACTGTAGAAGGATCGGCTTCATTAGCTTTGTTTTTTTCTTTGAGGAACCAATTTTGTTTTCTTGAAGAAGCCATGATATGTTATAGAACAATCAAAAGTTTTTCTCGTATGAGGAGAATTAAGGAAAGGTTGAAGAACTTAGTACAAATTGAATGAAAAGAGTTTGAGAAATTTTGAAGAATTATAGGGTGTGAATAAAGGAGATTGATGCATATAAATAAAGTTTAGGCGACTAAGTTCGTGGCCATAATTACCTCGTTAATCGGAAAAAGTTATGCTTAATCGTGGGATGACGTGTGTTCCGGGCATTAAATGTAAGAGGCGTCTATCTAATCAACTATCAAAAGCTTATCAGAGGGGGTTAGAGAAATTCTCGCCAAAAGAAAATGTTTCTACCAGCTTTTCAGTAACACAAAATTATGTCATCGAAAAGCAGGAGAATTATCTGTATAGGGTAAAATATGTTATGTTAAGTAATTGCATAAGAAGTGACACGTGGAGCGGAACGCGAAGGATAGCTAAAACCAAAGACAATTGTTCCATTTATTAAATGGCTGGCACCCGGTAGCATTTAATGGAGAATATTCCATAACATGTAGCAAAATGCTCGTTACAAAGAATATGTCATTCATACCCGCCGTTACACATTCTTTAATAGCCATCATAATTAATATTAAAGAAGGGCATGATCGTAGGACCTTGTTCCCTAGGTGTAGCTATAAATAGTGAGCTTTGTTATCATTATAGATGACACAAATTTTCTCACAAACTTAAACTATAATCTATTCAAAACTTTATACAATTATATGTTCTTTCTTTTTTATTTCATTATTGTTGTGCTTGGAAGTCTTGCTCCCGGAACTATTATTTCTGTTATTTCTTCTTGATCTCAAGGATAAGCATATTTCTTCAATACTTTCATTATTTCAGGATTGACTTAATTCACTTGTTTAGAAACCATGTATAAATTCAACTGTATCATTTTAAGGGTAAACGGATATATAAGAAAATTTGTTAAACACATTTACAATTACAAGCAAAATTTTATCGACTTAACAGTATTAGTCCTAGCGACAAATTACAATAGCCTGATCTTAATGCATAATATCCAAAATCGCATAATATGCTATTAACAACGGTAAGGAAATAATAGTACCAACAATGACCCTGAAGAAAAAGAAAGCATAATCATTGTTAGAAATATATCAAATGATTTATAATAGCTATAAATTGTGCAATGAAAGAGGGAAAAGAAGAGAACTCTAAAATCTAAGCAGGCGTTTGACCATAAAAATTATGAATTTTGAAAAGAAAAGAAAATAGTATTTGAAGTTAAATTAAAAAATTATATTTAGAATATAAATTTATATTTGAACATGTATTTTACTTCAAAGTTATTGTAATTTTGCAAGTGTGAATAAAAAGTTTTCTTGGAATACTTGAAAAAGTGGTCAAATGCACTTTTTGATTTTTGATATATATATCATTTTCAAAAAATCCCAAAAACTTTGCAAATTTTCATAAACAAACATGTTTTTGAAAAAAATTCCCCCAAACAAAACAACAATAACTACCCAACAAAGTCCGACATAGTGGAATCTGAGGAGAATAATGTGTAAGCAAATCTTACCCCTGCCCAGAAAGGGACAGAGACGCTTCCGATAGACCTCGGTCCTAAACTTCATTGTGCTTAAGGTGATGAATTACTCGTTTCCCAAAGTTACGTGAGTAACTTTTAGCTACCAAAGTTTGTTTTAGGAAGTTGTAGAACTTACGCAGTGCTGAGTACGTCTGCATGTAGTCCATATTCTTGGGCATAAACGAATGAAGTGATTGCTTGAGGCAATGCTGACTGCAAGAGTTTACATAAAATAGAAAAGTAAATTAGTAATTTAGTGAGAATCTATGAATTTGTACTTTTAATTAGACTAATCAAGGTTGGATCTAGAAGATCGGTTACGGGTCATTTTGAACGCAATAGTTTCTCTTATAGATTCTATATATTTACTATGAAATACACTTGATAATATTTGATTGTGAACTTAATTATTATTGTAATATTAACTCGAGGTCACTTTAGAAATTTATAAGTTTCAAATTTTGAATTCCCGTGTGTGACTAATGTGTACAAAAAAGTAGTAGTCTTCCCAAAATGCTTGTCTTTTGTTAAATTTCTAAAATTATATGGAGATATTAGATATAACTTTCTCAATTTAATTGATAGCCGTCTGAAGTGCCCTTGACAAGATTACAACATGCTGGTAAAGTGGCTAGATGAATAAGAAGTGGTCTAAATATAGTTATGATAGTACTTAATATCGATTGGTGCGAATTGAAGCACGATTCTCTGACCAACTAACAGATTTATTAGAGGTTAATACACATTGTGGACATTTCTTTTCATAGTAGTTGTTCGGGTGATTTTTAAAAATAGTCAGATTTACAACTGGTCGTTTAAAAATAATCAAATTTTAAAAATAATCAAAATTTATTTATTTTTTATGTAAAGATAAATCTGAGCTAAAACACAGTTCAAAACCCGAAAAATACTCTAGTTTCCAGCATAAGTATACTTGAACTCCAGCATATTATACTGGAGTTTCAGGATAGTATAATGGTCCAGTATAATATACTGGAGTTTGGAGCACCAATGCTCCAGTCTCGCGTATATTATACTGTAGCCAGCAAAGTATACTGGCCCAGCATAATATGCTGGAGTTCATACATAAGTGCACTAAAACTCCAGTATATTATGCTGGACCGATCTCTATTGCAGCAAAACGATGGCTATTTGTTATTCTTGATAAATGCTGGCTATTTTTGATTGATCAGTCCGAAAACTGGCTATACCGTAAAATTTTAGCTAGTTGTTCTAATGTAAAATTAAGTATTAAATCCCTCAAGTATAAATTAAATAGCAACGCGAACATTAATTAAGGAAAAAACTAAATAAATAAATTAACCCAAATAGTTGTCCATCAAATTGCTTAAATAAAAAATAGCTTGTGGAGGTATAATATATGCATAATTTATGTATATATGTATATAATCGTGTATAATGAATATATAATATAATCTATGTATATGGCTAGAAAAAATAAATAATAAATATGAATGGCTATTTGTGTAAAAATCTATTACCTGGATAATAGCAACACGTAAAACATTTCCATGCAAGCCCAATACAACACAACCGAGTGCCATTGTTGCTGGCCCAACAACAAACCTCAAAATCATTGCATATAATGTCAAAGCAGTTCCACATGCAATTATTTTCCCTTGCAATGCCATGAAAAGTCCTTAAAATAAATTTTAAAAAAATGAACACCCTTGTTTAGTAAAAAAAAAAATTGCACTAAATTCGATATTATTTTAAATATCGTCTTTAATTTGGTCAAAAACAGATCACAAAGAACAAAAGTGGTTGTTGGTTAAACAGAATACCAGAAGTTATTCAATGAAACATTAAATAAAAGATCAAATGTTATTTAATGCTATTTTGCATTAAAAGGAAAACCCTTTCATTTTGCTCCAAGTGTTTAAGCTAGCATCTGGCCATACCCAAATTTATTTTGAAAAATATGATTTGGGTAAAGTTTGGTTTGAAGATGAAAATGTGTTTAAACAAACGTTTTCAAAATATATTTCTAACTTTATTTTTAAAATAACGTGTATATAATTCCCAAGTTTTGGGATTTTGGCCCAAATTCAGCTCAATAGCTGATTTTGGAATATGGCCAAAATATAAGCAAAATTTATGGCCAAACATGAATTTTAAAAATAAATCTCAAATTTATTTTGACAAAACTTATGGCTAAACGGGGCCTAAGACTCTTACCCATACTAAACATCGCAACACCACTACCAGCCTTTGACATGATCAAGAAGGATCCCTCTATGATGCTTGGCATTTCAAAATTCCACCTAAAAAGAAAATAAAAAATAAAAAAACATACAAATAATTATTGAATCAATTAAAATGCTGGATATTCTTTGTGTTGAAGTGTGTCAAGGAAATCACATTTTTATTTGGTTAATTATAATCTCAACACGCTCTTATGACGTGCGAGCTTGATTTTTTTTGTTAGTTAAGTCATGAAATTTTTTACGATAATATGCGACGTTAAGATTCTAACTCAGAACCTATGTCTGCTATTATGTCATATTGAAGTGTATAAGTATATAATTTTAGAAACTAAACTGTGAGAAAGAGAATACTTTTCTTTATTTAAAGAAAAAAACCTACACGACTGAGTACTTTTACAGAAATATTTATGAAAATAACATTATTCACACGTATCAATCTGGTTAACCATAAGTGTCTAATTTGCTTTTAGCACACCAATTAAGAAAATATTAAATCATATACAAAAATACGTAGTAGGACTAAACTACTCCTAATTAAACATTTAATGTGAAGAGTATGAAAACATTTTAGGAATATGTACATAAGGGTTATTTTGAAAAAACAAATTGAATTCTTTCTTGATTACATAACTGGACACTTATTTTGAACCAAAATGAAAAAACAAATTAGACAATTATTTTGAACCAAAATGAAAAAGCAAATTAGACAATTATTTTGAACTAGAGGGAATAATTAAAAACCAGACAAAATGCACAATTATGAAATATTTGTTATTTAGTTGCCATAATTGTAAAATACCTAGTGCTACTAGGTTTTTGAAATGTTTTTTTAAATTTTGCCTATTTTGCTCGTCTTTTATTACTTTGAAGTGCCGTAAACGTGAAAGATTTATATTTCCTCCAAAGAATATAAATGAAAAAATTACTAAAAATAACTAGCAGCTGCTTGAACAAGTAAAGATAGAATAAAAAAGTTATACATACCTGTTAGCTAAAAGAGCCCAAATGAGACCAAGAAAACAAGCATAAGTATTGGGATTCTTAGCAAGTTTAATAGAAACAGCCTTAATCAATGGCCTAAAAGCCAGACCATTATTATTCGCAATATTTCCTTCCAAATCACTAATACTCTCCAATTCAACAGAATTACCATTAGAATTCATCTTTGTATTCCAAAATTCAAGTGCAAATAACAATGAAGTAAGCCATAACAAAGCTTGAATAACAGCTGCTTGAATTACAAGATCAACCCCTAATTTCCCATACATAGCTTTCATCAATGGAACACCAACAACAAGTGTGTTATTCAAAGTGGACAAAGAAAATGTTGTTATGGACCAAGAAAAGCTCCCTTTTTTGTAAAAGTTAGCCCATAAGACGAGAATTACGATCAGTAAAGCTTTTGAAATTACGTCTCCGGTTAAAAAGAGGCCGTTGATGTTGTAAGGATCGAAATTAGCTATAAACTCAAAATTGAAAAATGGAATGATGAAGAAGCAATTGAATCTGTTAATTGCATCACATTGTTCTGACTTGAACATATGCCACCATTTTACTGAACCATAGCCTAAAATAAGTGCTACATAAAGTGGTGTCATGGCCGCCACCACCTTATATATATCTTCCCACTCTATCATTTTTGAAGGTTTTTTGTGATTTTGTAAATATATGATGGATGTTATTTGTGGGTGTTTTCATGTCATGGGAATATATATAGAGCAAAGTTGGGAGTTTTTAACTCAAATGATCCCTTAAGTTTGAAGTTAGGTCTATTTTTTTCCATATTTTATTACCCTGATCGTATATGGTGTTTTAAGTTTGTAAAAGCTAAGCACTCTTGGTCCAACTGAGGAGCATTCAAACTGACAATGAAAACTAGCAAAAATGTCAATGACTAATAGTCCGTTTGGCCAAGCTGTAAAAATTAATTTATTTTGAGAAATACTTTTTTTTCAAAAGTACTTTTGGTGAGAGCAATTTGTATTTGGCTAATTAGTTTGAAGAAAAAAAACTTCTGATTAGCAATTAGTATTTGGTCAAACTTTTAAAAATTGCTTCTAAGTGTATTTTTCTCAATAGAGTGCTTTTGGAGAGAAACTACTTTTTTTTGCTTCTCATCAAAAGCACTTTTTTTTTTCTTCTAAAAGCTTGGCCAAACACCTCAATTTTTAGCCAAATGTACTTTTGGCCAAAAAAACAAATATTTTTGGCCAAAATAAAGGTTGGCCAAATAGGCTATAATAAAACAACGATCTCGATAGAGATCTTATTTCTCCAAATTCAGCTCGAATCTATATATATATTAAAGGAATAAAGTTACCATATATATAAGCATTATAATTAAGCCAATTGGCAAGCTATTAAAAAGCCATTTGGCAATATTAAAGAGAGTTTATAGGGATATTGTCAAATAAGGAAAAATTATATGCAATCCCGTTTACCAAAATTAAATCTTTTATTATTCAATTCTTTTTTGAATCTTATATGGCAATCTAAAATTCAATTTTGTTATGAATCTTTAATTATTTAAATTCCGTTTAGGCTCCTTTATTACCGTGAATATTATCAGTTAAAAGAGAGGTTGAGATAAATTTTAACTCTTATATGATTCAACTTTGATTTACCTTGAATACAATATCTTGCAAGTATGTATCTTTTTAAAATTCGTATTTGATTACCCATCTATATCTATAAGAATTTATCCAATACGTTAAATACAAATAATTTAATTTTTTATATTAAATAATAACATTATGTTGACAGTGAGGAGGAATCACAATTAAAGAAAAAATTTCATCGACAAAGTAAAACAAACCAAGCGGCAATGTGATTTTATTTATTCAAATCAATTAAACTTAATCGATTCATATATATATATATATATATATATATATATATATATATATATATATATATATATATATATATATATATATATATATATATATATATATATATATATATATATATATATATATATATATATATATATATATAAAATTAAAATTATTAAAGATATTGATAGATTTTTGCAAATCTATATATATATATATATTAAAGGAATAAAGTTACCATATATATAAGCATTATAATTAAGCCAATTGGCAAGCTATTAAAAAGCCATTTGGCAATATTAAAGAGAGTTTACTGGGATATTGCCAAATAAGGAAAAATTATATGCAATCCCGTTTACCAAAATTAAATCTTTTATTATTCAATTCTTTTTTGAATCTTATATGGCAATCTAAAATTCAATTTTGTTATGAATCTTTAATTATTTCAATTCCGTTTAGCCTCCTTTATTACCGTGAATATTATCAGTTAAAAGAGAGGTTGAGATAAATTTTAACTCTTATATGACTCAACTTTGATTTACCTTGAATACAATATATTGCAGGTATGTATCTCTTTTAAAATTTGTATTTGATTACCCATCTATATCTATACGAATTTATCCAATACGTTAAATACAAATAATTTAATTTTTTATATTAAATAATAACATTATGGTGACACTGAGGAGGAATCACGATTAAAGAAAAAAATTCATCGACAAAGTAAAACAAACCAAGCGACAATGTGATTTTATTTATTCAAATCAATTAAACTTAATCGATTCATATATATATATATATATATTTTCCCTTTATTCAAATCAATTAAACTTAATCGATTCATATATATATATTAAAATTATTAAAAATATTGATAGATTTTTGCAAATATAATTAAAGGCTTATCTCTTTTTAGTTTGATGAATTAAAAATTACTATGATTTATTAAAAAAAAGTATTATATTATTTAATAAAAAACTAATCAAATATTACAGTAGAAGAATGTACAAAAAGAGGGGATAAAATAATATTAGGGTATTTATACTTCAAATCAATTATATATAACAAAAGGTACGTAAATAATATTCAAAACATTTATTGATAAATTTAGACACTTAAAGAATTTTGAAAAGTATAACATAAATTTAAAAAATTAAAAATAGTTTTAGAATAAGAAAATATTTATCTATGTTATACTAAAAGGAAAAATAGTAACAAAATACTAGGACAATTGACAAGTTAATAAAAGGTCACATTAGTAAACATAAATAGCACTAAATACTTGCTAATTTAATAAAGAATACAATAAAGATCAAATAATTTATTTGATTATCATATGATGTGTATCCTTTAAAGGAATAAAGTTACCATATATATAAGCATTATAATTAAGCCAATTGGCAAGCTATTAAAAAGCCATTTGGCAATATTAAAGAGAGTTTATAGGGATATTGTCAAATAAGGAAAAATTATATGCAATCCCGTTTACCAAAATTATATCTTTTATTATTCAATTCTTTTTTGAATCTTATATGGCAATCTAAAATTCAATTTTGTTATGAATCTTTAATTATTCAAATTCCGTTTAGGCTCCTTTATTACCATGAATATTATCAGTTAAAAGAGAGTTTGAGATAAATTTTAACTCTTATATAACTCGATTTTGATTTACCTTGAATACAATATCTTGCAGGTATGTATCTTTTTAAAATTCGTATTTGATTACCCATCTATATCTATAAGAATTTATCCAATACGTTAAATACAAATAATTTAAATTTTTATATTAAATAATAACATTATGTTGATAGTGAGGAGGAATCACAATTAAAGAAAAAAATTTATCGACAAAGTAAAACAAACCAAGCGGCAATGTGATAAGCCAATTGGCAAGCTATTAAAAAGCCATTTGGCAATATTAAAGAGAGTTTATTGGGATATTGCCAAATAAGGAAAAATTATATGCAATCCCGTTTACCAAAATTGAATCTTTTATTATTCAATTCTTTTTTGAATCTTATATGGCAATCTAAAATTCAATTTTGTTATGAATCTTTAATTATTTCAATTCCGTTTAGCCTCCTTTATTACCGTGAATATTATCAGTTAAAAGAGAGGTTGAGATAAATTTTAACTCTTATATGACTCAACTTTGATTTACCTTGAATACAATATCTTGCAGGTATGTATCTTTTTAAAATTCGTATTTGATTACCTATCTATATCTATACGAATTCATCCAATACGTTAAATACAAATAATTTAATTTTTTATATTAAATAATAACATTATGTTGACAGGTGAGGAGGAATCACGATTAAAGAAAAAAATTCATCGACAAAGTAAAACAAACCAAGCGGCAATGTGATTTTATTTATTCAAATCAATTAAACTTAATCGATTTTTTTTTTATATATATATATATATAACAAAAAATTAAAATTATTAAAGATATTGATAGATTTTTGCAAATATAATTAAAGGCTTATCTCTTTTTAGTTTGATGAAATAAAAATTACTATGATTTATTAAAAAAAAGTATTATATTATTTAATAAAAAACTAATCAAATATTACAGTAGAAGAATGTACAAAAAAGAGGGGATAAAATAATATTAGGGTATTTATACTTCAAATCAATTATATATAACAAAAGGTACGTAAATAATATTCAAACATTTATTGATAAATTTAGACACTTAAAGAATTTTGAACAGTATAACATAAATTTAAAAAATTAAAAATAGTTTTAGAATAAGAAAATATTTATCTATGTTATACTAAAAGGAAAAATAGTAACAAAATACTAGGACAATTGACAAGTTAATAAAAGGTCACATTAGTAAACATAAATAGCACTAAATACTTGCTAATTTAATAAAGAATACAATAAAGATCAAATAATTTATTGATTATCATATGATGTGTATCCTTTAATTTTATACAAAATTTGTTATATTTTGCACACTGCATTACAAAATAAAATAGCAACTAAATTTTATTAAAATATTATAATATATCATATTATAATTTTATAAGACTAATATTCTTTTAAGATATCCGCGCATTGCGCGGGTTCTAACACTAGTTAATCACTAAAACAAAGGAGTCTGATAATAGAGTCACCACACACAAAAAAATTAAAAAATTAGAAAGTATCGGTAGTGAAAATAAATTTGGGCAAGAATACCCCTATGGCAATCATTATTTAGTTTTGGCATATGAAAATATTAAAGGCAGTATTGCATTTTCGTTAGTTTTAGATGATCCAATATATATTTTTTGAGGTAGGACTAAATTATAAATTTAAAGGATTATATGTGCTCGAGGTAATATAGTAGGGATGAATATAGACTTACTTCCAAAATCAAATGATAATCTATCTATTTATGTCTATATTTATTTTCTACTATATTGAAGTCCTTTAAGCGAAATGTTATTCGCTTTTTTTACTTTTTTAAAATTGATTTCACTAAAAGTAATAATTATTTAATTATTTATCTAATATTTAGAAATAGACATTTAATTTTTTTTTAATGTGGGTAACACGTTACCCACATTAAATGTTTTTTAACAGTAATATTTAGAAATTAATTTTTTTTTTAATATTTAGAGTTTATTTCCATATGGTCAAGGTGGGTAACACGGTGGTATTAAAAAGCTTTCAAGAGCAGAAAATATTTCTAGAAGCTGCACTCTACTGGAATTTGAGCAATTGCCGAGTATAAAAAAATTTATATAGAAGCTCAAAATTTGCGGAAAAAAAAAATGCAGTTTCAGTATGTGAATATTACTGTTATAAATTTCAAATAAAGAACGATGACGAGGATAAAATTTTGCATACAAGATGATATTCCAATAGCATTCAGTGGATGAATATATAGAATTGGAGACACGAAGCTAGGTTGGACTTTGTTTTATTTAATCAAGATCTGTAGAATGGGAGTACTACATGGACTTCTGGATATTATAAGATTTGGTGAACGAGATGCTTCTAATGTTGATCAACAAACATTTATGGGTATCTGAACTTTCAGTAACCCCTTTTCTCCATATAAGAATTTGTTGGATCTAAGTTACCGCAAGGACCATGCATTATATGTTTAATGACAAGCTTACGTAAATTTGATTTTGCTCCTCATCAGGTAATTCTGCTTTAATTATATCATCGTACGCCTCTACTGTCAATAGTTTGAACTCATTACCTGTTATAATAAAAAAAAATGAGCATGGGGTAAACCTTGTTTCTAAACAAATATAAATATTTAATTCTTTTCCGGATTTCCTTCCATTCCTTTAGATTTAGGATTGTTGCGTTTTTATTAAATGGGTGTTAATTTAGGATTTTGCTCCTCATCAGGTAATTCTGCTTTAATTATATCATCGTACGCCTCTACTGTCAATAGTTTGAACTCATTACCTGTTATAATAAAAAAAAATGAGCATGGGGTAAACCTTGTTTCTAAACAAATATAAATATTTAATTCTTTTCCGGATTTCCTTCCATTCCTTTAGATTTAGGATTGTTGCGTTTTTATTAAATGGGTGTTAATTGGAAATGGAAGAGGCACCTTTTGAATTGCACCTCTCCATACACCCTTGCTTTCTCTATAAATTTAGATGCTTGGCCTCATTTTTCAAAGATGAAAAAATTTGGAAAAAATTTTCGTCTTTTCTATATTGTTGTATTATTTTCTAAATAAACAAAAGTATCAAGTGTGATTTGCTCCATCTGTTGAGTTCGTTGAAATTCTGTAATTTCGATTGTCAGTATTTCAGAATAGTTATTTTGTTCTATCTTGGGAGGTATTAATCCAAAACTTTGGGCAGCAGTGAGGAATTAAATTCCTTAAGGACACACAAGCAACTTGTGGGCTCGTAATTATTTTTTCTGTTTTGTTTATTAAACTAATATTTCTCTGCTTCTCTGATTTTCTGATTTTGAACACAGTAATTCCAACAATCATAAGAAATTTAATTTCTTTTTCTGTGTTCGTCTTTGAATCTCCAAAAATCAGAATAGAGTCTGTTAGTTTCAAAAGAAAAATTTTGTTGGATGAACGAAAGGAAAAAGGTTTTGGAAACAGTATGTCATTTGTTTGCTATGGACAAAAATGACCGAAATTGTTATGGATGTGCTTGAATGCAATTTCTCTTCATTTGCTTCAGGATACTCTTTTGTTGAGGAAATTGCAACTTGCAATTGGAATAGTTAATTACAAGAACCATATGCCACCCATTATAAGGCACTAAAAATGGTGTCACAATCTGGATATGGCACTAAAACAACAACAACAACCCAGTCGAATCCCACAAGTAAGGTATGGGGAGGTTAGTGTGTACGCAGACCTTACCCCTACTCCAAAGGGGTAGAGAACCTGTTTTCGAAAGACTCTCGGCTCAAGATAATAAAAAAGACAAAAGAAGAGAGTATACCGCGAAAATCATATGATAAAAGGAACATAAAAAGCAGGAAAGGAAAAATAATAATAATTCAAAGCAAAAACGATAGTTTGTAAATGGATCATGCATCAAAAATAGACAATAGTAAAACTCGACATTGCCCCTAACTATATTTGACAAAAATCCACCGAACTAGTCCACTACCTCCTAGCCTACAACCGTAATACGCGACTTCTATAACTTCCTATCAAGTGTCATGTCCTCAGAAATCTGAAGCCTCACCATATCATGTCTGTTCACCTCTCCCCAATACTTCTTAAACCGCCCTCTGCCTCTTCTCGTGGATATGGCACTAAAGATGACGAAATTCAAGTAACTATAAATATATTCTCGGAAACATGGAACTATTCGATCTTTTATTTATGAATTGATTGCTCCTAAGGAAACATCAAAATTTGCATAAATAAATTATCTCTATTGTGCAAGTACCCGTTATGTGATGGCAACAGTGTCTTGAAATTGAAAGCTATTTTTTTAGTTTTCAAGCCTATGAAATTATCAATTGAACATCGCGTGGTTTCATGAATTTCTAACAAGTTTTTTTTTTAAGTGAATTGGTTTCCATCCAAATAATACAAACAAGGATATGGAACCGTTTATTGCAAGTGTTAATGGGGGGAAAAGTCAGAAGTTAATCTTTGTAAAAGAAAAATAGTGAAGGTGTGACGATTTAAGAAACTGATGATATTTCGGGTTCTACTTTCTTTACTCGTTTTTTTTTCCTACCCTGTGTGATTTATGATATCTTACTTCCATAAATATTTGGGTAGATTTTTATTATGTAATGATCTCATATTACAAATCCAAAATTATATGTATAATTAGGAATAACATATGTTTGCAGTTAATTTTGTTATTTCTTTAACCAAATAAAATACTTCAAATCATATAGTCATTATTTGATTATATGCAGAGGCGGACCCAGGATTTAAAGGTAGCGGGTGCACTATAACAGTACCTTAACAATATTTATAGGCAGTATGGTCACGACAGAAATAATTACTCGATGACTTTAGGCGGACTAATAACTAGTGGTTGCATATGGGCTTTGAAAATTAAGGAAGAAGTTTTTTGCGTGGAGAGAAATAGTTGTAGAAGAAGCTTTTGACATAGATATTTAACTAAAAGTAAAAGAGGTTGATGCATTGAAAAAAACTAAATCAAGTACACTATAGTATGCGTGTTGAAATTCTCTCAAAGAGAGAAAAGGTTACTAGTAGGCCTGTTGGCGTTGAAATTATCAAATGAGACCCAATCAAAAATATTAGTATTATTGTTGAACCTGAGATTTGAACTTGGGTCTTGAAAAAGCCAACTACTCCATAAACCAATTGTTCTGCCCAATCTTTATGACTAAGGGTGCAGCATAATATATTTATAGGGGTCCTTCTTGTATTAACTTATATATATAGAATATATATACAATATTTTTACCGAGGCCAACGGGTGCCCGTGTCCCCCATCACAATGCATAGGTCCGCCCCTGATTATATGTAGATGATATGATGAAATATTTAAAACGTGGGGGCTTTTAGCTTATGCATGATAAAAATTAATGTTAAACGTAATGTCTAAATGAAATAATTTTTGAACCCCATTAATATGGTAGATGGTAAATTCATCAGTTGTTTGGTCTTAATGAATACTAGTTGATAAAACTACTAATTTTGAAGTTGGTCACGTGCCTTTATCGAAAGATCATTTTCTTTATTGAAAATTTATAGTTTAGTTCTTTTATGAAATGATGTCACTTTGAATGTTGTGACTTTTCATAGAAAGATACGCCTGTACATTTTTGTATGGAAATGACCGTTCATGAACGAATGTATTAATACGTTGGTATATAGTGAGGTGAACCAACCGATGAACATGATCAAAATCGATTTCAAGTTGGATTTATTTCATGATTATTGGAGGTGCTATAATTTGCATATCATATGCTTGAATGTATGAATAAATAGCATATAAATGCTTGAAAATGGCGGAACATTGCGAGATGTGTTATATATTAAAAGGTTGTGGCCACAATTGATGCCAATCATTCCAGTTGTTATTATAATATATTATTACTATTAAGTGTAGTCAATAATCTCATATGCAATCGAAAGTCGAGACTTATTACTCTACGACATAAGAAAGTTTCCATTGAACTTTCATGAAATGAAACGAGTTTTGAAGTATTTGAAATATACTTCAAATTATGTTTTGTACTACAATAAGTATCCCGCGATAATAGAGGTATATAGTGATGCAAATTAGATCACCGGTTCAACCAATTCTAAACCATCGGTAGCGGAGCGATGTATTGGAAATCGTCCAAACAAATGTGCATTGACCGTTCTACAATGGAGACTGAGTTTATAGCATTAGACAAGGCCGGTGAACAAGTTGAATGGCTCCAAAATTTCTTGGAAGATATTACATTTTTGGCCTAAACCTTTGGCACCTATATGTATAAATTGCGATAGTCAAGCGGCAGTGGGCAGGATAGAGAGCATTATGTATAACGGAAAATTTTGTCATACACGACTAAGACATAAAACTGTTAGGCAAAATACTCTCTAGAGGATTATCATAATTGATTATGTAAAATCAAGCGATAATGTGTTGGATCCACTTATAAAAGGTCTAACTAGAGAGGTAGTTGAAAGATCATCGAGGGGAATGTGACTATGGCCGAGGACAAGTCATTGTGGCGGTAACTCTACCTAGAAGACTGGAGATCCCAAAATCTAGGTTCAAGGAGCTAAAACAAAGCCACTAATGACGGTTCAACATTGTCAAATAAAATTTCTTTTTGGTCCATTCTCGTGATGAGACAATGTTCAGTACCAAGGATAAAGCGTTAAGACTTTTTAATGGTTTCTAAGTTTGATAAAGGTTATGTTATATAGTACATCTACGGGATAACACGTTTAAGAATCACCTATGTTAATGTGAAGTGTAAGCCGCTTCAAGGAGAATTTTGTAAGTCCAGTTCTCTACGCACTTATGAACCATGTGGTGTTCATGGATGAAACGAACACAACAATGAGAACCAAAGACGGCTAAGGGTTAATTGTGTGACTTATGATTGTCTAGGTGTACACCAAAGCTCGATGGTTCAAAGATATCAATTCTTGACTGAGTATATCGACATAAGTTCACTACGAAAAGTTCAGAGGGAAACCTACTTATCTAGATGCGATTAATCCTTACTTGTGAATCACACAATATTTTCATGCATGTTTTTTTCACATATGTCCATTTCCCATTCATGTGGGGGATTGGTGTGTTTTTATTAAATAGGTGTAAATGAAAAATGGAAGAGGCAGCTTTTGGATTGCACCTCTCCATATCACTCTTCCTTTGTTTATAAATTTAGAGGCTTGGCCTTATTTTTCAAAGATGAAAAAATTTTCGATTGCCAATATTGCAAAATAGTTATTCCCCTAAGAGGAATTAATCCAAAACCTTGGGCAACAGTAAGAGAATTAAATTCCTTAAGGACGTAGAAGCAATTTGTGGGCTCGAAATTATTTTTTATGTTTTGTCTATTATACTAATATTTCTCTGCTTCTCTGATTTTCTTATTTTGAACACAGTGATACCAACAATGATCCCCTCATATTTTAGCATGCTTATATATTCCTTTGGTTATTAAATTTTACCCGATTACATGCTTCGCCCACTTTCAATTCCTTTTAGGTTTATGAAATTTTTTTCTCTCATATTTTATTTAGAGCATGGTAAAGTGCTTCGGAGGTTTATGAGTCATATCAAAGATTTTTTTTTTTGAATAATTGTAGATTTTAGTTCTTACGAACGTGAGTTATTGCAATTTTGCTCGTTTTTCTACGTCTGTCTTATATAAAACTTTTTTGGCCGTTATTGTATTTGTTATAAAATGGATCAATAATGTTAGCATATATGGGCAAATTAAAATATTTTTTCAAAGTGAAAAATGTCTTTCCTTCTTCCTAAAAGTGAACAAGTTGGATGGCCTCATATTTGCTAGTGCTGGGAATGAGACCTCTTCAATAGCTCAATATTTTTGCTCTTCTGTTTTTTATAATATCAATTAAGATACATACTATTAGAATTATGTTCAATATTTCCCATAATGGCTTAGAGTATTTAACTTCTACACATTAATAATACAATTAAAAAAAATTTACATCGTCAGATCACCAAACATGTAACTACAATCTACATGTCATCATCCATAAAAAGTGAGATCAGCAACCCCCCCCCCCCCACAACATTAAAATACACTAACAATGTAAGTTTTTTTTTTTTTTACTTTGTAGTGTATTTAGGATTATTTAATCACAAATATCTCCACCTCTATAAAAACAGACTCTTGCAGAATTTTGCTTGCGTAGGACGGTTTCAGCTGTGTCATACAAAAAGCAAAAAATTTGGTTGCTTCATTTAATTTATACATTTTTTTAATTTTAAATTTATATTCACTTTTTAAATAATTATATTTTCGTTTCTCCTCCTTCTCCTTGCTTTTCTTCTTTTTCTTCCTCTACTTCTTCTTCTTCTTAAATGACTCATCCTGATAAATGGACCATATCGATGATATTCAGTTCACTGACTATCATCAAATCATCAATAGGGCTCTGAAGTTCAGAGCTGAAGTTTTTATTTTGTACTGACAAACTTCAGCTCTAGAGCTGAAATTTTTATTTTGTAACTGGCAAACTTTAGCTCTAGAGCTGAAGTTTTTGTTTTGTAACTGACGAAAGTTTTTGTTTTTGTAATTGCCGAAATTCAACTCTAGAGCTGAAGTTTTTATTTTTGTAACTGACGAACCGGCTACTAAAATGCTAAAGTTTTGTGTAATTGACTTTACTACTTCAGCCTCGTAGTCGAAGTAATGCGAAAAAATAGGTACGCTAGCAATTTTTTTTTAAAGCGGGCACAAATTAAAACGTGACACAAAAAATGAGTACGGATACAAATGTCGCATAAAAAAATATAAATTTTATAAACTTTTATAGTTAACGAATATAAATAATTTCGGTCGCAAAAATTATTGGTCCGTTCTTTTTGAGACGTTCCTATCTGAATTAAAACTAGCCATTCTTTTCGTGAAATATAAAAAAGTTCTTCAAATCAATGGTTGAAATATAATGTTGGGTTCTCTATTAATGTCTGTTGCTAATGATGAATTTAAAAACAAAGATTAACAAATCATAGAGCATTAGCTTGTGTGCGCTTAGTCAATAAAAGACAGCAATTAGTGGAGGACAAAAGTAAATAAAAAGTTATTCCTTTGGCAACCATAGTTTAGGGTTTTAATTTGTCCATCCACACAAACGTTTATTTAACAAGAAATATAGATTTTTATGTGAAATTACAGAACTTTTAATATATATTAAATATAAATCATAATCTTAAAAGTACCATATGTTCAACAGTAAAAAAGTCTCATTCACGTAATTAATGTATTCAAAAGAGTATAATTTACATATTATGTTTCT
The DNA here is from genome assembly GCA_032618575.1 of Nicotiana noctiflora. NCBI lineage: Eukaryota > Viridiplantae > Streptophyta > Magnoliopsida > Solanales > Solanaceae > Nicotiana > Nicotiana noctiflora. The sequence goes on along the minus strand of JASVEL010004288.1, from coordinate 179,870 downwards.
ATATGTTTCTACTTGCCCCGTGCTCTTCTAAAATTCCACAAAAATAGCTGTCGCAATATGTTAAATACCATAGTTATATCCAGCCTCGTCTAATGATTAAACTATACTCCCTCCTATTAAAAATAAGTGATCTTTTTACTTTTTTTATTGTGGTCCAAAATAAGTGATTTCTTCAAATTTTAAGAATAAATTAATTATTTTTTTCCTAAATTACAATTGGAGTAAATAGTATTAGAATATGTGTAAGGAGTATTTATATGAGATGGTAAATATTAATATAATCAATTTCATTGCTAATTAATACTAAAAATTAAAATTTTTAATCTTTGTGAAAATATTCAAAAAAATCAGTTATTTTGGAAAGGAGGAAGTACTCTTTTGAATACATTAATTACGTGAAATGTTGGAAAAGGAACCTATGCTTAAAATCCATATATAGCGTCACGCCATTTTGATAGGGGCAAATATAATAGTCTAGGTATGAGTTTAACCTAATTTATCTCTCTAAAACTCAATAAAATTACTAAAAATATTAAATTATAAACTCATAACTCAAACAAAATGATGAATTCAATACTTAATACCGGAGTCCGGCAATGATGGATTTGCATCTGCATTTTGGAGTTAAATCCACAATCTATTTTCAGCCGTATCACTTTTAACTGCGACTTTCAACATTCAATTAATTTACTAGTTTAGTTGTGTGAGATTTCTCTGTCAAATTGGTGCGCACAAAAATAAATGCCTACTGTGATTCCACAAAATTCCAAATTTTGGGATGCCATAGAATAAAATAGTCCCACTAAACTCCACTTGTGCCTGGCAAATATAGGTATTTGAACTATTTAGTCGATGTCACACCCAACTAAGAACATTCCCTTTGGAGTTGTCTTTCTGTTTTCAGATCCACAGTTTAGAACTAGAAGGAACGAAAATAAAGTGGATTCTCATTTCTCTCTAGTTAAACATACCTTTCTGCGTACAATCAATTCCCAGTTACCTTCGCAATATGTATATATCATGTAAAAGGTATATATGGGTCAGAATTCGACCCATAATAATTAACGAAGCTAATCACCTTTTTCGGTTAAATCAAAATTAATAAATGGTATGTTCACTCATAATTAATAACTCTTAATGCATGTCTGATACGATTAATAAGGCTACGACCCGTCCGCTACCCTAAGGACAAAGCCTCAATATGGTCCCGGTCACCAACTGTCAGCTCACGCAGCTCACAACTATTAATACCAAAAAAAGAAACCTAATTAGGGGCTTTTTCTCCTCCTTACCAATGGTGACTCTCAAAAGAAGAAAGAGAAAGAGAGAACAACGGATGAGAAAAATACACTCTCATAAAGAAATACAACATGATCGTAAGGCTCTGAACCTCTTCATGAAGTGGCAGACCAAATTATCATCATGAATAAAAGTCGTCAATATTTCTCACCCTAATTGAGAATGCTTATTATTATCTCTTTTAGATAGTTCTTGAATTATTACGAGTTGCTATGATTGACCTTTAATTTATGTATATCGTTTTGTATTCATAAAGACTATGGTTGAACTTTTGAAGCAAACAATTTGGCGCAGTTTGTAGGGATTTTCTAGCAAGATCGCGTAGTTCTTCCTAGAACCAAAAGAAAAGGGGTCACCGGAAAAGAAAAAACAACCCAGCTCGAGCAAGCCTATCTCCCTCCGATTTTTTATAGTGCCAACGCGAAGAGGAATTGGGAAAACCACGCATGAACTGCTCAAAGTCTCAAACCAAAACAAGGTTTCACCACTCAAAACCCCCAACGCCAAGACTCGAGCCATATGTCTTCGCCAATAAGTTCAACAACAGTTGAACTGGACTCAGGCTATGCGCCTTCGCCTTCAAAAATAATAAAGTTCAACTACGGTTGAACCAAGACTCAGGCTATACGCCTTCGCCAATAAGTTCAACAACAGTTGAACTGAGACCCAGGCTATGCGCCCTCTCGCCTTCAAAAAATGATAAAGTACAACTACGGTTAAACCAAGACTCAGGCTATGCGCCTTTGCCAACAAGTTCAACAACAGTTGAACTGGGACTCAGGCTATGCGCCTTCTCTTTCAAAAAACAATAAAGTTCAACTACGGTTGAACCAAGGCTCAGGCTATAGGTCTTCGCTAATAAGTTCAACAACAGTTGAACTGGGGCTCAAGCTATGCGCCTTCGCCTCCAAAAAATGATAAAATTCAACCACGGTTGAACTGGGACTCAGGCTATACGCCTTCGCCAATAAATTTAACAACATTTGAACCAAGACTCAGGTTATACGCCTTCGCCAATAAGTTCAACAATAGTTGAACTGGGACTCAGGCTATGCTCCTTCGCCTTCAAAAAATGATAAAGTTCAACTACTGTTGAACCAAGACTCAAGTTATACGCCTTCGCCAATAAGTTCAACTACAGTTGAACTGGGACTCAGGCTATGCGCCTTCTCCTTTAAAAATGATAAAGTTCAACTACGGTTGAACCAAGACTCAGGCTATACGCCTTCGCCAATAAGTTCAACAACACTTGAACTGGGACTCAGGCTATGCGCCTTCGCCTCCAAAAAATGATAAAATTCAACCACGGTTGAACTGGGTCTCAAGCTATACGCCTTTGCCAATAAGTTCAACGACAGTTAAACTAAGACTCAGTCTATACGCCTCCATCAGTAAGTTCAACAACAATTGAACTGGGAATCAGGCTATACGTCTTTGCCAATAAGTTCAACAACAGTTGAACTCGGACTCAGGTTATGTGCTTTCGCCTTCAAAAAATGATAAAGTTCAACTATAGTTGAACTAAGACTCATGCTATACACCTTTGCAAATAAGTTCAACAACAGTTGAATTGGGACTCAGGCTATGCGTCGTCGCCTTCAAAAAATGATAAAGTTCAACTACAGTTGAACTAAGACTCAGGCTATACGTCTAGGCCAATAAGTTCAACAATAGTTGAACTAGGAATGAGGCTATACGCCTTCGCCAATAAGTTCAACAACAGTTATACTTGGACTCAGGCTATGCGCTTTTGCCTTCAATAAATGATAAAGTTCCACCATGGCTGAACCAAGACTCAGCCTTTACGCCTTCGAAAATAAGTTCAACAAATGTTGAACTGGGACTCAGGCTATATGTCTTCGCCTTCAAAAAATGATAAAGTTCAACTGCGGTTGAACCAAGACTCAGGCTATATGCCTTCGTTAATAAGTTCAACAACAGTTGAACTGGGAATCAGGTTATACGCCTTCGCCAATAAGTTCAACAACAGTTGAACTGGGACTCAGGCTATGCACCTTCGCCTTCAAAAAATGATATCAACTACGGTTGAACCAAAACTCGGGCTATACGCCTTCGCCAATAAGTTCAACAACAATTGAACTTGGACTCAGGTTATGCGCCTTCGCCATCAAAAAATGATAAAGTTAAACTGCGGTTGAACCAAGACTCAGGCTATACGCCTTCGCCAATAAGTTCAACAATTAAGTGGGACTCAGGCTATGCGCCTTCGACATTAAAAATGATAAAGTTCAACTACGATTGAACCAAGACTCAGGTTATACGCCTTCGCCAATAAGTTCAACAATAGTTGAACTTGGACTCAGGCTATACGCCTTCACCAATAAGTTCAGCAACAGTTGAACTAGGACTCAGGCTATGCGCATCCACCTTCAAAAAATGATAAAGTTCAACTACGGTTGAACCAAGACTAAGGCTATACGCCTTTGCCAATAAGTTCAACTACAGTTAAACTGGAACTTAGGCGATGCGCCTTCGCCTCCAAAAAATGATAAAATTCAACCACGGTTGAACTGGAACTCAGGCTATATACCATCACCAATAAGTTCAACAACAGTTGAACTGGGACTCAGGTTATACACCTTCGCCAATAAGTTTAACAATAGTTGAACTGGGACTCAGGCTATGCGCCTTCGCCTTCAATAAATGATAAAGTTCAACTACGGTTGAACCAAGACTCGGCCTATACCCCTTCGCCAATAAGTTCAACAACAGTTGAACTGTGACTCAGGTTATGCGCCTTCACCTTCAAAAAATGATAAAATTCAACTACGGTTGAACCAAGACTCAGGCCATGTGCCTTCGCCAACAAGTTCAACTACGATTAAACCAAGACTTAGGTTAAATGCCTTCGCCGTCAAATTTGACGAGTCTCTCGCTCGAACGATGAACTCAGAAGCTCCCGTCCTCAAAATTTGGCGAGGTTCGGCCATAGTTTTGCCAAGACTCAGATGGAGCTCCTTCATAGCCAAAACTCAGCAAAAACTCAATCGAATCGAGGCACGGGTCAAGCACCCTCGCCGTCCAATTAAGTACGCCCAACTCAAACTAAAATAAGAGACCCTAAGAGTTTGGCCTTGGTTGAACTACGAGGTTATGATTTCATCATCACGGCTAGTAGCCCGACCATGCCCGAACTGGGACTAAGGCTAAACGCCATCACCCCCGAACGGAGGTTCCGAATTGGTCACCCTGAGTCAGGGAGGAAAAGTCACCAACAATTGAAAATTGACACACCTACCAAAGTCGGACTCAAAAGCAATCCGCCTCTTCAAACACATGCAAAGAAAAACCCAAAAATATGGAGGTGCACAACAGACACAAGGCAAGTAACGAAAGGTAGAATCTTCTTTTATTCATAAAATAATTGCTGGTCATTCTCGCTTACACCTGCTGGAAGCCGAATCAATAAAAAAATAAAAAATAAAAAATAAACAACAAACGTCAAGCGGTAAAAAGAAAAAGGAAAAGACACTTCTCTCTACTCAACATTGTCCGCGCTTCCACCTGCGTCGTCATCGGCCTATGGCGCTGCCACATCAAAACCACAGTCCATACAGGCCTCGTGAGCCTTTTGGCGCGCCCCCTTTAAAGTAGCTTCGGTCACGATACCGGCATCCCACAAACTCTTATGTATGTCCCACTGGGCCTCAATATAAACCCAAAGCTCACGAGTGTGGCAAAAGGAAGCGGCATGCTCCTAAAGACGTCGGTTTTCTTCCTCTAGGATCCCAACCTGCCCCGCTGCAGCCTGAGTATCCCGCTCAAGGATACCTCTCCTCTCCTCGAGGCTCGCCTCCCTGAAGGCGGCAGCAGCCCTTACCAACAATAACTGGGATTAGCCAGCGTGGAAAACCTCCTGTAACGCCTTAGTTCTCGTTACTACGATTGTTGCAATATTTTCGGTCTTGATTTTAATTTTCTCGTCCGCAAATTTATTGTCTACAAATGGATAAACTCATGTGCAATTAGCGGTAGAACAAGGGAGAAGAGTTACAAAAGAGTTATAGTCATTTTCTCATCATGAAGTAGTGGAAGTTATGGGAGTTATAGCCATTTTCTACATCATAGAGTAGTGCAAATTATGAACATAGTTTATTTTAATAATAAAATGCTAAAACACTAACAATTTTCTTAGAAAAATAATCAAAAGGTAGATTGGCAACCCTAATATAGAACGTACTGATACTGCGTGACTATTTCCAGCTAGTAAATCCACCATAACTTCTCATTTTAATATATTCGGTCTTCATTAGAACAAAAGAAAAGAGCATAAATCATTAGAAGGAACCAATTAAGCCAAAACGGTTTCAGCGATATACCAAAAAATACTTCTTATATTAGTAACTCTTTCCATCCCAATTTACATAAAGGTGTTACCATATGTGGAAACAAACAGCTTTATTCGATTACGATTTTTCTTAAATTTTTTAAAATATTTCATGTTATTAATGATGCTGACTTATATTATATATTTTTAAAATTTGAAAAGATTTATTCTCAAATTTACACCAAAAATTAAGTATTTTGATCGTTGTATTTGGGACCAGAGAACTAGATAAAAATGCTAAAGTACTACTATATATTACTAATTATATACTGGTACAAATTAGTACCTCCAAGTTTAGCATTTTTACCTATGACCTACCCAAGGTAATTCAGGATGGCACCAACATATTAGTTGTTGATCAATCTATGAATCTTGGATAATCTATCAAATTCAAGGTCACATTTTTTTGGGGGTACATAGTTCAAGGTCATGCAACTTCATTCGAATAGTGAAAAAATTTATTTCATGAGTTGTGCAGTAAGTATTGTTACTATGCAGAGCTAGAGGGACAATAAAATTTATCCGTATCTCATTCGTCGAAAAATTATAATATAATATAAAAGTTAATTTATCATAAGACAAAAGTAATAATTAGAAAGTGATAAAATAGTGTACACATGTGAAACCTACTAAGAAAGTGTTTTTTTAATCAGTTTCTTTACACAAATGTTCACTTATTAGTATCACTTTTTTGGCAACTCTTTAGTGGACAGTCAAGAATTAGTGCACTTCCACGAGTAAAAATGCAAAAAATAAAATAAAAATATATACACTTTTCATTTGGGACTGCTGAATCGCTCAAGTGTTCTAAAATTGTAAGATAGTGATTTAAAGATAGTGATTTTTTTTTATTTCATAAATTAACAAATTGGACCATTAAAAAATTCAAAGCTTTTTAACTTTTCCAGTATGCTTACGGGCTTTTTGGTTATTTGTATTTTCACGCGTACGTAAAATAATCCACTATTGCTAGGAAGAAATACATTACAATATCTTTATTTTATTCGTCGATGTTTGACTATGTACACAAAATAAGAAAGAAAAAGAAAATTGTCGCATTACAAAAGTATCCTTATTAACTTATAATCTTTAACCCGCCATGTCATTTCTATGTTTACAAGAAACATGCATGCCATTAAGAGTAATTGCAAAATTTAAAATAAGACTGAAAATAAAAGAACGTCATTTAAAATGAAAAAGGTAGAGTACTAAACTACTCTATATGCTCAAAGGAAGGGTAACTAAGAAAAATGACTGCACCAAGTAATCTTATGTATGACATTTTCATCCTACAGAATGATTATTTAAGTTTGATTAATGAAAATAGGTTAGAGAACTAAAAAGGACTAGTAAAAGGTCATGAGCAGGGGTTAAAAATTGGTGGAGAAAAAAATGGGTTGGATCTTAACCCGCTCATATTTCATGCGGGTCAAAAATGTGTTGGGTGTCAAATGAACGGGTTGAATATGGATTAACTCATGTTATATAAGTGTACTATATATTTATTTAGGTGCAATTCATAATTTTTCTTTTGCTCAGTTTATTTAGTGACATAAGCTTAATTGGAACAGTATATCCTCTTCTTCGTTCAATTTATTCAAATTTGACTATCATATTGTAAACTTAGACTCTTTCACAAGATATGACAGTTTTTCTTTTAGAAAGAAGATGTGCTTAATGCACATGATCAAGCAATATCACTAATAATATACACAAGTATTCATTTTTCACTTTGTTCATATATTGTCTACAATCCAATATAAAACAAAACAAATTCAAAAAAAAATACTATAAATAGAAAGATACTATTTATGTTCAAATACTATATTCATAAAATTCACTAATAATATTTGACTTTCTACAAATTTAATGTTGAAATATGTTTTTTTTTTGGTTGAAAAGAAAGTACTCTTTTTACTTTGTGAAAAGAAAGTACTCATTTTGCTGAAACGAAAAAATAAAAAATTTCTACATCATGAAGAAAATACTTTTCTACATCATGAAAAGAAATTACTTTTTTGATTGAAATGAAAGAAAATACTTTTTTTATATCATGAAAAGAAAATACTTATTTTGTTGAAATATATAAAAAAAATATTAAAAAGGCAACGGGGTGTACTAAGCTCCAACTACGCGCGAGGTCAGGGGAAGTGCCAGACCAGAAGAATCTATTGTATGCAGTCTTACTGTGTATTTTTGCAAGAGGCAGTTTCCACTTCTCGAACATGTGACCTTCTGATCACACATATCAACTTTACCAGTTACGCCAAATCTCCCCCAGGGGCGGATTGAGGGGGGCGCAAGGGTGTTCACCCACCCTTCGCCGAAAAATTACACTGTATATATAAGGTAAAATTTATTTTTTACCTCTATATATTAAGTTTTGAACACCCTTAACACTATCCAAAAGTGTAGTTTAGTGGTTAAGGGTGTTCAAAATTTACATAAGGTCATGAGTTCAATTCCCACTAGCTGCAATTTTTTTTTTTTTGAACACCCTTCATGAGTGTTCTGGCTCCGCCACTGGTCTCCCTTTAAAAAAGAAAATAATCTTTATAATATTTGTATTGAGTTGGGTGGGCTTTGGGATGATAGGATTGGGGGTAAGGTGGTTTGGGGGCGGGATTGGGTGGGGTATAGGGGTGGGTTGGTGGGGAATGGGAATAGGGTGAAGAAGATTAAAAAGGAGTTTTGAAAAATATTTCTCCAATTAAAAGAAAATAAATTCATGAGAAAAATATTTTCCAAAATACTTAAGTCAATCAAACATGAAAAACATAAAAAATATTTTCTAAAAAATATTTTTTTTCATACCAAACACACCTTAATGTACTCTTCAGTGCCTCTTTATTGAAAGTGATATATTACAATTTTGAAAAAACGTTCTCTCTCTTAACATGTACTCTTAAAAAACAAATAGAAAACTATACAAATTTTCTTCTACTTCATAAATTATTTTTGATATTCTAAGTATGTATCTAGAAAGGACAAGGATGCTAAACAACAGTAAACAATATTTAAAATTGAAAATCCTATAAAGGTATTCCTAACTCCTCTTCCTTTGCATGTTTCTTCTTACTATAGTTGACTAAACGAGCAACAAGGTACACTAAGTTTTCGCTATGCACGTAGTCCGATGCACTCTGACATTTCTACAAGAGTAAGGTTACCTACGATAGAACCCTTATAGTCCGGTCTTTTTCCGGACTCCGTGCATAGCAAGAACTTAATGCACCGGTTGCCCTTTTAGTTAACTATAGTGAGAAGAAACATAGGAAGAAAGAGGAATTGGATCACAAATAATTAGAACAGCAACCGGAAGGAAATCAGATTCGAAAAAAAAAAATCAAACAACCGGAAATTAACGCACAAATGCACCATAACAATTATATCACCACATAACATATGTAAATCAAAGTCATCGTAACACAGCTCTTGGATACTTAAATTCACAATAAGAAAATTGAAGAAGATGAAGTAGAAAGGGGAAAAACCTGTTTGAACAAAGGTTTCCTTAATATTGGTGGAAGAATTGTCAAGTACCAAATTTCGACTCTAAATTCGAGCAATATCAGTGGCGAAAGACCAGCAGAAAATGCGAACCTTGAGAAGCGGATGGAATCGAACTCACAATCCGACGCTGAACCTCAAACGGAAACTTGATCGGCTTCGGAACGTACCCAATCAAACCCCGTCGACTCCATGGTTTCTTTTGGAAAATCAGAAATTTAAAGAATGCAGAGGACATTGGTCTGGTAAAACGGCGACGGGGAGGGGCTCTTGAGGGGTGTGCAGCGTTGGATATTCAGGGTCTTCGGTTAGAGAAGATGAAGCAACAGCTCGCGAGAGGTCGTTTTTTCAATTGTTGCGCCTATCTGCACTATGGGTCGGGCCTGGGCCTAAACAGGCCTGACGGGCTGGTCTTCGTGGGCCTGGGCCTAGTGGCCTCAGGCTTCGTGGGCATGAAGGGTAGAACCGGCCCGTGACGGGCCTAAGCCCATTGTGGTCCTGGGCCTAGCGGGTCGGGCTTCGCAGGCCTAGTGGGCTTTTTAATATTCGAGTTTTTTTTTATAATTTTTTTTTGTTTAATACAATTTCTTGTATATATAAGAGTAGCTATTGTATATGGATATATAAATATATGTATTATGTATAATATAGAAATATAATTAATAAAGTGTTTAATGAAAATGTAAAATAACGATATAATTGTAAAACTAAATTCGCTTGCTTGATGAATTAATAACGAAATACAACATGAAGCATAACACCTTCAAGAAAATAAAGAACAAAAACGAAAGCCCGAGGGTGGAATACCCTCGACACAATGCTTGATATGCCTCCTTAAACCGCCTGTGCCCGACCCTATATGAAAATTTAAAACTTAACCACAGTTTTTGCACTTTAATACTAAGCGTTCTTCATTTTTTTCTAGCACATCATAATGTTTCATAACAAATAAGTGCACTCTTTCCGGAAGATGCATGATTTAACTTGAAAATTAAGACTTTAGGTCTTCAAAAGTGGAAAGTGAGAGATTGAGAGAAATTTAGTTTGTGAAATGAGTTTTTAGTATTGAATAATTGAAATGAAGAAGAGGGAGGGGGTATTTATAGTGTTAGAAAAGGTTATTTGTGTAATTTAAATAAATAAATAAAAAAACAACTATTTTAAAAATGTAGTCGTTTGGGGTGGGGCCCTAATTTAAAAAAAAAATTGTTTTGAAGTATATATAAAGTATAATGTAATATATTTAGTACACTAGTATATTATGTATGTATATACTATATAATAAATATTATATAAACGGTGGGGCCCTAATTTAAAAGATTTCTGTTTTGTAGTATATATAGTGTATAATGTAATATATTTAGTACACTAGTATATTATGTATGTATATTCTATATAATATCCCCCAAAATTATCATCAGAGAAACAGCTAACATGAACTCCCTAAGTAAAACAGATGGAGGCGATAGAAAGCACAGCTTCATGCATTTTTAATGAGACTTGAACTAATGCAACCTACTGAGAGTAAAGAAGACTTCATAGTACCACAAATCAACTTTCAAGAGATTCGTATCTACTAATTTTCAAGGAAAAAACTTGGGAGCTTTCGGCGTTGCCCATAATTGAACCCACCCCTTACCTCGCAATATCATTTTTATCTACTTTGACAAACGCATTCTGCGAAAATTCATTCGTTTTCGTCTACTTTAACAAAGACATAGTGCTAAAGTTCAAAATACAAATCAGAACGAAAAAGCTAAGATGCATCTTATGCTCCTTTCACACAATCACCAAAGGATCAGTTGCAGCAAGAACTGTAAAGCCCTCTTGGACTTCTTTGGTTCAAGAGTACATAATATAGACTAGTAATTCATAATTTGTTAGACAACGTTTCGCGGCCCAAGTCCTTATCAGTGAAACATTTGTGTGCCTAAAAAGAATCGACTGCTGATTGGAAATCAAAATCTTTCCTTCACTATCTTAGTCTCATTTGCCAACATATGCTGCTCCCAATTTGGCGGTTTTAACATTTTACCCTAAGAAAGACTTGATAGGTAAACTAAAACTTATAATCAGCTCTCTTGCTATAACAACATGATGCAGGTTGATCTCATAGACACGACTTGCAAAGAACTAGCACGATCCTCAGATTAATAGCATCACACTTTAACACATGTCACATATATTTAACATAAATTGCTGTGAGTAACCTCAAAAAGCAACTAACAGGGATAACTTTATTTGTGATTGGATCAAAGTAAAGATTAATCAGAAAGATTACTCCAGCTAAAGAACTTAACATCGTTATTAGCAAGAAAAAGGCTCTTTGACATGTACAACAACACATTTAAAGAGCTTTAATGCATGTCACTCAATGTTCCAGAGTAACTCAACAACAACAACAATAACCAAAACAAAACAAAAAATGTGTAGGAGCATGGGAAGGATAGTGTATTCCCAGACCTTACCCCTACCTTAAGAAAATAGAGAGGTTATTTCAGATAGACCCTCGACTCAACAGGATAAAAAAAAAGTTTTTTAAAAATGTGGGTTATCTAAAAAAAAAAAGCATAAGCTTGACTATGTTGATTGGCTTTATACTATCCAGCCAAAGGTCCCTTGATTCAGAGTGCATAAATTAGACGACCATTGAGACGGTTATTAAAAGAGAACTTAATATGTAAAATGTGGTCGGAAATTCTTTGTACAAGATAGACTTCAATTCAAAGCAAGAAATTTATTTTCATCTTAAATGACTTAAAGCATTTCAAGCAAGATTGTCTTCTAATCCTGGAGGGACCTGGTTTCCAGTTGTATCGTCGTGATAATTTGGTTACAAACTACTGATGCTTTGGCCATTAAAAGAGAGGTTGGTCAAGTGCGTCACATTCTTAATTCACCCGAAAACTTTGTTACTGGCTCAGCAGTGACACAGGTTATATGGATTCAAAGTTTCAAACAAATGGCAAGAAGTTTGTAGTTCACAATCCGAAGTATTACACCAGCATCGATAGTGTAAAGCCAAAATGAAGAAAACTACATGCCCACATGAGATGCAGAAACAAAAGAATGAATCTGGACATCGATATAGTTCCTCTCTCTGCACCCTGGAAAAGCGATGACCAACAAGTCATTCAAGACAGTCAAGTGTAAGTGTATAACACATTTGTAGAAGGAGATTCGTGTAACTATTGGCAGATGCTGAAAGCAGTTAAGCTACTAAAGCGGAAGAAGAAGCAGGAACAAGTGAGCACATGATATTGCATATAGACATATCTGGCCCTAAGGCAGAAGCAGCTGGAAAATCTTGAAGAATGACGGCTAAAAGAGCATAAATTCCTATGGGAACTATCAGAACCAATAAAATATGGGATCAAGGTTGTCTTATTGTTAACTTAGCAACTTTTCAGCGTCAAGTAAGTCTGCAAATATGAATGCCAAGAACAACTCCCGCCTGGCCAATACCAATTTAAGACCACTCCAAGTATTTTCAACAGCAGTAACTACGACGGATTAATCCAATGCTGAGTATCTTGAGCAGCAACTTGCAACACAGCTATGGCTTAATTTAAGCATAAAAACAAATTGCACCTCACTTGATGAATCAAACTACTTGCAGTATCCCATTGATTCATTTAGTCATCTTCCTACATATTTCCCTAGCACCTCACTTGATGAATCAAACTACTTGCAGTATCCCATTGATTCATTTAGTCATCTTCCTACATATTTCCCTAGCTTTGCCATTTGACATTTTCAGTTCTATTCCTGGAGGAGAGTGGTTTCTTTTTCTCATTTTTTTTGTGGGGATGGGGGGTGGGGGGGTTGGAAAAACTCAGAAGTTTAGCAGCATTAATTGTAGATTACACAAAACCAGAGCTCCTTTAAGGTCATCTAAGGCTGCTTCCAGGAGCTTGCGACAATCAGGAACCATCATTCTGGATTCAGCCAGCACATTTTCCTGCAGAATATACATAATTAAACAACGCAAACAAGTAATCAGAGGATACTAAGTGCTATGCAACAATCACCAAGTTCTTAAATCATATAACACGTATTTGTTGGTTCCGATATATAGCTCGCAATTTGCAATTCTGATATATAACTCACCATTTGTTGAATACAGATGTCACGTTTACTAACTATAACATAAATGCTATTTAATGGACTATTACATGTGATTTACCTAGACCACACGGTGTGGTTGTATATTATATTTTGTTGTTGTATATGGTCGAAACCAGGTATGCCCGATTTCACGGGCTCGAGGGGTCGCCTTAAGCCCGAGTTCAGGATGGGTCGAGTTCGAGCTCGATGGACCAAGCATGAGCCCGATGACAGAGTACAAGGCCCGAGGATCGAAGTACGCGATGAGTATCGAAGCCGAGTATGCCCAACCCGAGATGGTGTCGTTATGAGATTGTAACAGAAAGAGCAAGATTCCTGTCACGCCCCCAAAATCATAGCGTAAGTTTTGGAATAGGTTTGTACGAATTGGTATGTATCCGTATTAGGCAGTGAGACAGTTGTCCCAATAAGGCTTTAAATAGAAATGTACCTTATTTAGGGTTACCCTGTTATATAAAGGGGACCCCAATCAATTTAACCATCGTCAATCATTTGGCAAATAATATACTGTCTTACTTTCTTGCTTACATTTCATCAGAATTGTTCTTTAACTTTATTGTTATTATTTTATTATTCTTGACCTATCTCGATGCCACCTTAGCTCGAGGTCGAGACTGACTTCCGTACGGGTTTGATTTTACTTACTTCTTCATTTATGTGTTAGATTTCTTGGTTATTAATCGGTATTGAATTAAGTCACATGTCTTTAAAATTATAAACAAGTTTAATTGTTACTCGTATTTTCGAGGTAAACAATTTGGCGCCCACCGTGGGGATAAAGATAATAGTGGTTATTCCAGTATTAATTATGATAACACACGTTATTTTCACACAGTGTTCTTGACAAGAATTTTTTCTTCTCGTGATAAAACATGTGAAACTCGCAAAATGCACTTGCACAAAGCGATGGTGGTCTTGGATTTCACGGGAAAAATAATTATGTAGCTGCTCTGGGAGCCAGTGTACCACCGATTAACCCTGGAGAAGTGCCAAATGTGGAACCAGTCAATATTAGTTCACACATAACTTTGAATGCGGATATAGGCGCAGATTCTGGGGGAAGGGCGCGTTCGGAAGCCCGATTTGGTGGCCAAAGAACACAGGGTATAGGAGATTGGGGAGCTAGCCTCCCGATAATATTCGAGATGTTACAAGTATCACACCTCCTTTTTCACTACATCCCGCAAGGGTGTAGAGGAGTTTTTCCAATTAGACGACAATCGAAACGGGATTTTTTTATTAAGGTTCAGAGTCGCCACTTGGGAGATTAATGCCCAAGTCACCGGTTGAATCCCGAATCGAGAAAATTATTGACTCTGTTTAACAGTTCGCGATCCAGAAATCTAAGTAAGGAATTTTTTTAACCCGGGAGAAGGTGTTAGGCATTCCCACGTTCTGTGGTTCTAGCACGGTCGCTCAACTGTTATATTTGGCTTACTTATTTGATTTAGTACTGTGTATATATATATAATATTTATTATATAGTATATACATACATAATATACTAGTGTACTAAATATATTACATTATATACTATATATACTACAAAACAAAAAAAAATTAAATTAGGGCCCGATATCGAAATTACGTGATTTACATTTTTATGTACTAAATATATTACATTATACACTATATATACTACAAAACAAAAAAAAATTAAATTAGGGCCCCACCGTTTATATAATATTTATTATATAGAGGTACCAAGAGGAAAAAAAGAAAAGAAAAATAAAAACTAATGTGATATTGGAATTTTAACAGTTTGTTTGGGTGGTTGTTACATATCGTTTCATAACGTATCGTATCGTATTTGATGAATACGGATTGTGTCGTTTTACTGTCGTTTCGTGGTATCATGCACCAATAATATGATGAATAAACTTGTAATATTATAAAGAAAAATTATGAGTCGGTATATAAAAAAGGTAGGATAAATGATAAAACAAAATTATTTAATAATAATAAAGTGTGGGATTGAGAGAAAAAGACAAGAAACGACACGACACGACCACAGCAAATAGATCGTTACATAAAGTGGCATATTTCATCATTACGTAACGACGGATTTAACGATACGATACAATAAAATTTAAGTAACAATCAAAACAAACATTATATTTAAAGTAACAATATAATACGGTACAATATGTAACAACCATTCAAACAAGCAGTAAAAGTTATTAAGATTTATTGAGTATTATATCCTTTATTCTATATAAAAATTATTTATTGTCTCTTGCAAAATGAACTTTAAGGAGTTTAAAAAACTATGGAACTAATTACGAGTAAGATTTATATAGACTTATTCAGAACTAATTACGAGTAAGATTTATACAGACTTTTCTCTTTTACGTTCTTGAATAGAAGGATTTTAAAAGATAATTATTTTACCTTACTAAAATCTGGTACACAACATTCTCAGATCCCATTTATGAGATACTATAGGGAGAAATTCAAAATATCTTGAATTTACAAGTGGTCATTCAAAAATTGTCAAACTATCAAAAGTAATCGAAATTTAAAAATTCAAAAAAATATCCCAGTATATTATACTAGAGTTCCAGCATAAGTATAATGAAACTCCAGTATACTGGTCCGACATAATATACCGGTGCTTCAATATCCAGTATATTATACCGGAACTTTCCGCGCATTGGAGTTTCAGCATAATATGCTGGAAGTTCATACATAGGTGCACCAATCTCCAGTATATTATGTTGGAACTTTTTGTATTGCAGCAAAATAACGAATATTTTTTAATAATGATTATTTTGGATGACCAATCCAAAAACTGGCTAGTCCGTGCTATTTTTACGATTGTATTGAGTTGTTGAAAGCAATGTAAAATATGATAAATAAATTTAACTATATGGCCCTTTCTTGATGATGACCACATAACAAAGAATAGTCCACACAAATGAGCTTGTGACAGCTCAGTAAACTCTTCCTCTGAAACTAAACTGCAGCTAAACACAATGTAATTAGTGAATTAATCAAAACCTCATTGTTTTTTAGGCAATATCTTCACTGTGGCGACACAGAATCAATCTATTCCTTTTCAAAATCTGCTGAGATCTATCCTAATTTCCTTGTAATATTTTATTTGTTAACTCTTCTCTGGAAGTAAAGGGTAAATCTCAGCTGAGAGGTGAGTAAATTCTAGTATTGAGTTTCTCCTATTCAGTTACAAATTTGGCTTCTTACTACTTCTGTTTGGATGATTTGGATTTGAAATTGGGCACTGGGTTTTAGAGTTTTGTATCAATGAAGGAATTGGATTCAACAACAGACCCAATTGGGCAAAACTTAATAAAAGGTATAAGCAATGTGTGCTTTTCAGTTTTTGTTTTCTCAGTGCTTATATTTACTATAATTGCTATCACATACCAACCTCCTGATCCATGGGAATCATCTAGAGCACTGACTAGGGTCTTCACTCAAGTTGAAAATGCAACATTTAAAGTGGACAATTCTGTCCTCAAAACTGGTGAGGATGTTGCCACTGCTCCTATGGTATAACCAAACTAGAAGGCCAGTCCTCCACGAATTTGACAATCCTATATCATGTGAACAAACACTGACTTCTTTATTGAGATTTCAAAGTTGTCTTTTCATTCCTACGCCTCAACTATCCCATGAAAGACAGTGTGTGTGTGTAAAATACATTCTTCCTTAGCATTTTGAGAATTTAAACTAACCACCAGATACCTTTTCCTTATGCTTGTAGCTTTGCTTTAAATGTGTTGTCTCACTATGCCTTAAGGCCGTTTAAATTGTGAGTTTGTCACATACTTTTTGTAAAATAAGTTCGACTTATCTCGATGACTTAAGGGCCACTCCAAAGATAAGCTGAGTCTCGTCCTATCCTATCCCACATGATTCTACAGGCGTTGAGTTAACAGCATGTCGTGTTATTCCAAAATCAAACTGTTTCTCTTGCGAGTGCTCCTTTTATCTTTCATTTGAGGGATTAATAACAAATTGTTTGCAAATTACGACCTTAAAACTTAGGGCAATGTTGCAAAAGGGGAAGGTGATATCAATGTAGCAACGATGAACTTCGTGTCACGAGCCATCATTTTTCCTACCTCAACTTGGTGCTATATGTGATTGTCCCATGTAACTTTGATAATAGGTAAATTAGATTATAATTAGGCCCTAAAGAACCACATTTTTGTATAGTTTTTACGGTAAAAAAAGTGATAACAAAATGCTCTGATTAGTGCTTTTCATGCTTTGCAGGCTATATCAAATAAAAGAAGTATGTGGAGTACTTTTGGGATCAATTACGGAGAAAAGGAGGCCAATCATACAATATCCACAAGTGCACTAGGCGAAGGGACAAGCCAGAACTGAAGCTGGTTTGCCGCTGTCCGGGCGTAACCGCGGCAGAACGCATAAACTTCAAGGACCAAAGTGCAAAACACGGAATTTTAAGCCCTAAACTCTATATTAAACGAATGAAGCCGACCAAGAAAGAGGGAAGGATTTTTGGAAGTGAAAAACATCATAAGGAGGGGCAAGAGGCAAGGAGTATCATTGGGCATCAATCTTTAATCTTCATCTTGGTTCTTTTACCTTTGAATATGAATTCGTTTGTGATTTTTGTTATTTTCGTGAGTAGCTAACTTTTCTAATCTAAGATTTTGGTGGAACCCGTTGGGGATGAATTTATTGTGATGTTAATACAACAACAACTACTACTACTGCCCAGTATAGTTCCACGGGATGGGGTCTGGGGAGGGTAATATGTACGCAGGCCTTACCCCTACCCGATAGGGCAGAGAAGCTGTTTCCAATCGACCATCGGCGTAGGAACAAAAAAAGAAAAAAGAAAAACAACAAAGCATTAGTGACTCCAGCATAAAACACATAAATAGTCGTGTAAACATAGACCATAAATAACGTGGCATATAGAAGGACAAGATAAACTGTGATGTTAATATAGTTTTGATTAGTTGCTAATCTCTAATGTTCAACTACATTCTTGTTGTAGTTGATTGAAGCACCCTCAATTAGTTGTGCCTATTTATTATGTATCTACTTGAGAGAGAGTGCATATTTAGGTAGTTGTTTGAACAACATCACTCCCGGAGTATAGACGAGAGTCATAACTAAGGGTTTAGAGGTTGGATTAAAGATAACGATTCTTCGGGTGCAATCTAAGTGAACTATAATATGAATCTAGCTAGCGTAGCTTGAGAGAGTGCGTCTAGTAAATTATCATAATTATTTGAGAGAGATTTATGATAGTTGGAGAGTTCATGATTGATAGAGGCAACTAAGTCAGCGCTATAAGAAACATACAACCAAGGAAATCAACAACGGAGGAAACCATTACTTTAAACCTATTCCAATTGTTTACAAATCAAGCATAGTTAATTTTTAGCTGTTTATTTACTTTCAATTTTAGTTGTTAGAATTACCATCAACTGTCATTTACAACGTTTGGGAAAGTTGATTCTATAGAATTTAGTAAATCCAACAAAAGTAACTCATAGGTTAAGTCCCTATGGGTTCGACTCTGGGCATAAATACACAGATTATATTTGCAACGTCTGCATAGTCTTTTGTGAGACTCAGTTGAGCGCGATCAAACATCATCCAGCATAGGCAAAAAGAAAACTATTCGCCCTCTGTTTCAATTTAGATAAGGTAGTTTAACTCAGCACGGAGTTTAAGAGAAAAGAATAAAAATGTTAAAATTTGTGATCTTAAAAGCTTAAGGGGTAAAACGTTATGGATCATAACATTTGTGTGGTTATAAAAACTTCTCATTAAGAGTAAAATGAAGAGTTTAAAATTAATTTATTTCCAAACCTTAAAATGTGTCATTTATTTTGGAACAAACTAAAAAGAAAAATGCCTAATATAATTTGAAACGGAGGGAATATTATTTTTTTTACACACTATAAATAAGGTCATTCAAATGCATTGTCTGAATCAACTCTTTAGCTTAACGTTGCCATTCAGGCCATAATCCTTTCGATAGTTGCTTAGGCGACATGATATGCCATGGATTTTGGTGTGTGATTACACCCGTCTTCCGGTTTGAAGTGGTAAATAGGAAAGGCTGGCCACTCTTAAGTAAAGAGATGCATGGGTGGATATTAAACACCTAGCTGCACACCATCCAAACACCCAGAAGTTCGTCCATTAAGTTTACTATTAACAGAGCATGTACATGGAAAATATAGGTAGCAGAAAGAAAATCGCTAGTGTAGAAAGTATGCTTTTATGGATTTTATGGCTGGCGTCAGAATTGCATACACCAACTAGAGGTATGTAGTTACAAATAACCCTTATTTCACTTTATCATCCATGGATATTGATATTAAAGTACTGGGCAGCTAGGTTTAATTGTTTCTTTTATACAAGTAATTTCCATGGAGCAAAAGCAACATGAAAGCTTAAACAATAAAGATAACTGCCAGTTTTTCTCAAGATATATCTGCAGGCATAAAATAATTCAAGAGTACCAATCTAAAAAAAAAAAAACCTCGAAGCATGATGTCATGTTGGCAACGTCTGCAATCTTATATGCTTGTACTTCTGCTCGGTATTGAAGCATTTAGAACTTTCAGAAAAGCCTTTGGATAAGACTTGCTTCAACGCATGTATTCCTTCAAGTAATGCAGCATCAATCTGCAAGTAAAAATGTATGATCTTCAACAATTAAAAGTAGTTTAAGAGCTACAAACAAATACCTTGGAATTCTTTAATTGATGTCAATTCTCAACAAGATTAGTTTTATCAAGTAAAGATCTCTCCAATCACAATGTGGCTTCAATATCTGAAGCATGGGTACTTCTAAAATGATAAAAGTATTCATGCTTGATGTTCCATCTGAGAGGATCATGCACTTGACTCTAGGGAACATGTCTATGATAAATTTACTGGGTCCAAATGTTTTTCATTGGTTGAACTATAAAAAACATGCCTTCTGCATGTTTTTAACGTGTTTCAACATGTCTCGTGGAATTTTCTTTTTGCAACATGAGTTGATAAGAGGAAGATGAATGTTATCCAAACTGATAAAAGTTAATACAAATGGAAGAAGATTGAACAAAGATGTGTTAGAACAACACAGCTTATACCAATCAGAACAGATTGTAATAGAGCATGAGATAGAAAAATTACTCTATTTAGAGCATATATACAGAACATCTACTCTTAAACTCTAATTAAATAATATCTAGCAAAAACAGGGACACAATTTATAACATATTCGAATAACTATATGCCTATTTAGACCTCTGTGCTCAGCATATAAGCATCAAAATCTAATGGTTGCTGATCTATGGAACAAAGAAACAAAATTGTTAAATGAAAAGAAATTTGAAAACAAAACAGCCACAATCTTGTTTTTAATCGACAGTTTTTATGTTCCAACAAGAAACAAAAATCCTACTGTTTCTAGTGAGATGTTTGTGTAAGCAAGTACAGCAGAAATACATTTAAAAAGTCTGTGTCCTAAAAGATTAACCCCCTTGGGAAGTAGACATTCATGGTGGAATTATTGGAGGGAGCAGGAAATCAAATTCAGAGGGAAACGGCCCATTGGAGATAATACAAAGTTGGTTCAATAGATTCTCTAAGGTCTTTCCTGATAACCTCTATTATATCTTATCAACCTTAAGTTTATCTGACTAGATTCAGGCATGCATTTCATGTATACACATCTGTTTACACACTCATTCATCAAAAAATAAGTCAACCTCTACTGTACTAATTCACAATGAGCAGTTCCTACAAAAATCAAAGGATGTGCAAGTTTTAGACCAATAAAGAAGTTCAATAACAAGAAAAGAAATATTAGGGAGTCGACTTTATGTAAGAAATGAATGAGTTATAAACTTACTCGTTCTCTTGCAGTTGAGTTAAACTTTTGAAGCATGAATGCTTTGGGATCCATTTGACCAGGAGGTCTTCCAATACCTAGCAAGAGAACTATGTTTAATCCTCCATACTGAAACTCAAAATGCCAAAAGAGAACATTCAAGTATTCCAGACTTTCCATAAACCTATTCTTAACCGAGGAAACTCTCGATTTGCACGAAAATGATAAATCACACTCTTCAACCTGAAAAAACGGAGAACTGGATCATATACAGTTTAACAGCAATTGAAACTGCGTCTTACATGAAGAGACACAGAGCTCTTCTGGTACTAACTAGCAACAACAACAACAACAACAACAACTACCCAGTATGTTCCCACAAAGTGGGGTCTGGGGAGGGTAATACGTACACAGGCCTTACCCCTACCCGAAAGGGTAGAGAGGCTGTTTCCGGCCGACCCTCGGCTCAGAAAAAGAGAGAGAAAATCAACAAACAAAACAAAACAAAAACATGAAAAATCTGACACGGCAACCAGTGAAACATTTTCAGAGGTCTATGTTCTATTCACCAGTCAAAAGCAGCAAAAACATGAAAAATCTGACACGGCAACCAGTGAAACATTTTCAGAGGTCTATGTTCTATTCACCAGTCAAAAGCAGGTCTGAATACTATCCCGTGAAATTAGTCGAGGTACGTGCAAACTGGCCCGGACACCATGGTTATTTAAAAAAATGGTATGGGTATATGTGATGGCCTGCCTAACAAAATGTTATGCTTATATTCAGGTAAGAATTATTTGATATGCCTCAACAGGCATGCTGGATGATCAGGAAAATAATGGAAGCTAGAGCAGCGTCGGAGCAGATGCAAGTTACTTTAACAGACAGCAAAAGCATAATCAGACAAATGTACTAGCAAATGTTAGGCAACTGTCCTCGAGTGGTGTGGAAGTGCATGGTTTTTAATAATGCTGCAAGGGCAAAGGCTAAGTTCACCTTATGGCGGCAGTAACAGGGGAAATTACTTGCATCTGAAAGGCTAGCTAGATGGGGACTGAGTGTGGATCAATGCTACATGCCTGCACATTATATCAATCCCAATGTAATCTAGAGACCATTTATTTAATTACTGTGATTTGATAAAGAGATTGTGGATGACAATGATGCGATGGCTAAACACACAATTATTTGAAGCTGCTACCTAGGAACAACACTTGGAATGGGCTATTAAGAACTCTAAAGGAAAATCACAAGCTGCTCAATTGTTTAGAATGGTGTATGCTGAGTGTGTTCATTCTATTTGGCTTGAGAGAAATCAGAGAGTGTTTGAGAAGAAGGCCAGGGACTGGAATTGCATAGCGAGAGAAGTTGCTATATGTGTAATGTGAGAGCTCCACGTGTAATTAGGACAATAGTGCAATAGCTGATGTTTAAGATTTAGCTGTATCTTTTTTTCTCTTTGCTGTTTTGCAGGAGAGCTATTTCTGGATAGCCAGTTGTGATGGCTGACCTATGGCTTGATATGTTTCGTTTTAGGTATTTTGACATAGCTATAAATTTTCAATATAAGTTCATTACAATTCCAGTTGTGAACCTATATAGACAATTGGTTGGTTTGAAAATGAACAGATAGATGGTTTCATGACATTGAATTTAAGTGTTTTCTTTTTTCAACTAGATTTAGTAGGCGTTTGGCCATGAATTCCAAATTAAATTTTCATATTTGGAATTTCACTAAAATTTGAATTGAAGATGAAGTTGTGTTTGGTTATATTTGCAACATATTTGAATGTCTTATTTTGCAAAACTATGAAATATAATTTATACCCCATAACTTGTAAAAAATATCAAAACCGTCCCAGTTTAATTATACTACTTGAAATAAACAATCAAACATGCTCTTGTTTAGCTATAAGGTAGTCACCACAAGAAAGGGGTTAATTATCTGCTGCAGTAGCTTCATCTGATAGTCGAGGGGAAACACGTGGGTAGTTGTAGGTTAATAATTGATGGAGTCATTTTATAAATTTTAAAAGTAAAGGATATTGTAAAATTAAAATCTAGTGAAAATGCATAAGAACCGGTTTCTCAAATTTGATAATGCATTTTTAAGTGAAATTGGAAAAATTGGTAAGATATGTATAACCTAACATTGTTTTCAAAATATAAAAAAATTTTTGGAAAAAAACAAAAATTTTGTATGTCCAAACGGGCTCTTAGATGGAGAAGGATTCAGTTCATACCCATTATGGCTGTGATGACCTCCCTTGGGGTGAAGACGAAGAACTCCACATGGTAAATCCATGTCATCATGAAACTGGAGAAAAAGACAATTGTTGAAAAGCATTAAAAAAGCATAATATATCTGTCCAGTTAAATTTTAAAAAATATGAACATCTAGTATTTTATACCACAACCACACGATTAAGAGGAAGCTTGTAATATGCTGCAAGTGGGCCAGTCTGCGGGAAAAAGGAAAAAAGAGATGAATCAGAGTTATTATCACCTTAGATTAGTTCAGGCAGTTCAATTTTTCAAAATCACTAAGCATCAACGGAAAAGCAAGATAAACCATCACTCATTAAAAACATCGAAGACATCGAAGTCCAAAAAGTAGAAATTTACTGAATACCCATAGAACTTTTTATCTTTTATTTCACAAGCAAACTGGAGTCTGAATGATATAAGCTACAACAACATACCCAAATCCCACAAGTCGGTTGAGGAGGGTAGTGTGTACGCAAACATTTGCCCTACCTTGTGAATGATATAAGTTAAGCAAAGAAATGCGCTATTTACCATTCTTGTCACATGACAAGTTTCAAAGGCAGTTTATCATCCATCACTGGAACACAGAAGAGTTTTCATACAAGAGTTCACTTATTTAAGAAGAGGCTCATGAATTTAACTTGCCTGATGAGAGTCTAGTTCATATAACCCTTCCCTTCAAACTAGGGGAAGCAACTTGTAACCACCCGGCCGGTCGTTTTTGAAATTTACATCCCGATCCCTAATTAACTACTTTCCCTAAGTTCATTTCTGTTATTTTGATTTTCTGGGATGTTCGGTTCTAGAATTTGGAGTGTTGTGGGACACTTAGTCCTTAAATGAGAGCTTAGTAGTTGAAAAATGGCCCGTATTCGGAACAGTGTTAAGACGACCTCGGAACGGAAATCTGATGGTTCCGTTAGCTCCGTTAGGTGATTTCAGGGTTGGGAGCGTGTTCGAAATATATTTTGGAGGTTCGTAGCTCATTTAGGCTTGAAATGCCGAAGTTTGAAATTTTTAAAATTCCAGTCCAATAGTGAATTTTTTATCCAAGGGTCGGTTTGGGATCCGGAAGTTGTTGTAGCTTCGTCTTGTTATTTTGGATTTGCGTGTAAAATTTCAGGTCATTCGGACAAGTTTTGGATAGGTTTTTGATCGAAAATGTGTTAATTCAAAGTTCATAAGCTTGAATCCCTGGTTAATTCTTGTTTTCGGCTTTATTTTAGGTGGTTTAAGGATTTGAACAAGTTTGAACGATGTTATGGGTCATGTCTGTGGGTTTGGTTGAGGTCCCGGGGGCCTCGGGTGTGTTTCGAATGCTCAGCGGACCAATTCCGGAGTAGTGAGCATTGCTGATTTTCTGTTGCAGACATTTACTTTATGCGATCGTATAGGTTCTGGTAAGGAGTCCAAAATTTTCTTCTATGCGATCGCATTGCCCTGTCCGATCGCATAGGTCCGTTTTCTTCTTCAATGCGATCGCACTACTTGTCCGCGATCGCATAGTGTATTTTGGGTATGAGCCTCAGGGGTCCCTGTTCTTCTATGCGATCGCATTGGACTTCATGCGATCGCAGTGTACAATTCCTTACCTTATGCGATCGCAAGAGTTAGGTTGCGATGGCATAGCACATTTTCCAGGCCTTCAAATTTTACTCTACGCGATCGCAATCCCTTGAATGTGATCGCATTGAACAACACACCTGGGCAGAATATAACATTTCAAAACGAGGGTTCTTCCATTTTTGCTCAAACTCAAGCTAGGGAGCTCGGTTTTGGGGGATTATTCGAGGGTTTTTCAGAGGCAATTGTTGGGTAACGATTCCTTACTCCCTTATGATTATTATCCACTAATCTAAACTCGAATTCCTCCATTAATTTCGGATTTTGGATGAAACTTGGAGTAAATTTCTTAGAACTAATTTTGATGATTTGAGGGGTCAATTGACCTCCGATTTGGGAGATTTTTATATGGTTAGACTAGTGTGAGTACAAGGGTTCTGAAAACGTAAAAATATTTCGATTCCGAGCCGATGGCTGGAGAGGTATTTTGGTCATTTTATCCATTTTCACGCCGTAGCTTTAATTTTAACAGTGTAATTAGTTACTTGCGATGTTATTTACACTATGAAATTGGTTTGAATAGATTTGGGCCACTCGGAGTCGGATACTCGTGGCAAGGGCATTATTTCTTAGTGGTTTTGTACCGGGATTGAGGTAAGTGGCGTGTCTAACCTTGTGTGGGGAACCTCTCCCCTTAGGATATATTATGTGGTGATTTAAATGCCTTGTACGCGAGGTGACGGGCGTGTACTTGTGCAAATTGTTGAGAATCCACTTTACTTGAATTGTTCAATCGGTGTTATCTCTGTTATTTGACTGGTTTAATTGCAAGACTTATCCTGTGTTAGTTAGAGAAGCATGATTAGATAGGATTAAGTGTCTAAATGCCTATTTGTCTTAATTGAACTTCGTGGAACATGTTGAGATTGAATTAAATTGTTAATCGTAGCAGTGTATTTCATTTTTCTCTGCGTATTCTTTTTGTTTGATTGTGTTGTGTTCTGTGGACCGCGGGTTCAATTCACGGAGATTCGGTGCTACTAATATAAATGGACTGCGGGTTCAATTACCGGAGATCCTGTGATGTTGATATAAAAGGGTTGCGGGTTCAATTACCGGAGATCCTGTGCTACTGATATAAAAGGACTACGGGTTCAATTCCCGAAGATCTTGTGATACTGATATGAAAGGACTGCGGGTTCAATTCCCGGAGATCATGTGATACTGATATAAAAGGACTGCGGGTTCAATTCTAGGAGATTTTGATCACCGAGATAAATGGACTGCGGGTTCAATTCCCAAAGATCCTGTATTACTGAGTTAAATGGACTGTGGGTTCGATTCACGGAGATCTTGTGCCATTGATTCTGTACGTGTTGTGTTAATTTTCCTTGCTAAGTAACTGTAGATGATTTGTAGTTTCTATCTTATTTTGCTGTTATTTCCGATTTCCTCCTGCTTTGCACTGTTCAATATTTTATTATTATTATTATTCTCGGTAGGGCCCTGACCTTCCTCGTCACTACTCCATCGAGGTTAGGCTTGGCACTTACTGAGTACTGTCGTGGTGTACTCATGCTACTCTTTTGCACACTTTTTGTTGTGCAGATCCAGGTCCATCTAATCAGGCACATTACCGGTGATCGAAGAGATATTTCGGGAGACTCGGGGTATGCATCCGCTGCGTTCGCAGATCCGGAGAGTTTCTTCTGTTCTTCCCTAGTGACATTAGTGTTTTCCCTTTTGTTACGGTTGTATAGATACTCTTGGTGGATAAAGCCACAATTTTACTCTCTTTAGCATGTGTTTGCCCGTGAGTTTCCGAGTCTTGGTGGTTATATATTCTAGAAATTGTGATAAGGTGTATGTGCCGAGCGGCACCTATTATATTTTTTTATGTTATTCCGCTGTTAATTTTAGTTGTTCGTGAAAGTTGTAAATTCCGCAATTGTGTTAGGCTTATCTAGTTGCGAAGACTGGGTGCCATCATGGCAGGTTCGTGACAACACACACACACACACACACATATATATATATATATATATAATGCAATTACGATCACGGGACACAGGCCGATTTATTAGAGCCTCGTTGATCGATACGGAGACGTCCGTATTTATCTATGAGGGGCTATGTAACTATTTAGGAAAATCTTCATTTCTTTTGAATTCCTTGTGGTGCGATATTTTGACACCAAATCTTAACTTCTGTCTTTATTCCCTCACAGATGGTGAGGAGACGTGCTACACGCGAGGATCAGGCACCCGCGCCCCTGGTGCCGCCACCAGAGGCCGGGGCCGGGGTAGAGGCCGAGGACGCGCCTGAGGTGCAGCCACAACACCCGCGCACGCTGCCGCTGAGGCACCACCGGCGGATCAGGTTGGAGCACAGGCACCTGGTACACCTACTACAGCTACTACGACTCCAGCACTCCAGGAGACTCTGGCTCAGTTTATGAGCATGTACACTACTTTGGCTCAGGCGGGGTTGCTTCCTCTCGCTGCAGCCACATCTCAGGCCGGGGGAGGGGCTCAGACTCCCGCAGCCCGCACTCCTGAGCAGCGAGTGTCCATGGAGCAGGTTCAAGAGGTTATTCCTATACCCCATGCCACACCAGTACAGCCCGGAGGTGGATCAGCTGCCTCTGGGGACGAGTAGCGCAGGTTGGAGAGGTTCAAGAAGTATGATCCCCCAGTGTTCAGTGGCTTAGCTTCAGATAATGCATTGGGATTTATGGAGGAGTGTCATCGCATCCTTCGTACTATGGGTATAGTGGAGTCTAGTGGGGTTTCTTTTATTGCTTTTCCACTTCGAGGGGCTGCTTATGATTGGTGGCGTACGTATGAGTTGGATAGTCCAGTCGAGTATGCCTCGCTGACTTGGACACAGTTTTTTGATATATTTTTAGGGAGTTTGTTCCCTAGAGCCTTAGGGATGCTTGGCGAGCAGAGTTTGAGCGGTTGCGCCGGGGCTCTACGATAGTATCTGAGTATGCCATAAGTTTCACCAGGTTAGCCAGACATGCACCGGCCTTGGTCGCCACTATCTGGGAGAGAGTGCAGAGGTTTATTGAGGGTCTTATTCCGCCTATCCAGTCCAGCATGGCTAGAGAGCTAGAGACGGATGTGCCGTATCGGCAGGCGGTGAGTAATGCCAAACGGATCAAGGGTATGCTCACTAGAGAGTGAGGAGAGAGGGAGGCCAAGAGGTCTCGTGTGTCTGTTTTCCTTCTCTTCCCTGGGCCGAGGGTCGATTGGAAACAGCCTCTCTGCCCTTTCGGATAGGGATAAGGCCTATCTACATATTACCCTCATTAGACCCCACTTTGTGGAAATATACTGGGTTGTTGTTGTTGTATTGCTTTAACCAAAAATAATCATAACTGCAAGGGTGGATTATTTTTGTCATTTAGTTATTTTAATTCTTGTATTACTACTTATTTTAAAAATATTCCATACAAAATAATAGTAGATAAATTTCCACAAAACTAATGCGCATATTGATTACACAAAATAGAAAACTTGAAACTAAATATTATAATAGTAATAAATTATGTTAAGGTTTATGCGGAAAAGAAAATTAACCAAATATTGCAGTGTGTTGAGGCAACACTTTTATACCATGTTATATATTCTTATGTTTGCTCTATCCTTTTTTACAGCTTCTTGAAGTTATTTGTACATGGAGATCGATCTGTTTATGTTTTTAAATTTTTTCTGTTTAATGTCAAATTATCATAGGAGATGCTACCTTTTGGCATCTGCCCTCTTAATAGACTGTTTGGCCCATCTTCTACAATCAGTTTATTTGGAAAGTACGTCTGAGAACAATTTATATTTGACTAATTAAATTAAAAAATACTTCGAAGAAGCAAATTAGTGTTTAACCAAACTTTTAAAAAGTGTTTCTAAGTGTTATTTTTTTCAAAAGTGCATTTGGGAAAAAACTACTTTTTTCTGCTTCTATTCAAAAATACTTTTCTTTTCTTCTAAAAACTTGGCCAACACTTCAACATTTAAAAACAAAATGGCTTTTGACCTTGGATAAGCTTCGTCAAACAGACTATAAGTAAGTTAATCAATAGAGATGCATGCTTACAACATTTTTTTTTGTATGCATATTCATCAAATTTATTCTCATCTAAACTAATTTAGAAAAAAATAAGTTTCATAAACTCAATTTTTTTCGATCGCACAAAGCGCGAGCAAATTTACTAGTTTATGGGATTACACTAGGTTTGTTATTGTTGTTGTATCAGGGTAGGCTGCCTACATCACACCCTCGTTGGGTGCCGCCCTTCCCCGGACCCTGCATAAACGCGGGATGTTTCGCGCACCGGGCTGCCCTTTTGACCCTGCTTTCACTATACAACCGGACACGGTCATTTAGATTGCTAGTTTTCGTTCCGATAGACAGACATATCCTTCATTGAGATAGAACCGAAGCAGAATCCATCATAAGCATGAAAAAAAAAAGCTTTTACAACATAAGTTAGAAGTATTTAATTGCTTACAGATTCACCGCTCAAATTCATATAAGTTAGTGGCTTAGCAAGGAGAACCGGATCGCCATTGACAAAACCTGAGAATTGGTAATATTAACCAAATTATAGATAAGAGTATAAACAAGATATACATTTCATAAAAGAATACTATCAACAAGATAAAGAAGTGAACATGATGATGTACTTGAACACCTAAGAGGCACAAATACAAGTTTAGCCAAAGAGACCTTTTCCAAACATAGCTTTACAATGTACTGTCTCCATCCGAATCCCTTGTGACTCAGCAAATGCATCAAGCATTTCAAATCCAACCTGTAGTAAAAAAATAAGATATACTCTTAATGAAGAACACTTGAGTGAGATGGAACTCTAATAGATGGAGTGTTATGCTGTTATGCAATCTTTCTGAGAAAATAATTTAATTCCAGAAATAAAAGTTTACATTGTGTCTTGTTCCGTTGTATTTTTCCCCGGGATTGCCCAACCCAACAAAGAGCCATGGCCGAGGAGAACAAGTGCAGAAGTTGCGCCTATAAATTCTGCTAAGCATTTCAGTTATCTGCAATAAGCATCAACACGATTTGATAAAGGACATATAAAAGAAAATAAAGACGAACAATTTGTGACTGACTAGAGAAATTACATAAAGTTGCTTCATTGTAAGCAATATATGATATCTACTTGCTAAAATGAGAGGAATAATGGCTTTTATATCAGCAGAACTCTAATTAAAACCAATTAAACATATTTATTTGCTACAGAAAAGTATTATCAGATGAAAAATTAGTTGCAGAAAGCTAAAAAAAGAACAACAAAACAAAGGCCTAAACTGAAATTATGAAAAGATCAAACAGAGACTTAAGTTCATTTTGTCCTGAAAGGGCTTGGTCCATAAAAAATCAGTCATCCTTTTGGGCTTCCTTTGCAGCACCAATTTCGTTTGGTTGAGGGAAAACATACAAACCACTTCTAAAAGTAGAAGATTTCCTGGTGGGTAATTATGCTTCTAAACTATAGGCAGAATGGAGAAAAAGTTTGTAAATGCAAAACCTTATAGACAGGGTTCAAAGAAGCTCCGGGACAAATCATGAAAGAAAGCGAAGGAGCAGAAGCTCTGGTTGCTTCCTCAAGATTTTTCTGGTAATGCGACTAGACAAAGAAATGACAATGAGTCCATAGTCCATAGAAACCTCATTTGCTCAGCATAATTAGATGTTTTTGAGCTGATAACTCAAAGACAGTTGTTGAATTATTCAAGATGCGCAAGGGGAAGGACTCCAAATGACAAGAGAAACTTATTGAATAATTCAAAAGTAATATAGCTTAGCAAAGTCAGACAGACACCCATGGGATTAAACTAAAGCGAAATGTAACAGAGTTTAAAAACTCAAGAATATCAGAGGAAGAACAAACCTTTCGTAGTGAAATTCGAGCACAAAAAAGTTTTAGGGGTTTTTCCACTAAGCCTGGGTTTGAGATAGTGTTGAATGTAGACAATCTTTGCAAAATCATCTGGGCATTACATGTAATATGGCCCAACATTTTGGCTTCTTGAGGGGTCCACTATGTGATAGATATTGGCACATACCAAATTCACTTGCTAGCAAATTCAACTTGGGGACCAAGTTTTATGATTATGTGTGTCACACCTCTTTTTTTACACATACCTTACCCCGAAGGGTAAAATATATAAAAGGGAGTTTTTCCAATTAAAGTGACATTATTCGAATTGGGATTATTTATTTATTTTTTAGAGTCGCCACTCGGGAAAGGATTGGCTTTTGGTGTCCCCAGTCACCGGTTTAAATCCCAAATCGAGGAAAATTATTCGACTTCCAAATTGGAGTCTGCGAACCAGAAATTCTATGTAAGGAATTATGTTGACCCGAGGGAAGGTGTTAGGCACCCCCAGATCCCGTGGTTCTAGCATGGTCGCTTAAAATGTTATAAATGGCTACAAATCTAATTTTTTAGATACTCCAACCTATAGTGCAATTTTATAATTATTTACCGCTTTTTAATTATTTTTTACGAAAAGTGAACGTCGCCTAAAAACATGTTTTTGGATCACGTCACATGAAATGCACCCGGATCCTCGACACATCTTTATTTGACGTTTTCGGATTTGGATTTGGGTTGTATGAAATACACACCCGAATTTAGGAATGTAATTTTATTAAGATCGCCTGTAAATCTTTTGGGAAGGCCGTGAAATTTGCTAAATGGCACATCCCGAATCTCTAATATTTTATTAAGTAATTAATGAGGGCCCGGCAATGCGTGTGTTTTGTTTGGCGAGGCTCGTCTCACTTTTATTTAAAGGTCAATCCTAAGCGAACTTAGATTTTCTATGGGTACAAATTCGTGCTACGAATTCAAGTCCGAATTCAAACAAAAGGGAAACACCCTTTTAGCTTGAACCCGCTACCTAATTCGAAACCCGAATTTATACTTGCGAATTAATACCTCGTGTTCCTATATAATGTAGTGTTTTAATCAACTAAAGCAAACTAAGGGCGTTCGTGCTTAATTTAAAATGAACTTCAGCCTCGAGTCCATCAATTCTCAATTTTACCATCACAACTCCAATTGTTTAAGAGTCAAGTCATTCCAATTAAAAGATATCATTCTATGAGTAAACAATTAAACTTTCTTATAGATGAGATGTTTCCATGGTCATTAAATTCCAGCAACTGTGAGGACAAGATTCAATAGATCACACTTCAATTGAAACACTACGCCTTCGTGAACATGATGACTCTTTCTTCCGGAAATTGACAGTGAACTCAACATATCTCAAACCCAAAATGTAAAACATCAAAACCAATCACGCATTTCGATTTTAAAACCGGGTTCAACTGGAGATTCCAAATAATTCACCTTTACATCAATTACCAACATGGAAACAAAATTTAAGATTTAACTTTGTTAAAAGAAGTTGAGAAATTGACACTTAAAAAACGTCAAGCATTCCAACCAAATAAATTAAATATTTATACTATCATGCTAGGATTGCAAACACAAATTATTTCACAAAAAAAAAAAAACTAAACTAAATCCATTCAAAACCTCTTTTCGTATGACTTCAAATTCCAAAGAAATAATAGGAGCATTCAAATGAGATCTAAAGAAAACGCAAAAAAATTAAGGCTCCAATCAGGCAGACCAAATCCAAACAAATCCAAATTTTGTATCGCTGAAATAAAACAATTTTAATCCCTTTGAACCCAAGATCATCTCATACTGGAAAATCTACACCAAAATAAGAACAAGAGGGGAAAGAGCTTGACCTGAAATTGCTTTCCAATTAATAGAGTTTCAGCAACTGTGACAACTGGAAATCGAACTTCCAATTGATGAAATTCTCAGTAATACACGGATAGAAATCGAGTGAGCGCTACAACCAAAATTCGACACAGCAATCAGATTCAAACGGGAACAAGAACCGCACTGTGAACGACACCTCCAACTCAATCGAACTCCCTGTTTTAAAGCGAAATTTCTCGCTCTCTCATCGTTGCTCTCTGTTCGTTTGGGTGTGCGTGTGTGATATATCATTGCTGCAAATTGGAGGATGCTAACATTCTGACGTTGCCGATGTAAAATTACTCCACAGTTATTTTTATTCCACTTTAGTCATTGTTTATATTTTTTAGCTTGTAAGTTTAGTCCCTCCGCTACCTATATCTATTTAAATTGTAAATCACCCGACGAATGAAGCTTGTGTTTGGCAGAATCGAAAATGTTTTCCATAAAAAATATTTTTCCATGGAAACAAAAAATATTCGAAAAAGGGCAAAATATATCCATCTACTTTCAAATATGGTTTACTTGTACCCTTCGTTATACTATTGGGTCATCCATACCCTTACAGTTATACTATTGATTATCTATACTCCTACTATAATACTTTGAAACAAAAATACCCTTAGTTTGGATGGAGTGCCACGTGTCAGCACCAGATTAAAACGACTCATTTCCTTTTTTTTTACCCGATCCATTTTTAAAAAACCCACAAACCCGACCCATATTTCCATTTTTTCAGTTTTTTTTTTTAAATTTCAGTTTTCAAAAAACAAAAATATTATGTTAAATTTTTTTTTTCTGTTTTTACAATTTTGTTTTTTCCAGTTTTTTAAACTGAATTTTTTTTGTTAAAAATAATTTTCAGTTTTTAAAAAACGAAAATATTTTGTTAAAAATAATTTTCAGTTTTTAAAAAACGAAAATATTTTGTTAAACAACAAAATTATTTTTTTCTGCTTTTACAAAGAAACAAATTCAGTTTATACAAAAAAAAGAAATCAGTTTTTACAAATTTTTTGTTTAAAATTTTTTTTTTCAGTTAAAAAAATTTTCAGTTTAGAAAATATTACGTTAAAATTTTCAATTTTTTTTCAGTTAAAAAAATTCAGTTTAAAAAACTGGAAAAAACAAAATTGTAAAAACAGAAAACAATAATTTAACATAATATTTTTGTTTTTTGAAAACTGAAATTTAAAAAAAAAAACTGAAAAAATGGAAATATGGGTCTGGTTTGTAGGTTTTTTAAAAACGGATCGGGTAAAAAAAAAGGAAATGGGTCATTTTAATCTGGTGCAGACACGTGGCACTTCATCCAAAATAAGGGTATTTTTGTTTCAAAGTATGATAGTAGAGGTATAGATAATCCAATAGTATAATGGTAAGGGTATGGATGATCCAATAGTATAACGAAGGGTACAAGTAAACCATATTTGAAAGTAGAGGGGTATATTTGGCCCTTTTCCGAAAAATATTTTATCACTTATTTTCTCTTGTTTGCTTGGTAAGTGGAAAATATTTTTCGAAAAATATTTTATATTGTTTGGTTAGAAAGTAGAAAATAATTTTACGAAAATATTTTTTATGCAACTCTCTTTACATTATAACTATATATAAATTAGGGCCTCACCCCAAACGACTGTGTCTTTTAAATCTTAGCGTATTTTATGCGCATTTCATAGAAGTTGGACAATTTGCTATGAAATTAGATAGTTTCTTTCACATGATTATAATTTAGAGGTTATGGGAAATGTCTCCTGAACATCAATTAGTTGCTTCTAAACTTATTTTAAAAGAGCTAAAATCATAAATTTAAAAGAGAGATCTTTTAGACCACATGAATCAAGAAA
Source organism: Nicotiana noctiflora (assembly GCA_032618575.1). NCBI lineage: Eukaryota > Viridiplantae > Streptophyta > Magnoliopsida > Solanales > Solanaceae > Nicotiana > Nicotiana noctiflora. The sequence continues at coordinate 145,257 of JASVEL010004288.1, read as the reverse complement.
GAAGCCGAAATCATTTCATTGATCACTAAGTCACAATCTTGGAGCGCAAAAGATTCACAATATCAAAGAAATAAATATAAGACATCATAAAACTCAAGTTCAATATTGATTTTGGCATCAAGGTTCAGGGATAAACACATGATAATTTGATAAATGAGCTCTATCCCATTGGGTTTTATAACACAAGAATGTACCGCACGATTGCACGAGAATATCTCATCAGGCAACAGGAAGAGTTCTCTAGTTATAAATGTAGCGTAGTAACAAAGCCTAATGGACAAGACAATGTAAGCTAAACTTCCGAAGATTCAAACAACTTCTCAACATCTGCTATTATGGTTCGAGCTTCTTCAAATTCGGGGCCATCTTTTTGGTCCGTCTCCTCTAACTCAACCTGAAATAATATCCCCAAAATTATCATCAGAGAAACAGCTAACATGAACTCCCTAAGTAAAACAGAAGGAAGCGATAGAAAGCACAGCTTCATGCATTTTTAATGAGACTTGAACTAATGCAACCTACTGAGAGTAAAGAAGACTTCATAGTACCACAAATCAACTTTCAAGAGATTCTTATCTACTAATTTTCAAGGAAAAAACTTGGGAGCTTTCGGCGTTGCCCATAATTGAACCCCACCCCTTACCTCGCAATATCATTTTTATCTACTTTGACAAAGGCATTCTGCGAAAATTCATTCGTTTTCGTCTACTTTAACAAAGACATAGTGCTAAAGTTCAAAATACAAATCAGAACGAAGAAGCTAAGATGCATCTTGTGCTCCTTTCACACAATCACCAAAGGATCAGTTGCAGCAAGAACTGTAAAGCCCTCTTGGACTTCTTTGGTTCAAGAGTACATAATATAGACTAGTAATCTTTCATAATTTGTTAGACAACGTTTCACGGCCCAAGTCCTTATCAGTGAAACATTTGTGTGCCTAAAAAGAATTGACTGCTGATTGGAAATCAAAATCTTTCCTTCACTATCTTAGTCTCATTTGCCAACATATGCTGCTCCCAGTTTGGCGGTTTTAACATTTTACCCTAAGAAAGACTTAATAGGTAAACTAAAACTTATAATCAGCTCTCTTGCTATAACAACATGATGCAGCTTTCCCCAACAAGGACTAGCTTTAATTTTTCTTTTCTAGTTTTCTTGGTCAGTTTAGATGAGGGCTTTCATCCCTTCCAGTGATATGTATGTACAATATCCCAAAATTTTCATCTTAAGCTTTAGCCAACATTTTTAGCATTGTCAAGAACAGAAGCATACGTCTCCCAAAAATTCCAGTAAATCATCCCACCATAAGAACCAAGCATCCGGCAAGATCTCACTGACAGATTGAATCGGCTCTAAGAGTAACTTCGCCAAGTATAGTATGACGAAAAATTACAGTCTATTCAATTAACAGAAAAAACACACATTTTTCAGTAGCAGGAGTAAGTCTTTTGTACTATTACACAACAGCGAAGACAGCAATCATTAAGAGAAGGAATCAGGCCAACCACATAATGATGATCGAATTAATTTGATCAAGATATGCAATGTAATGATCCTCATGTTAACCCCCCAGGGCTTTGATTTGGTGGTAAAGAGCGCAACACTGACGTGTGGATTAGGTGCACGTCACGGTTTGAGCCCCTGCGGCAGACAAAATCCATATATTCAAGTGGAGAAAGGGAGAGGGGTGGATCCACTATCCACTGAGTTTCGTCCCCCGCCACTAACCCTCCGGGATCTCGCTGTAACAAGAAAGATCCAAGGTGGAGGTTAGACCTACAACTCACGAAGAGAGTTTTCTAGAAACGAAGAACATCAAGCTCTGAGCTTTGTCTAGCCATTGGTTTTTTTCACTCTGAGCTCCAGAACGTCTAATCCGAAATGGTTACTCAGCAAATGTCACAAGTGAATAGAGAACTAAACTACAAAGGGTAAGAGACCAAAGAGGTAGATTGCTATAGAGATTCTAGAGAGCAAATGAAGCTCTAAAAAAGCGAACATAGAGTTGGAGCTGATAGGACCTGTCTTTAGCTTCAAAGCTCTTCTGCTAAGCTTCAACTGCCACCGAATAAGGGCGAGGAACACATGCAAGAGGCGAGTTTGACGAGTCAAGCACAAAGGGGCCAAACTCGGTTTGAACATATATTATGAAGAGAATTGGGTTATTGAGGGTTTCAAAAAGAAAACTCACGCCTTGTTCGGAAGAACTGAAAGCAGATGGCCTAAAACAATCACTCTGTCTGACCTATCGGGGTTCCTTACCGGGGGTTTGGAAGGGGATGCTAGGACTTTCATTGAGCATAGATGGAGTACAAACAATCAGCTTATCATCAGCAGATACCCCGACAAGAAAGATCTAAAGAAGCTAGAATTTCAAATAAATTAAGGGGCCTTCAGTGACACAACGGGAAGAAAGGAAAACAGCCAAAAGCAATGAAAGTTCACATTCTCATTTGGATAAAATGAATCATAAAATGGGAGGACGCTAAAGATGCTCACTGCAAAATAAAAAATAATATGCACCCAAGGGTGTGGTACGGTGGTCAATGAAGTGGGTACAAATCTTCGGGAATAGGGTTAAAATCCTGACAAAGATTAAAAAAAACGTGATTTCTTCCCATCTGCCTAAGCATTGGTGGGTGAAAGTTACCCGATATATATGCTAATAGGAGATAATAGGTAGCCAACCGAATAAAGGCACACGCAAGTTAGCCCTGACACCACTGTCATAAACAATTTGAAAGATAATATCTTCTACTTTAAAAAACACATTATTTCAATGAAAGAAATATTGAAGAGTGGTCTTACCAAATCATTAGACAAATATGATAGGATAATGGGTGGATTGGGTTAACCTAAGATCCATAGGTAGAAGAGGTGGTGTAATTATAACGTGAGAATACGAGTCGCAAGGGTAGTCAGTATGGAAATTATTTGATTTATTTTGTGTCAGTAACCCAGTATCCATAATGCAGCTAAAATTACATAAGGTGTAGCTGCACCATGCTCTAGGAAATGTCATTGTCAGTATTTGGAACAAGGAGCCGTATGAAAGATCTGACAAGGGAGTTCTATGTTTCTGGTTCTAGAAGGGCTTCCTCTGGGAAGCAAGTTGATCTCATAGACACGACTTGCAAAGAACTAGCACGATCCTCAGATTAATAGCATCAAACTTGAACACATGTCACATATATTTAACATAAATTGCTGTGAGTAACCTCAAAAAGCAACTAACAAGGATAACTTTATTTGTGATTGGATCAAAGTAAAGATTAATCAGAAAGATTACTCCAGCTAAAGAACTTAACATCGTTATTAGCAAGAAAAAGGCTCTTTGACATGTACAACAACACATTTAAAGAGCTTTAATGCATGTCACTCAACGTTCCAGAGTAACTCAACAACAACAACAATAACCAAAACAAAACAAAAAATGTGTAGGAGTATGGGAAGGATAGTGTATACCCGGACCTTACCCCTACCTTAAGAAAATAGAGAGGTTATTTCAGATAGACCCTCGACTCAACAGGATAAAAAGATAAGTTTTTCAAAAAATGTGGGTTATCTAAAACAAAGCATAAGCTTGACGATGTTGATTGGCTTTATACTATCCAGCCAAAGGTCCCTTGATTCAGAGTGCATAAATTAGACGACCATTGAGACGGTTATTAAAAGAGAACTTAATATGTAAAATGTGGTCGGAAATTCTTTGTACAAGATAGACTTCAATTCAAAGCAAGAAATTTATTTTCATCTTAAATGACTTAAAGCATTTCAAGCAAGATTGTCTTCTAATCCTGGAGGGACCTGGTTTCCAGTTGTATCGTCGTGATAATTTGGTCACAAACTACTGATTGCTTTGGCCATTAAAAGAGAGGTTGTTCAAGTGTGTCACATTCTTAATTCACCCGAAAACTTTGTTACTGGCTCAGCAGTGACACAGGTTATATGGATTCAAAGTTTCAACCAAATGGCAAGAAGTTTGTAGTTCACAATCCGAAGTATTACACCAGCATCGATAGTGTAAAGCCAAAATGAAGAAACCTACATGCCCACATGAGATGCAGAAACAAAAGAATGAATCTGGACATCGGTAGAGTTCCTTTCTCTGCACCCTGGAAAAGCGATGACCAACAAGTCATTCAAGACAGTCAAGTGTAAGTGTATAACACATTTGTAGAAGGAGATTCGTGTAACTATTGGCAGATGCTGAAAGCAGTTAAGCTACTAAAGCGGAAGAAGAAGCAGGAACAAGTGAGCACATGATATTGCATATAGACATATCTGGCCCTAAGGCAGAAGCAGCTGGAAAATCTTGAAGAATGACGGCCAAAAGAGCATAAATTCCTATGGGAACTATCAGAACCAATAAAATATGGGATCAAGGTTGTCTTATTGTTAACTTAGCAACTTTTTCAGCGTCAAGTAAGTCTGCAAATATGAATGCCAAGAACAACTCCCGCCTGGCCAATATCAATTTAAGACCACTCCAAGTATTTTGAACAGCAGTAACTACGACGGATTAATCCAATGCTGAGTATCTTGAGCTGCAACTTGCAACACAGCTATGGCTTAATTTAAGCATAAAAACAAATTGCACCTCACTTGATGAATCAAACTACTTGCAGTATCCCATTGATTCATTTAGTCATCTTCCTACATATTTCCCTAGCTTTGCCATTTGACATTTTCAGTTCTATTCCTGGTGGAGAGTGGTTTCTTTTTCTCATTTTTTTTGTGGGGATGGGGAGTGGGGGGGTTGGAAAAACCCAGAAATTTAGCAGCATTAATTGTAGATTACACAATACCAGAGCTCCTTTAAGGTCATCTAAGGCTGCTTCCAGGCGCTTGCGACAATCAGGAACCATCATTCTGGATTCAGCCAGCACATTTTCCTGCAGAATACACATAATTAAACAACGCAAACAAGTAATCAGAGGATACTAAGTGCTATGCAACAATCACCAAGTCCTTAAATGTTAAATGTCAGAACTATGTAAAATACAGTTGTTACAACTTATAATGACATTTCCTGGAATACCCAGGTGCTGATGGTTCTTTGACCAGATCAATGCATGTATATAACCCCTACAAAAATCCCTAAGGTCTAGTCTCTTAAAATACTCAGATTTTGTTGGGTTAGCTCTGATTAAAATTGCATATGATGACATCCAAGCTTTTATAAAGCTAATACTCAGTAGAATAACTCAAAAGAGAATAAATATTATTCTTTCTACAGGATCAGTTAAATTTTATTAGAAGAGAAATCACACAAGAGAGTTGTAATCTATACATAATCACACAAGGGGGTTGTAAGATGAAAATAGAAAAGCAATAGCTGCTGTTTCTTTCCCTCTCAGTAAATTTTCCATAATCATCTATTCACTCGGTAGTTGACGCTACATCTTAAGTAACTCCCCTTTCTCGCTTTGTGTTACCTCTCCTCCTTGTTTAACAATTTCCCTTAATGTACATTTAATACTCAGAGAGGCATATAAACATGTTACATGTATACATTCATGCGAACCTGTGACTAGTGTAGGAAAAGGAATAATGGTGGTTTTTCCAGATACTTATTATTTTTCTCACTACACATCTAACTTCATAATATGTCCCTCAAAATCCAAGATAATTTTAGCCCCATTAGATTTTTTCTAGTGGTAAAAGTGCAACGTATGATGTGAGAGCTACGCGAACATCACGGGTAACAAAAGCTTAGCATTTAAATGGAGAAAGGTACAAGGGCGTGCCCATCATCCATCAAGTTTCAAACCTTGAGCTATTGGCCATCGAGTATTTCTCGATTATCCAGAAATCCAAGATAATTATTCTTCACATTGGTGGCGGATGTATGTTGATGGTTATGGGTGCTCAAGCACCCATTACTTTTGGAGTCATGAACTGTTATTGATAACAAAGAAAAGGCTAGTAATTCTTAAAAATATATTACTTGAGCACCCAGTCTTAATAGTAATTTTCAAATAGATTATAGTTCAGCACCCATGACTTAAAAATTCTAGATCCGCCATTGCTTCACATGATATCAATTTTTTTTTAACTCAAAGCGACATAAACCAACTGAACTTCAGAAATTCTACAAGACAATAATGAAGGTGATTATGTGAACTTCATGATCTCTATTAGCTAACTTAAAATTAAATTTGTCTATTTATCTTGTGTGTGTCCGCAGGGCTGGGGATTTTGAAGTCATTAAAAATGTCCTAATTTATCACACAACAGTGGGGAGTAAACAGTAAAAATGAGAGGCAAATGCTTCAAAATTAAAATCGTAACAAAATTGAAACCTGTTGCTTGAGATCATAGGGATCGGCGCCTTTTTCCTTCATATCAGCAGTCTTGGCAGTTTCTCTCTCCACCTCTTTCTCATAGGAATGGAGCTCCTTCAGTATGCGCTTGCAAGTTGATGTCTTGATTTTCAGATTTCTGACAGTAGCCATTGTCAAAGCTTCGACTGAAAGCAGTAAAATCTGTAGGGTAATTTGAGAAGGTTTAGCAAAGTAATAGATTTAGAAGGAGCTATGGGAGCGCGTGCTCTTTTTGGGGGGCAGGTGGTTGTGGGTATTATTTATTTACTTGAAATTCAATTTATTTTTATAAAATAAGCTTCCTTACTTCTAACAATAAATATTTAATTAGGGGTAGTTTAGTCATAATAGTTATTTTTATATAAAATTTAATATTTTCTTAATAGGTAAGCTAAAAATAAATTGGTCATTTATTGTGAATCCTCTCTACCTTAGGGTAGGGGTAAGGTCTGCGTACACACTACCCTCCCCAGACCCCACTAAGTGGGATTATACTGGGTTGTTGTTGTTGTTGTTGTTGAGTGAAAAAAAAATTGTGAAAATTTTGAAAAAGTAATCTTTAGAAAATTTATTTTCGAAAAATTCTCCAAAACTTGGAAAATTTCATGTACAGCATATTAAAAAAAAAATGGACAAGCCTTATATGGTTCTGCCATGATGAGTATGCTTGAAATAGTCTAAATGAGTCAACCTTAGTTGTAAGGTTTTGTTGGGTTTAATATTTAATTAATATATTAAATATTTAAAAGATGGTGAATGAGAAATGGAAGGAAATGAAATTTTGAGTGAAATTTCAAGTTTTCATGGGCATTGTCCCATATTGGAAGAGGAATAGGTTTTTTATGGGTATATAAGCAATTGTTCTTCTTCTAGCTCTGAAAGAGTTGAGAAGAAAGAGCCTCGCATCGTCGTCGTCGCTCGCTCGGCTCGGCTTCGGCTTCGGGTTTGGTCAAATGATCGATCCAAATTTCAATTTTTCTATTTTTGTAACAGAAAATTAAATACCCATCAATTTTTCCTCTTTATTATTGAGTAAATAGTCATTTATTAACTACCCAAATGGCATTTATGCTGTGGCAGTTTTGCAGAAACAGCCATTCTGAAGAGACTCTTCAGATTTCAGCCCAACTTTTGGCTATAAATACAACACTATTCTGCTCAGAATTTCACTACGAATTTCTGAGTTTCTCCTCCTTTCTTCCGCATACTTTTAGCATCAAACAAAGCAAAAAGTAAGTGTGATTTGCTACCAAACTTTGTGTTCGCTAAAACACTGGGGTTTGAAATACCACTACACCAGTGTGTAATTCGTTCTATCTTGGGAGGAAATAATCCATAACCTCGGGTACTAGGAGGGGATTAAATTCCTTAAGGAAACACTGTGAATTCAGTGGGCTCGAATTGGTTTCTTCATTTCTGTTTATGCATATTCTTGTTTGTATTTATTTATATTTCCAGAATTATTTTACAAATACAATGTAATAACAAGTTTCTCTGTCACTCACTAAAGAACCATTTTGATTGCAATAGAAAACCAATGTTATTATGTCACACAATATTATGTCAAAAAGGAAAAAAACAAATTAGGCAAGTTGAAGAGGTGGTAAAATCATAGAATTAGTCGAAGTATGCAAATGATAGACGTTTAAACACAAAGAATTGGTTTAAACAAAGTTTTAGAAGAAGTTCCGAAAACCCTAATTTGTGAAGAATGCGAAACAACTTTGAAATCGATGATTCTCGTAAAGAGTTACAAGGGTAGTATAAAACATCAAAGAAACAAACTCAAATCATTTAAAATTGTACAGATCTAAGAGATGTAAGCAAAAATTAGGGTTTTCAGAAGAAACCCAAGTAGAGATGAAAGAACCTGTCTAAAATCTCAACGATCGTGCCAAATATAGTGTGATTTCGCTTGAAATCACACTAAAGAAACTAAGAACAGACAATAGCAAACCCTAGATGCAAGTTGGCGTGGCCTAGGGCCCTTGAAGACCTTTGAGAAAGTGAGTGTGGCATGAGAGAAGCCATTGGAGCATCAAGAGACGATGAGAGGTGACCGGAGACGACCGGAGATGGGAGGTCGGCGGTTGAAGATCAAGGTTCGGTTAAAGTGTTTGAGAATAGAGAGGATTTTATGGCGGCATATGTGAAGAAATGATTAAGGTTAGGGGGTCATTTGAAATTAAAAGGTAAGAATTGATGCGGCCAATTGATCTCTCAGATCAACGGTCATGATTTAATTAGTTCTGCATCAGGTTAGTGGGTTTAGGGTTTGGGTCGGGTAATTCGATGTTATGGTATTATCCTCGTATAAAGTAAAGTCTTCATCCGCTGTCTTTGCCTTGGACAAAGTATAATATTTAGCTTAGATGGTGTAATGGTCTTTGCCTCGGACAAAGTAAAGTCTTCAGCTTGGATGGTTGTCTTTGCCTTTGCAAAATAAATCTTTGGTTCAGATGTTGTAATGGTCTTTGCCCCAAATAAAAAGTAAAGTCTTTGGTTTAGATGATGTAATGGTCTTTGGCATAATTAAAGAAATCTCAAAATAAGGTGAAGTCTTTGGCTTAGAAAGTATAATGGTCTATGCCTTAGATAAAATAAAGTTGAATCTTCAAAAAGATGAAGTCATTAACTTAGACAGTGCAATGGTCTTCGCTTCAGACAAAATAAATTTTTGGCCCAGACGGTGTAATGGTCTATGCCTCAGATAAAAATGAAGTTAAATCTTCAAAAAAGATGAAGTCATTAGCTTAGATGGTGTAGTGGTCCTTGCTTCAGAGAAAATAAATATTTGGCCCAGACGGTATAATGATCTATGCCTCAGATAAAATGAAGTTAAATCTCCAAACAAGATAAAGTCATTAGCTTAGACGTTGTAATGGTCTTCGCTTCAGACAAAATAAATCTTTGGCTCTAACAATGTAATGGTCTATGCCTCAGATAAAATAAAGTTAAATATTCAAACAAGATGAAGTCATTAGCTTAGACGGTGTAGTGGTCTTCGCGTCAAATAAAATAAAGTCTTTAGCTTAGATGGTATAATGGTCTTCACTACGGTCAAAATAAATCTTTGGCTTAGACGATGTAATGGTCTATGCCTCAGATAAAATGAAGTTAAATCTTCAAACAAGTTGAAGTTATTAGCTTAGACAATAAAATGTTTTTCGCTTCCAATAAAATAAAGTCTTTAGCTCAGATGGTGTAATGGTCTTCGCTTTAGACAAAAAGTCTTTAGCTCAGTTGATGTTATGATTTTCGCTTCACATAAAATTGAAAAAAAATCTTTGGCTCAAATGAAGTAATGGTCTTCACCGTAGATAAAGTAAAGTCGAATCTTCAAACAAAAAGGTTTGTGAGGCTGTCCCACTTAATGTATATAAAGTGAAGAAATGTAGGGAAATAAAGTACTACATATTATAAAAAATGACTAAGAAAAGTTTGGCATGTACCTATGTTATTTTAAAAAAGGAGAAGCATGAAATAAAGTTTGTGATAACAGTCTAAGGATATCTTAAAGTACAAAAATTAATGTTACTTATATGAAAGAAGGAAAAGTAAATAGTACAAAAATAATATTGTACTTGGTATTAAAGTGACATGCTGGAAACAAAAGGTGAATGGTACAAAAGAAAATAACATTGTGTTGATATCAAAAGTGACATGAAAGAAGAAGAAGAGGATTACCCTTTCATACTTTTTTACTTTTTCTGAAGTATAGGGGCAAACGACGCGCTCTACTTCTACTTCTATCTAAAGGCAAACAGCCGGTATTGCAAGCAAATAGAAAGCCCCCACCCCTTTGAGCCGGAAAGCGTGCTGGCTGTTTGAGTCGCGGGAAAAATGGAGAGAGCTCTCCAACTTTCTGAAATTGCTGAGAGGAATTTGCACGGTACAAAAAAATAGTTCTATGCACCCCTATTTATAGGGATGAAAATTGAATAAATGGTTGAATCCTACATGAAAATGAATATTGTCATTGGATTCTAACCAATCTCAACAGATACACATAGCAAAGAATTCTAATTCAACTAGGAGAACAAGCTACTAGCGGATGGGAAATATGTTTCCAACTTGGACTCTATGTCATTATCTCTTAGAACATTTGACTTGTAAATGGACAGCGCAATTCGGGTGATCAGACAAAGCTAAGTCGAGTAGATCTTAGTTTCGTGGAGAAAACTTGGCTCACGCGAATATTCATGGAGATTCTCAAATTTTTTTACGTGAATACTTCAAGCCTAGTCTTCAAAAGTTGAAAAATCTCGACAAGTCATGAAGTAGGGGGCATTTGTAAGCAATTTAAATTTTATTGAATTTAAATTCATAGAATAATTTGGACCATATAAAATTTAAAACATTAGTCCAACAAATATTGCGCCTAATAAATTCTGTTAATTATATATGTGTTGGGCTAATCTATTTAATTAGACTATAAATTAAATGATAAGCCCACTCCATTAGCCCAAGGTCCAAATGGCTATTAGCCCGTCTTAAAGCCCATGCTCACGCCACGTGTCAAGTGATGTGGCAATCCAAGTCAAAAGAACAAGCCAATAAAATCAAGACACATGCCAAACGACATGGCGATCCAAGAGAAATAAATGAGCCAATGAGATTGTATCATGTGTCAAGTGATATGACAATCCAAGATAAATAAATGAGTCAATTAAATCATGCCAAGTGTCTGGATGGTATTGGCCAGTTCAAACTTCAAACGGACCAATCAAATAGCAAAGCCACACCACTCCCTACAACTACAAATAAAGGTCTTCATAAAGCTACAAAGGACCATAAGTGATAACAAGAAGCAAGTAGAGAGCTCGTAGATCAAACACCGCATATTTCTCTACAAACTACAAGTTCGAGTTCAACTTCAAGATCAAGAACGAAGCGAAATCAAATACCAAGGCGTTCGAGATCAAATTACTTGTTCATGATCAAACCCAAATTCAAGTTCAATGAGGAGATTCAAGATCAAGCTTTACAAGCCCTTTAATCAAATCAAAGTCAAGCTCATCAAGATACTTTACATTCTCGAAGAATCAGAGGAATACCACAGAGATTGTAGTACTTTAATTTATTGAAATCAAATACTACATTTGTTACACAATTCTCCAGTCTTGATTATTTGTTTTTCTCGATGTGACAATTTGTTGTTACAGTCATCACAAGTTACATTCATAAATTTGCTGAACATTAGGTCAAATGTAGATGAGCTATTTTCCAAATATACTTAGAATTATTGGGTAATCTACCTACCAAATTTAATCTCTACGAGTTTAGTTTCTAACGCATTAAACCATTCATCGATGTGACATCGGAGTAGAGAGATATTCACATTTTTACGAGACCGCGCAAGCAGCTCCCAATGGGACCCACTTAGGCGATGGTCAACCTACTTCAATTTATAAATGAATTGGATGCCTATTTTTAACTCATTTTCAAATCAACTTCGTCTCCAACTTCTCGTAGCCCTTCTAAACAGATACCATAAGGGTTTGAAGTGATTCTAAAGTGATTGCACCATATTGCAACATCAAAACTTAGTTTTAGTGAAGAAAAATACCTCTTTGAGGTTGTGTTGTCATTGAGGATTGTTGTAGGTTGTGTTTTGCTGAAATTCCAAGTTGTTGCTATTGGATAAGGTGAGTATAACATCCTACTAATTGTTCTTAAGCTTGCTTGTATGTTGGTTAAGCTGTTAGGATGATAAACTACAATATAGTACTTGGATTAACTTAAGTCACTTATATGGCGTTGTATTGCCATTGGGGGGTTGTTGTGAGGATTACGACTTGAAGTTACTGTAGGAGGTATGTGTATTGTGGTTTTTGATGTGATTAAGGTTATCTTGATGTTGATTAAGTTAAAGGGATAGAGTACACATGAACTAGTGAATAAAGTTACTAATTGAAGATAATTGGAGTTGAGGATTGTTTCCTTTGTTATAAATATATGGTATAAGGATGGAATCATTGATGGATGACTTCATTATCATGTTAATAATACTGTTACATTAATTTAAGAAGTCTATAAGGGGTGGTATGGGTTATACGGATTCCAATCGGAGCTTGCCGCTCGTCGTGAAGTAGTTGTGACTTGTTGTTGTTATATGGTATCTTGTTGTTGATATTTATATGTTGATGCATTTTTCTGGTTGTTGTTGTTGGTATATGGTGTTGGAGGAGGCCCTTGTTACATGGGAGATGCTGCCCGAATTTACGTAAATGAGCTACTAGCTCAAGTTATAGACTTAGCCTTTGCTTATCACTGATTTTGAATCTCTCTATACTATGATAGATTGAATTTGCTTGTTTGAATAGTTGCTTGGAAGGTATTAAGGACTCAACAGATTTAAGGTATATTAAGTCACTTCCTTCTTTCTTTTGGCATGACCCAAAGTGAAATGAATACGCTATTTCATAACGGATCTACCCCTAGCAACTAAGGTTGTCCATATTGTTCTTTCCTTATAAAATTATTATTCTAAGTGAGTGTGTATGATCCTTGAATCCTACTGAGGTTCATATAGAGGGTATGGATATCCTTAACGTTAATCGAATGTGTAACAGCCTTAAGTCACTCCAAAAGGTTTAGAATGTGATTTCACGAGTCTAGCATACATTATATATAGTATATATTTTACTCTACCGAGTCGCACTATAGTCGGTCAGGTACGACACCTATTATGCAACCACTGATCAATTGGGTTTACCAAGCTCCGCGTGGCCGGGTACGATTCTACCGAGCCTTATGATGGCCGGATACATTTTACAGAGTCCTTTTTGAGGCCAAGTACAATATGATGACGATGATGATGATGATGATGATGATGATGATGATGACCACATAGGCGTATTTTTTTTTAAAAGCTTATGTATATATATGTAGTATGCATTTCATGTCGGTAGCCCCCAGAGGTACTCAGATGTTACAGTTTGTATCTTATATATCACTACGATCGTTGCTTGGATGTTATTCTGCCTTACATACTCGGTACTTTATTCGTACTGACATCCCTTTTGCCTGGGACGCTGCGTTTCATGCCTGCAGGTCCCGATTGATAGGTTGACAGTCCTCCAAGTAGGCTATCAGCTCAGCAAAAGATGTTGATGCACTCCATTTGCTTCGGAGTTGCCTATTTGGTCAGTATGATTTGGATATGTGTTGATTTGTATGGTGGGGCCCTGTCCTGACCTTTATAATTTTATGTACTCTTATAGGCTTGTAAACAAATGTCAGGTGTATGGATACTGGTATGGCCTTTTTGGCCTATGTTTTGAGTTTACAACTGGTCATGTCGGCCTTTTAGACCCGTATGTCACACGTATAAGTTTGTATATCATGTTGGGTCGTCATATGTTGAGTATTCCCTTATGTTTTATTTTTGTTATCTTATGACGGGTTTTCTGGCTCATTTACCCATGATAGTAAAAAAGATATGTTACACTGGTACTCGGTTGACTAAGGCACCGGGTGCCCGTCGCTGCCTTTCGGTTTAGGACATTAGTATCGGTTGACCAAGTCCGCACATTTCATTTCTATGTGTACCACCTATTCTTCGGAGCAAGTGGCGTAGATTTATATCCATGAGATTATTTCAAATAGATGTACTCACTTCACATAACGATTCTGGAGGGTCGTACAACATGTGTTGGGCACTCGGGTGGAGTTTAGTATATCATTTCACACTTAGACGGATGGACAGTCCGAGCGCACTATTCAAATTCTTGAGGATATGTTATGTGCGTATGTGATTAAGTTTGGAAGGTCTTGGGATCATTCCTTGCCATTGGTAGAGTTTTCTTACAACAATAGCTATCAACCCAGCATTCAGATGGCACCATATGAGGCATTGTATGGTAGGCGGTATAGATCCCCGGTGGGTTGGTTTGAGCCGGGTGAGGCTAGATTATTGGGCACATACTTGGTACATGATGCTTTGGAGAAAGTCAAGGTAATTCAGGATACACTGCATGCAACCCAGTCAAGATAGAAGAGTTATGGGAATCGGAAGGTTCGTGATATTTCCTACATGGTTAGAGAGCGGGTCCTGCTTCGGGTTTCGCCTATGAAGGGCGTTATGAGATTTGGGAAGAAAGGGAAGTTGTATTCAATTTTATTGGTCCTTTTGAGATATTGAGGCGTGTTGGGGAGGTTGCTTATGAGCCTGCCTTACCTCCCATCTTGGTAGGAGTTCATCCGGTATTTCATGTTTTGATATTCTGGAGGTATCACAGTGATCTATCGCACGTGTTGGATTTCAGTTCAGTCCAATTGGAATAGGATCTATCTTATGTTGAGGAGCCGATGGCAATTTTGGACAGGCAAGTTCGAAAGTTGAGGTCAAAGAACATTGTATCAGTGAATGTTCAATGGCGGGGTCAGCCGGTCGATGAGGCGACTTGGGAGACCACGTAGGATATGCGTACCCGTTACCCTCATCTCTTCACTACTTCAGGTATGTCTCCATGCTCGTTCGAGGATGAATGAATGTTGAATGTAACAGCCCGGCCGGTCATTTTGAGAATTTACGCTCCGATCCTATATTAACTGCATTCCCCGTGTGTGTTTCTGCTATTGTGAGTTATCAGTAAGATTTAATTAGAGTTTCGGAGAGTTTTTGGATACTTAGTCCCTAAATAAGACTTTAAGATTCAAAATTTGGACCGTAGTTGGAGCAGTGTAAAGACAACCTCGGAATGGAATTTCTTCGATTCCATTAGCTCTGTTGGGTGATTTCGAGCTTGGGGGTGTTTAGATTGTGTTTAGGAGGTCCGTAGCTTATTTAGTCTTAAAATGTCGAAACTTGAACTTTTGAAGCTTCCGGTTCGATAGTAAAATTTTGATATCGGGGTCGGAATGGAATTCCGGAAATTGGAGTAGCTTCGTAGTGTTGAATGTGACATGCTTGAAAAATGTAAGGTCATTTGGACGTTGTTTGATAGAATATTTGATCGAAAGCATAATTTGAGAGTTTTTGAAGTCCTTAGGCTTGAATCCATTGATAATTGGTGATTCGATGTTGTTTTAGGTGTTTTGAAGATTTGTATAAGTTTAGATAATGGTATATGACTTGTTCGTGCTTTTGGTTGAGGTCCAGGGGGCCTCGAGGCGGTTTCGGATGGTTAATAGAAAGTTTGGAGTTGGGAATTTGCAGCTGAAGCTGCTGAGTTTGTTGTCATAACCGCACCTGCAGCTTGGGGACCGCAGGTGCAGTGCTGCAGAAGTGGCTGAGAGACCGCATATGTGTCCATGTGTGGGAACGCCAGTTTTCGCAGCTGTGGTAGTTTGAGCGCACATACAAGGGCACATGTGCGGTAGAAGAAGCGCAGGTGTGGCCCAAGGGAATTAATGAAATCTTGCAGATCCCAGGTGCGGGGAAATGTCCGCAGGTGCAGATGTTCTCGGCCAGAACCTATATAAAGGTTCAGTCGTGATTTTTGCCCATTCTTTCACAATTTTCATCCGAATTTTGAGCTTTTTGGAAGGTTTTTAGAGAGGATTCAAGGGAGCTTCAAGGAGGTAAGATTTTTGGAACCTAAACTCGTTATTGTGGGGATTTTTATCATTGTAAGCATGCAATTTGAAGGAAAATAAGTGGTAAATTGGGGGTTAGAGTTTGGTTAGTTGAAAAGGTTTGAGTGATGATTTGAGGGATCATTTTTGGTCCGATTTTAGTACTTTTTGGTATGACTCGTGAGAGTGTGAGGATTTCAAATTTATAAATTTTTACCCAATTCCAAAATGTGGGCTCGGGGGCATTTTGATCATTTTTTCTAATTTTACGTATTAGCTTAGAATTAATTAGTTGAATTAGTTACTTGAAGTGTTATTTATATTACGCAATTGATTTGAATATATTTGGGCTATTTGGAGTTGAGTACTCGTGGTAAAAGCGTGGTTTCAGGTTGATTTTGAGTCGGTTCGAGGTAAGTGGCCTACCTAATCTTGTGTGGTGGAACTCCCCCTGAAGATTTGGTATTATTGATATTTGAAATGCCTTGTACGTGAGGTGACGAGTGCATACTTGTGCTAATAGTTGAAAATCTATTTTCATTAAGTAACTACAATTGTGATTCCTTTTTTTCCTGTTTATACTACTTGTAATTTATGCCTACTGTTAGCTTAGGGAAGCATGTCTAACTGACTTAATTGCTTTACTTGCTCAAACTATTTTATCTAAATTCTATGCAGCATACTAGGTTAGAAATACTGTTTTACCTTGGTATGAAATTGGTTTGAATTGAATATTCTTCGTGTTGCTGTTGTGTGTTTACTTTGGGACTACGAGAGATATTCCGGTAGATCCTCTTGCATATTTATATTGGGGACTACAGATCGAGATTCCAGTAGATCTCGGGCGCACTATGAGTTGGATTACGGGACAACACCCGGGAGATCCACCAGACATTTACATTTGGGGGCTACAGGACGGTATCCTGGTAGATCCTCGGTTTGCTAGATATTTACATTTGGGGACTACACGACGGTATCCTGGGAGATCCTCGATTGTTATCTCTATGTGAACTGTATTCCTTTCCGTGATTATTTTGTCTCTGTTATAGTTCTTTCTATCATGTGTTACTTCTTACTGTTGCACTTAACTATACTGTCTCATTCTATATTGTTATATCTCGTACTTCATTTAACCTCGTCATTACCCGATTGAGGTTAGGCTTGGCACTTACTGAGTACAGCTATGTTGTACTCATATCCATTATGTGCATATTTTTCATGTGCAGATCTAGGTACTCTCACTCAGTCTTTTCACCATTGAGGCGAGGCGCCTTTGTAAAGACTTCGAGGTATATATGTCGCATCCGCAGACCGAAGAGTCCATTTCTATTATCTGTACTAGTTTAGCCCTTCTATATATTCCTTGTTGATAGACATTTCTGGAGTTAGAGCTTTTTATGTATCTCTTAGCTTGTGATTCATGGGATTCTAAGTTTTGGGAATTGTTCAGTTTTTTTTTTTTGAAATCTTGTATTGGTATATGCCGAACGACATCTTAAAACTTCTACACTTGTTTATCTTCAGTTTTTATTAGTTCCCCGTATTTTTGTTCTCCTTCTGAAATTGTTAGGCTTACATAGTCGTATGGAATAAGTGCCGTCATGATAGTTCACGGAGGGTGAACTTGGGCCGTGACATATATGAATAAGGTGAACATATTTATAATGGAGTACTAGGTGAACATCCATAATATAGTATATATTTATATCAATAACTTAATATTTAGTTTACTATGGTACTTTACTTTTATGGAAAAGAACCCACTACTCAATTAGCTTTATAGTTCACTTAAAATTAAAATTCCATTTGGAGTATGTATCTCTTATGATACATTGAAAAGATCTTTTTTTTTCTTTTTCTTTTTTACAATTCCTTTCATCTCAAGAAAAAGAAAAATGGAAATTCAATTTTTGTTATAAAGTAAATATTATAACTATAAATTAAAGCACCAAAAGAGAAGAAGACAATAATAGATAAGAAATGTAAAGAGGAGAAGGAAATTGTTCTTCTTATTTCAAATATACATGAGCAAAAAATATACTATTTATAGTTACAAAAGTCTCCTCAAATTATAATAATTAATGGGTTTATTAATTTGGTACATGAATTACCAAAGAAATTACTCAAGGGACATCCGTATTCACTGGATTTATAACAATTTCATTTAAATTATTAATTTTCTCTAATTCTTCGATGTATTTGGCAACATGTTAATTCGGACAAGATTATTAATGCATGAGCTGACATTTATTGTATTTAAATTACACAAAATCCTAAAATATAACTTTTGAAATGTTTGAATATTTAATATGATAAAAGTCGCCTTAAATATATTTCTCAACAAAGTATTGCAAAACTAAATAGTGTGGAGAATAAGTTTATTACTTAGAAAAGCAAATGCGATTTTAGATAATTTAAAATATAATGTTAGATTATTTTAAGAAGAAGAAAAAAAAGAAGTATATTGACCTCGATCAACAACATGTTGTTGAGATATTATATGCAAGAGCATTTTTATTAAGATTAAAATATTTGAATTTGAACACATATTTGAAAATTAACACGTATATTAAGATTAAGATTTTTGAATCTAAATATATATTTAAATATTAGGATGTTGATGCTCAATAATTAAGACGTTTATTTTCTCAATAGATGATTATATAAGTTTGTCTTTATAAATGTATAATTTAAATATATATTAACTAATATAATACTATGAAAAAAAAAAATTTATATGATGGTTGGTGATGGTAAAGAACAATGATGATGGTTATGGGTCACGACTGACGATGATAATTGGTGGCCCTGTTGGTCGATGGTAGTGGTTGTATATAGTAACTAGTGGTGATGGTGGCTGACAATTCTGATTATTCAGGGTGGTTGGCCGTAGTGTCTGCCGATAAATATGGTAAATGATGGTAATAAATAATGGTGGTGATAATTGATTATGGTGGTTACTAATACTTGTGGTGATTGATAATGATGATTGCCAGTGTTGATTAATGATAACCATGCTAATGGTATATATGGTGGTGATTGTAAATCGTGACTATCATGAGTGACTGCTAAATGTGATGATTGGTGGTTGTAATAGTTGTGCTTGAAGATGATAGATGGTTGATGGTAATATCAATAATGGTGGAGGCAGGATGAGGCAAGGAGGGGAAATGTAGGCAGCGATGATAGTGGGTGGTAAAAATTTTATTTGCATAAATCTTTAAATTTATAATATCTTAGCAATATTTAAGATTTTGTTATAGATTTTAATTATTTAAATATATTCATACTCAAAAATTAATAACAAAAATAATAATAAATAATAGTTAAAATATGAATGATTAAGATTTCGAAAGCTTTCTCCTTGTGAAATAGTTTTATGGCTCAAACCTAAAATATTATGAATAAGGTGATGGTTGAATTCGATTGTCAAGTCACTGCTCTAATTCAATTGTACCGTTACTTAGAGGAATGCTAATAAAGCGATTCGGATCAATGCTAATAAAGCAACTTATTCTCTTGGTCAAATAACTTTGTTTTAAATATGTAACTCATATTACTACTTGAAAATTCTATCCTCCATGTTTAACTTAGGTTATTTGTTTTAATGCTTATACTAATGATCATAAATATGGATCGGCTTGGATATTGAATGACCATTTGTTGCAGTAGAAAAAGATTTAGAATATAAAAAATAAATTTAATGATTAAGATATAAATATTTTAATCTAAATGTAAATAAATGGAGCTTTACTATTATTTTAATGAAAAATTAACAGCTTGTTTGGATGGTTGTTTCTCATTGTATCGTATTGTATTGTATTATTATTCCAAAATAATGTTTGTTTTGATTGTTTCATTAAAATTAGTTGTAATGTATTGTTAAATTCATTGTACCGGAACAATGGAAGTCCCTTTTTTTTAAACAGCCGATTTAGTGTGGTGGAATCGTTTCCTATTTTTCTTTCTAATCATGTTCTAGCTTATTACCCCACAATTCTATTTTACCCTTTACCTTTTTTTTTTCTATTTTAACTCCAATTCTCCAACTTCTAATCTACTTTATTTTTTTTCACTACTTCTGCCGCCAATGTTAAAGGTGTTTTGCCGTTTTCTATTTTACTTTTTCTTCTAATTTGCTTTTAACTCAATTTTAGTTAGTTGTGCTCCTTTGTTTTGTCTTCTTCTGTTCTACTTTCTTAAGGTGTTTTGCCTTCTTCTATTTTATTTTTTTTTAAAATTATTTTATGTATACTTTTTTAATAAATTTAATATTTAAATAATTAAAAATATTTTAGTAAACTTATTAGTTATATTACAGTATAATACAATCAAATAAAATAATAAAAGATTATTTAATAATAACAAACAATACAATGTATTCAAATATTATATTTATAAAATGATACGGTGTACATTATAAACGACGGATCCAAACACACGGTAAGATAAGCAAAAAGCTAAGTTGTGTTTTCCTATTTTGGTGAAGTTGTGAAAATCAGAAGAGAAATAGAAACATCAAAGAAGAAGCGGTGTATAATAGTTCCTTAGAACTAAGAAGGAACCCTAAAAAGATACTCCACTTTGTATCGGCGTAAGACTCTTCAGGTGGCTGTCTCCGCAAACTGCAATTCTCTCTTATTACATCCGGTTCGTGTACAAATTCTACCCAGAAAAAAACCCTAGATCAAAAATCGTACAAACGATGGATGATAGCTGTGCAGTTTGCGCTGAGACACTTGAATGGGTTGCTTATGGAGCTTGCGGTCACAAGGATGTCTGCTCTACCTGTGTCGCTCGTCTTCGATTCATCTGCAACGATCGCCGTTGTTGTATTTGCAAGACCGAAGCTACCGTTGTCTTTGTCACCAAGGTTTCCCCCTAATCTTCATTCGATTTGACTTTTGTTTCAGAGTAATGTATTTCTTTTTAGGTCTGCGACCGATCGTGTTCGTAAACTCATTGATTTACTATGTATTTACATTTTTGTACGGGTTGTATCAGTCTAAATTTTACCTGAAAGTTCCAAAATTCAAGTCTATTCAATTGCTATTTTATTTTAGTTTCAATATTGGTGACGACTAATGCAATAATTTTTTTTGGCTTCTTTTATCCAAGTTGCCTAGGTTAAAAACTATATACATTAGAGCTTGATGCCATTGTTGACACAAACTGTAAAGTTGTTTTTTGGTTGTACTACACACCAGCATTCACTTACTGCTGTTTTTACATCAATTTCTTACTTTACTAAAGAAAAAAGGTTCGAAATGATATACTTAGTTTCTTTTATATGTAGGAGTTATCATTGAGTTTGGGATCTAAAAAGGCGCAAAAAGTGTCTTTCTATATACCAGTCTAGTGATTACTATAATTTTTAATTTGTGAACTTGGTTGACGGTGAAAAAAAAGAACTAGGTTGATCAGTCAAGATTTTACTTAACAATTGCATGTGTCATTCTTTTGAATTCCTTGTCCAAAAAAGTGTTTGGTTCATTTTCTTGAATTGCTCTTGTATTTATTTCAAACATATCTTTGCTTAGCTTCAGAAAAATCGTGTATTTTCTTTTTAATTGGTCTCTTTGTACTCATTTTTTTTTTGGATAAGGTGTACTCATTTCTTTATAGGTAGTGCCCTTTGTGTTTGGGTCTGCTGAAAACTATGAATATACATTTCTAGGGATTTCGATCTGTCAAAACTCTATTGAATTGTTGTAGGATTTTGGTTTTATGACTTTGAAGATCCTTGGTGGGTGATTTTCTTCCTTTTTCCCTTTTCTGTGTTGCAGGCTCTAGGAGATTATACAAGGATGATTAATGACTTTACGGTATTTCCATATGAACCAAAAGAAGGTCGAATTGGTTCTTATTGGTATCACGAGGACACCCAGGCTTTCTTTGATGATTTAGACCACTACAAGATGATCAGGGCAATGTGCAGGCTTTCTTGTAGTGTGTGTGATAAGATGGAGGGGCCGGATGGTGATGGCGTGAAGAAAAGAGCGAGGTTCAGAAATATTGAGCAGTTAAAAGGTCATTTATTCCACCAGCACAAGTTGCTCATGTGCAGCTTGTGTTTGGAAGGAAGAAAGGTCATTTTCTGCAATATCTGATTCAGCTTTTATCCGTTTCATTCCCGTTTTCATAAGAATTTTTTGATGTGAAAGGGAAGAATCGCACTTACAAGATGCATACGCAAAGTAGATAACTCATACGTAACTCTCTATTCTATATGAAAGCGCAACTGGTCATCTTACACCAGTTGAAACTTCTTGTGTTCGAGAAATATATATTAAGTAAAAAGGTTGCAATATTTGCCTTGCTATAATATGACTAAGTTTATTATATCATATTTGGTAATATTTCATTTTCATTTTATAGTAGAATAAGTACTTTGTTAGGGTTAGAGAATAACTAAACTGTATATTATGTAGTCTAAGAGTCCTATATAAGAAGACTCCTAAATAAGGAGTTCTTGTTGTACATTTTGTTCTGTATTGTCTTCATAAGTGAAGTGCTACTTCGGATATGCTACTATTGGTCTCTTCCCTTTTGAATGTCCAGTCTAATAGCATATCTCGACGTTCTAATGGTAGTGCACCAACGTGTGTGTGGTAGGTGCACATCATGGGTGTAAATCGCGTATCTTAACACAATCTAGTACACTGCATACTACAACTGATATGACACCTACAGTAAAGTTGTAACAGAAAATGGACGTCTTCTTCTGCGCTATTGCGGTTGAACACCGTGTGGTTGAAACACCAACTTATGTTGACGCCTTTTCCATTGTCCTCTGCTATTAGGATGCTGTTCATGCAAAAAAAAAAAAAGAAAAAAAAGAAAGCACTTTTCTCGGTGCTCTGGGATTTACATGCAAGAAGGAGAAGGGGGAAGTCACCTCATCCCTCTTTTAACAGTATTGCGGAGCATACCGTCCATCTGACTTTATGATCTCTAAATGTCTACACGTGAGACTTTGCCAGTAGAGTAACACTAGCAGGTTAAACTCCTCTCCCCTCCTGAAGTTTAGGTCTTACAGAATTTCCCCTCCATGTTTCCTCTATATGCCAGTAAGGGATGCTTAAAATTGTAGTAAATATTTCGCTTGTTGGGACATCTTGATGTATCTTTTTCCCATAGATCTATTCAGAATATAACCTAGCTGTGAAGCCCCTTAATTAACCCCTCATCACTGCTTGGTCATATTCTTGCTAGTGTTCCTTTAATAAGTATGATTAGTGGAAGAGTGGATCTTCTTGCCATAGACACCTTGAATTTTCCGAAGAAGCTTGTAGTATTTCCATTGACCTAGACAATTTGATGGTAGATATGCAGAAATGAATCTCCAACTCTCTAAACCCATTTGTTCCATTTTGAAGTCCAAAATCATAGTTGACCTTGTAATATTGCCTTTTCCCGATTCAGTTTGCAAAGTAGACCACCACATTTTCTTGGTTTAAAAAATAATAGATCCACCTCATTTCTGTCCTCCAGTAGACTTACCTGTTGTTGACCAGTGCCCTATCTAGCATTTTCCTTACACAAAAACCTTATGGAATGTCAAGACTATCTCTTCTAAGTTTCTACTCTAAAAGGAAACACCTTAGCAACATCTTGAAGATAACTTTCACTGTACTTATTTGTAAGGCAATGAAAGATAGATGTGTTGAGCCTCTTCTCAAATTCTTCCCCTGCTATGCAGTGAATATAGTTCGTTCATGTTTTCCTCCTTGAAGGTGTTCTAACATCGATGAAACAACTCCATTCTTAAGTTACCAGGACAGCAGGCTTTGTCCTGTTGAAACCCCCACATCATACGAGAACTCGCTATCCAATCACACTCTCATCTCCCCACCCCAATGTTACTTAAGCCTACACCTTCTAAAGCTTGGCTTCCACTCCATGATTTTGTTATACAATCATGTACGGAATTTCTATATTGCTTCTCACCTCCTCTTTTCGTCATACTCTACTTCTACTGAAGTTACATGTTTCTCCTCTTATTAGCAATAAAGCTGATAACTGCTTTTTTTGTTGCATTGTTTTGTTTAAAATATTTTTTCATCTTTAATATTACGTGTTTACAGTAAGATTTATTTAATTTTGCTAGATTTTAAAGTTTTCTTACCTGATTGCAGATTTGTGTATGTAGGTTTTTGCTCTGTAACTTCATTAAGTAGTGTTCTGATTTGGCCCGGTGAGGGTTGGCTTAAGTCGTGTAACTTAATAGTATTTTCCTCATTGATATACAAAATGCTGTGCTTTTCTTCCTTGAGAAAAAGGTTGGCATGAGTTGCATCATTTAGTACTATTTCCTCGATGCAAAAGAGTTTCACAACCTTGTAACTTAACTATAAGGGGTCGTTTGATTAGCAGCAACAAAGTTATCTAGGTAGTAGACTGGATGGTGCATGTAGCACTTACGCCTAAGTTACCAAAGATGAGATCCAAAACCCAAAAACTTAGTCTCATCTGCAGAAGTAAATGGTGGTTTAAACTGGAAAGGATGCTGTTAGCATCTACTATCTGCTCTGCTTACTTTTTACTTCAAATTGCAATTGCACTTTTTGACAACTGAAACTTATGAGTGCCCTCAGTTAATAAAATGGGATATGTTTTCTCTGCCCTCCCCAAAAAGGAAAAGGGGGGTGGGGGTGGGGGAGCACCGTTGTCTATAACAATGGGAATGCCCATTTGATCCAGTATGCAGTACTAATAGGAGATAGTTATTGGTTCCTTTGAGGAACAAACACTAATTAGTTTCTATGATGCGACTGGATGGAATGACCATCACATACGTTGAAGAGATAGTAGACTGGAAGGTGCATGTAACACTTACACGCACACTCTCATATGGTATTCAAGGCGCAGCTGGAAAATCTTATTCCTGTGATTTGGAATCCTTTTGGGAACCTAGAACTAGGTCTCTATATGCTGTTATTTGGTTGTAATTGTGAGTCCTATAAAATGAGATTGGTGGCTGAAGCATTTGTGTTCTATATTTTCTTTCTAAGATTAGGATTAGGGGAGGAACAACTTAACTCTTCATATTTGAGTTGTGAATTGGATTTTCTGCAAACTGAAAATATTTGCCTAATTATGATGGATTTGTGTTCTGGGACTTGCGCAGACTTTTTATTTCTAGTAAGAGTAAGATGAATGCATGTCAAATTTGTTAGCAACATTATGTCTGATTTGGTGGCTTTGTCAATCAGGTATTTATCTGTGAGCAGAAACTGTACACAAGGGCACAGCTGAATCAGCATATAGACACAGGTGATTCTGAGGTTGATGGTACTGAAAGTGAAAGAGGTGGATTCATGGGTCATCCTCTTTGTGAATTCTGTAGAACCCCATTTTATGGGGATAATGAGCTGTATTCTCATATGTCGACTGAACATTATACTTGTCATATATGCCAGAGGTGCGGTTTTATGCGTACAGTAACATGATATAAATTGGTTATCATTGATCAATTAAAGCTCACGGGGTCTTATCCATTGATTTCATGCAGGCAGCATCCTGGACAATATGAATACTACAAGAATTATGATGACCTAGAGGTGGTCTTACTATGTTATATCATCAGAAGCTTTCCCAACTTCTTTGAGTGGTGTTTTTGATGCCAATTAAAGCTGGTGTTTTCTTTTCCATTTCAGATCCACTTCCGCAGTAATCATTTCTTATGCGAGGATGAGAGCTGTCTTGCAAAAAAGTTTGTTGTTTTCCAATCTGAAACTGAGTTGAAGGTTAGGATATGTTGGGCTGTGCAGATTATAAAGGGCTCCACAAAAGACATGCATACTTGCAGATTCGAATTATTGTCTTTGTGTTATTTCATAGCTTTTTCATGGACGGAGATGTTTAATATTCCTTTATTAGATTTCATTTTTGATGCCTTGATTTTCCTGTTAAATTTTCAGAGGCACAATACTCTAGAGCACGGAGGTCGTATGTCGCGTTCGCAACGCAGTGCTGCCTTGCAGGCAAGTTTCAATTCTGTCCTTGAATAAAGGAGTTAGGCAATCTTCTCCTAAAAGTCTAAAACCCCCAGGGGAAGATCATGGTGCCTCATTTATTTGAGTTTTCCGTTGTGTTTATCCTGACATTTCATTCTGAGCACTATGTTGGAGTCATGTGAGTTATATTTTTTTCTTTCTGTTTTTATGCAGATACCAACAAGTTTTCGATATCGCCGTAGTAATGAACAGGATAATCGTCGAAGAGGACGATCTTTTAGGCGTGATAACTCTGAGAATGAACTCGTCATGGCCATTCAAGCCAGTTTAGAGGCTGCTAATGCAGATGGAAGACCACGTGATACCTCAAGCAATAGGAGGGTAGTTTCTGATCACACGGAAACAAATGATGAAGATTTCCTTATTGCATCCTTTGAATCTTTGGCTACAGATTCTGTTGAGCCAGCTTCAAGATATCGTCAAGCTGTTTCACAAGTTTCCGGTAATTCACAGCTTCAAGAGTCTTCATTTCCTCCCCTTGCTGTGCCTCCTGCTAATAATCAACCAAGGCCTCAGTCTGATGCTTTACCCAAAAACACTATGGCATCCCGTCTGCGCGGAAAGCAAAAGAAAACTACAAAGCCTTCTAATTCATCTCCAGCATGGCCAGCAACCAGTCACACCCCCCCAATAATTGGTCATCAGCGTGCCTGGCCCGTGGTAAGTGGTGCTTCTGGGTCTTCGTCTAGTTCCAGGCATAGTAAGGCAGCAACTGACAACCCTTCTGCACCAGTAATTACCCCTCAGCATGCTTGGCCTGCTGTTAACGGCGCTATTGGATCTGCATCAGGCTCTAGCCAGGTTAAGCTGCCATCATCTAGTTCCAGGTATAGTAAGGTAGCAACTGACAACCCTTCTGCACCAGTAATTACCCGTGAGCATGCTTGGCCTGCTGTTAGTGGTGCTACTGGATCCACATCAGGCTCTAGCCAGATTAAGCCGTCAACAGTAGATGTGCCTCCACCATCTAGTTATTTAAGTTCTGTTGCTGCTCGATCTTCATTAGTTCATGAAGCTTCTTCTAGTTCTGTTGGTTCGTCAAAGAGTTGGTCCCAGAGCAATAGAATTAGCCATTCTACATCAGCCCCAAACCTTGTTCAGAGTGGGTCTTTTGACTCTTCTGTCTCTGATTTTCCTCCAGTCTCTGCTGCGCAGACTCGCAAACTTCCTGCAAGTGGCCAGCAGGCAGTCACGAATGTGGAAGATGTTCAGACTGCAAATAAATCTTTGGTAGAAAGGATGCGTCTTGCACTACAATTTGATCAAGACAAATTCGCTGCATTTAAGGACATCTCTGCAGAGTATCGTCAAGGTTTAATTGATGCTGAGACGTATCTGGCATATGTCGAGCAGTTTGGCTTGTCACACCTCATTCTTGAGTTGGCTAGATTATGCCCTGACGCACAGAGGCAAAAAGAGCTAATTGACACCTTCAATGCTAATTTAGGAGGCACCATCCCTATTCAGAATTTTCAAAGTGGTGGCAATCAGTTGAAAGATGGTAACAGTTCTAAGAAAGGTAAAGGTAAGTCATTAGAGGCTGGAAATGGCACTTCAAAGGGTAACGTGGCTGATAATATTATAAATACTGTAAGGAAATTGCAGTCCAACCACAAGATTCCTGAAGATGATGTGGAAGTGTTGTCAAAAGATGGGTATCGTTCTACTAAAGGTAAAACAAAATTGTCTCCGAGTGAATCAGAAGAACTGAATTCCCGAGGTGAACCCTTAAGGCTGCAAGCCCGTCAGAATGGCTTGTCTGCCAGAGATGAGTCGAATCACAGTTCAGGGAATAACGATGGGAAAAGCAAGCAGCGGAAGAAAACCTCTAAGTTTCACAGAGTTCGCCTAGGTGATGGATCTGTTGAAACACTTTTAAATCTCAAAAGTCCAGACCCTGATGCAGATCCAAATCGAAAAGAGACATCGGATGAGCATAGTGACCCTCCTGAAGGTTTGCCTGTGCGCGGTGTTTGGAGAAATGGAGGAGGTCATAAGCTTGTAGCAATGACTTCAAAAGGTCCAAAAAAGTGATGCAACAGGAGCAAGCGCACAACTTTTTGGCTTGTAGGGTAAGCTTCGGATTTCCTCTCCTTTGAACATATTCTTTTGATATTGGCGCTAGGTGGCAGGCATTTCCAGTTGATCTTTTGGTGAAATGTGTCTTGATGGTCTTGATAGTGGAGCAACAACTTTGTCATGAACTGGCTTACCTATGTTTTGTTAAGGTTCCAGCCCCTGGAAGCTTAAATATTTTGTTAAGGTTCCAGCCCCTGTGGTATTTTTTTCGTTTCTTTTGTAGTTCCTTTCTATTCTGCCTCAAATATATGCTAATGGGAGGGGTTGACACCCCTAAAGATTTTCCCTGAAAGATTGGTTCTTTTTATTAAACTGTATATTGACATACTAAATACAAGGATAAAGTGGTTTTGCTGATCACGTTTCAGTGCAATTCTACTTTTTGCGAGTATTAAGTTTATGTTTTAGAATTTTTTTGCGGTGCGTCTAAAAGTTATTGAAGCATTTATAGGTCAAGCTGTAAATCATCAACGAAAGAAACAAAGTCAAAAGAGAAATAAATATTGATCTGCACACGCAGCTTATGCCATCAGGGGAACACGGGGCTATCCAGAAGGAAAACGAGCTATGTTACAGTTTCCCACCATGCCATCTAGCATTGAAAATTTTCTTCGTGGAAAACGGAGAATTTAACGATTGTTTTCTCACTATGTCTGCATACAATATTTGAGATTAACCTAATTAATGTAATATTATAATACCCAAATCAATGCGAATCCCCCAATTCAATAGCTAGTGCGAAGCTGGTGGAACTCGACTACAAGAAAAAGCATTTCCCCCCCTTAAGACACACAGTCCAGTCAAAAACTGCCATATAATGACGGTAAAGAAGCAATGAATATTTTATAAGAAAATTTAATAGAAATTAATACATTCATCAAATTTCATAGTAGCAAGAAATAGTATGAAGTGAACAATGAAGATTAAAAAAGTTCAGCTGACAAATAATATAATAGTATTCAATATCCAATCCACATCTGGGTGGAATGACAACTCCAACTCGTTCATCATAAAGAGAATTTGCTTTTGCTTTTCGTTCATAAAAAATGTTTAGGGTTTACTAGATTTAGAATAGCTTTTTGCATTTGAAAATAGGTGAAAGCTTTCTACTTGGAGAATACTGTTCGCGTAGTTCCTATACTATTTTAAAAGCGGAGAAGGTTATATTATTTTATTTGATATAAATATTAAGTGTGAGTAAGTATTTACTTGGGGATTATTTAAGTTGACGCTGAAGAAAGTGACAAAAAATGACATGTTCAGTTTCCATTTTAATGTCGTTAGCTGTTCCTTGTTTAGTTTAGTTTTATGAAGGAAAAATCTTGTTAACTATGTTGCTTCCCTAAAAGAAGAAAATGGGACAAAATTGCAATTAGTTATTATCATCAGCCGAAAGGGAAATCAAACTATGATCAGCATTAAGTCATAACCAACAAGGTACGTCGAATTAATCAATTTATCAATAGAATTTTCTTATGTAATATTTTCAGTATTCCTTCTTTAGGATTGATCATTACATATGGTATGTTTCAAATAATTCTTTTCCTTTAATATATTCCCAAGAGTTGAAATAGTACTCAGAAACATAATGAGACGGAAAAGAATTATCGTAATTGTTTGCTCAAAAGATGTTGCGGGGAAAGACGTCACCCATAGAAATGTGATTTAGGCAACAAAAGAAAAATCATAACGGTGCCTAAAAATAGGAGAGGTGAATTAAAAGTATAAACTATATAATCCTGAAATTAAATAGTCAGATTTACAACTGGCCATTCAAAAATAGCCCAAATTTTAAAAGTAATCGAAATTTAGCTACTTTTCATGTAACGATAAATCTGAGCAAAAACACTGTTTAAAATCACAAAAATACTGTTTAAAATCACAAAAATACTCCAGTATATTATGCTGGAGTTCCGACATTAGTATACTTGAACTACAACATATTATATTGGAGTTCTAGGATAAGTATGATGGATCTCCAGCAAGTATACCGGTCCAGCATACTATACTGGAGTTCATACACAGGTGCATCGAACTCCAATATATTATGCTGGATCGGTCTCTGTTGCAGCAATATAATAGCTATTTTTGAATGACTAGTCCGAAAGCTAACTATACCGTGCTATTTTTACAGGATTTATAGTATTGGTGTTGGAAAAGTCCGATTTCCAAATAATATCTGTAGTTTTCTTTTAAATATCTCAATATTAACATAAATGCCTACTGCTATTTTATTGATTAAACTTCTAAAATTAGGTCGAATATCTTCACTTCAATTAGTTTATTCATCTTAGAGGTTGGTTTAGATAATATTGCAATAAAATCGGAGTATTCAAGGTAGGCCTAAATTTATTCCCCTTGATTTGACCACCTGCATAGTTCTTTCCACTTTATGTATTTATTTATTTATTTACTTAGTAATAGACATACTTTTCTCTATTTTTACATGATGTTAGATCTTCAGAGTTTATGTATTCCATAATTGAGTTTCTCTTAATTTTACTTCTCTAGTCATTTTATTTAAACTTTTTATCTTGTTTAAGTTGATTTTATTAGTACACTTGATAACTAACTCTTATTGTACGATCATATATATAGAATATATATATATATATATATATATATATATATATATATATATATATATATATATATATATATATATATATATATATATATATATATATATATATATATATATATATATATAAAGCACTTGAAAGACCTCTTAATTAATTTATTAAAAAATTAAAACAAAATACTAGGTACATACGAAACTTGTCTCATAAAAATAATTAACATGATACGTTATCCCTTTTCTCATCTCAGACGAGATTTTACAATTTTGGTTTCTTAATGATTCCTGTTCGATTGATCACTTAATTTAATTGTTTTCCTATTCACTTGTCATAAAATATTTTTTCTCCATATAGATTTAGTTCCTATTAAGTCCAGTGCCTATCAAATAATTACTTAAACAATCAAATAGGAGAAAATCCGATTGATTTGTTTCAAAATGAGATAAATTTTAATTTTGTCGAAACAGATAAAGAATATCGAACTTGACACGGATGGAATATATTCCTACTATTATAAATTTTTCCTTAATGCCTACTGCTGCTTTGTTAATTATTAATTTCAACTCCAAAACTTAGGTAAATATCATCATACATATTTGTAAATTCATCCGTCAAAACTAATTTAGGTCATTTGCACTAAAACCAAAGGAATATTAAAGTTTTACATCTAGCTTTCACACACATATATATGTAGACAATTCTCTAAATTCTAATTTGACAAATTGGCCACAAAAAAAAAAAATTAATTTATATATAATAATTGTTTTTTTAAAATCAGTGCAATTTAGATTTGATATAACAAGTTGTTTCATTCTATATTTCAGGCGATTATATCAGATTTGATATTTATAATAAAATTATTTTCGTAAGCAACAACTAATAATATTAAGACAGACTATCTATATCACATCCCGTATGATTAAAGGCGGATGCAATGTATCGGCATTGGGGTTCACCTGGACCCGATTCTTTTGACGCAGAACACACATTTATGTGTAAAAATTTACTAATATTGTAATATATACCTATATGAACCCATAATTTTTAAAATATAATAAATTTATTGTTAAAAACTTTAAAGGTCGAACCCATAAAACTTTAATCCTAAATTCGTCTCTGCTTATTGTGTGGCCTTTCTCGGACGACCTTGCGTGAACGTGGGATACCTTGTGCATCGGGTTGTATTTTTATATTTATGAGATATTATCAGTTTATTTATGTCAACCTAATTAAAACTTAAATATAAAAAGGAAAATTTTAAAAAAGAGACTTGACCAGCACCTCACCTATAAATATCCATCCTTTTAATTATCCCCTCATCAGTATTATCTCCATGTTATTTCCCATGGCTTCCTTCTATTCTATTTGTAAAACTTTATCAACAATTTTCTGTATCTTCTTTGTGTTCCTAACTTCTGTTTCTTCATCTTCGTCTTCTACTTATAGTTATTTGTCAAACATAGTTGTGAATTCAACAGCTGAGTTTATTAATCATACGGCTATATCCGAATTTCGAATACTGAACCGAAGAGTTTTAGCTAAATGCCCGGATCCGAACCCGTATCTCAGTATAACTACTGCCACAAATTCAAGCCTTTCTGATGAAGCCTTTGTCACAGTTCATGTTTCTGGTGTTTTGCTTCCTTCAAAAGGCGATTGGGTTGGCATGATCTCCCCTTCACATTCTGAGTAAGTTAAAAAAGAATTTAAGTTAGTATAAATATTTGTTACGTTATTATTGTTGTTTAAGCAACCGCCACTTCCAATCGAGAGATTGTGAGTGCGAGTCTACCCAAGAGCAATGTGAAAATTTCTTCGAGGAAAGATGCCGGGGTCTATTTGGAAACAACTTCGTAAACCAGGGTAGGGGTAAGGTCTACATACACACTAACCTCCCCAGACTTCACTAAGTGAGATTATACTGGATTGTTATTGTTATTGTTAATCTTTATCATAAAGATTTTCCTATAATTACCTTATAAATGGATTATGCAGTTTTTCTTTTTTTTTTTACATTATCGGTGCATCGAAAATTTAAGATAACGAAAAAGAGACTATGTTTTCATTTTTCTAAGGAAATTATTTTAGACGCTATATTTAAAAGCGTGTTTTTTTTTTGTAGTATGAATGTAGAATTTTTTTGTTGAAACAATCTCTCTGTTTCCCAAACTAGAAGAATAATGATTACCTTTTATCATGATTTTCAAAAGTCCCTTTAAATTATATATTAATATTTGAGGTTCATAACATTTTTTCCTTTGTTATTGCCAGAAAAATAAAGTTCAAAACATGAGTTCATGATGGAGAAAGACATAAAACTCAACCAAGTGGTCCAGTACTTTAATTTTGACAAAGAGAAAGTATATTACTAATTATTTGCAATAAATAAAAAAGAACATAGGGAGCATGTGAACAATGGAAAAAGTGATATAAAAATATATGTTATTTATTTGTTTACTTTTATAGCATATAGTTAAGATATTTATTGACATTGAGTTGTTATACCCATGTTTTCAGCGTATCAAGTTGCCCTTTTAACGCCATACAATATCAACAGACTGGTGATCTCTCTGAACTTCCACTCCTTTGCCATTATCCTGTCAAGGTATGTTCACTATAATAGTATTCCATATAATATATATACCGTCAGATCACTTTACAATAATATTCCAATATAATATGAACTTACTATAAAAGTCAAGTTTTTTTTGAATTTGATTTTTATATTATGTTGTAATATATGTCATCTCTAACAATACTTCACTATAACATATTAAAATATCGAAACAAACAAAGCTATTATAGAAATGTGTGACTGTACTGTACATATATGCGTATGTGATATTTTAAATATATAAGTAACTTAGTACTTCGGATATATTATAAGTAACAAAGAAAGTTCCCAAGCGATGAAACATATTTTGAAGCAACATATCCCTTGTTTGAATAATAAGATACCATGGAGCAAATGTTAAAAAACGAAGAGGTGATAGAAAAATTTCACATATCCCTTATATTGGGTAAGTAATTTTCATGTAAATATGTAATTGGATATGTATATATTAATTACAAACTTCAAAAATCACTCATTATGGAAAAGAAAATAATATTAGAGGAAAGGAATTAAGAGAGGTAAAAACTTACTTATATCGGGTGTTTCCACCAAACCAATAAATACATGACATGTGTTTTGTATATGTACTTCAATTATTTAATTATGATAAATTATATGCATTCTTATCTAATTAAATTAATTAACCATGATAAAGTAATATAATTTGGTATAAACAATGTGGATAGGACTTTGAGAGATAAACAAACAATGGGACAATGATGTTTGTGGTAAAGTAGTGGGAATATGGCTACCACTTAAGTGTAGCATTTAATAAAGTGTGGGAAGTGGTCTCACACCCATGCGCGTACGTACCACATTGAAATTGAAATAAATGAGTCATGCAATACCGCCTCCTTAACTAACTAGGTAGGCATATATTTTGACTTACATTCATTTGCTCCTACTCCCCACTTTTCATTCTTGATGATCATTAATACGTTCCCATCTTCTACGCCACCGTCTTGTCTTGTTAGGACATAATATAATAATGATCGGTGTATTTATGGTTCGATTTGAATTGTTTTTTTTTTAAAAAAATTAAATTATATAAGTCGGTTTTTCAAATATTAGAATCAAATCAAAGTAATTAAGTCAGTTTTTTTCGATTCGGTTTATGTCGGTTTTTCGTTTTTTTTCCGGTTATTTGTTGGTTTTTTCTTAAATGTTTGACGTACACTATCAAACACATATTCCGATGATCACATTTTCAATGTAACACTATCAGATCAATTGCCCTTTGAGAAATCTTTTCATTTTTTTTCCGGTTATTTGTTGGTTTTTTCTTAAATGTTTGACGTACACTATCAAACACATATTCCGATGATCACATTTTCAATGTAACACTATCAGATCAATTGCCCTTTGAGAAATCTATTATTTACCAAGATATACTGATGATAATTGAATCAAATAGTGATGAATAATTTAATGACTTAATTAAAAATATATTATTTTTAACACAAAATGATTTCTTACACTAAACAAAAGAAAATCATCAATCAAACTATAATGTAAAGGTAAAGAACTATATTAAAAGTGCAAACTATTGATATTCACCATCAATTTTTTGAAACTTTATATAACAATATACATATATATATATATATATAAGTGTAATAATAAATTTGAAATAGCCACTACACATTAAAAAAAAGGAAAAAAGATATAAGAAGAGAGTAAGAAGAAGGACTTACACTAAGGCAACAACTTTTAGCTCAGCGTCATCACCGCCGTTTTCCCAATTCTCATCTTAAAGAAACTCCTCCTCAATATCAACATCCTCGCTGGCCTCTAGTGTCGCAGGGTCGTAGCCGCCGTTGACACGAACCTCGCGTGCCTTTGTTGGAGATCCTTTATAAGCAGCCTTGAAAACATTGCCCGCCTCCCACAAACTCTTATATACGTCCCGTAGGCCTCATAATGAACCCAAAGCTGGTGCAAGTGGCAAGGGACAATGGCATAGGCTGATTCCACTTGGGCTAACAATTGTGACTTTTTAGCCTTGAGTACAGCGACTCGATCTCCCAAGTTTGAGGTTTCCCGATCAATTTCGCCAATACGCTCTTCAAGCCTCGCCTCCCTTAGCGTGGTCGTTGCCCTCTCGGATTCCTACTCGGATTGGAGGATACAAATAGTGTCCTCCAATGCTGATGCCCTTGCTTAGGCCGACGCTCGAGCACTCTCGGCGCTCTCAAACTCAGACATATTCCTCTCCAGCTTAGTCAACTTCCCCATTCATTCAACACCCAAATCCTGAATTTTGACAGCATTTTGATCAAGCTCAGATTGTAATGACAACACCTTCACCTGAAGATGCTCCCACTCTGTAGCTACCCCTTTTCCCAACACAAGTTCTTCATCCTTTGCAAGAATTAGCTCCTCAAGCTCGCTATTCCTAGGAATGGACCGCATAAGCTCCTAACCTCTCTTCTCCAGCTCCTTCCTAAGAGATTGATTGCCGATGCTCTCCTTGAGACGCTCATGCATCTCACAACATTGTAGAGGTAACACTGATTCTTTTCCACCATCTTTAAAAAATCTTGGCCTAAGTATCAGCCCTACGAGCACCTTTGATCTCCAGCATGTAAGACTGAAAGCAAATGAAAAAGGAGAGTCGGTAAAGGTCAAGGACACCAAAAATAAAAATCACAAAAAAAGGAGCGGAGAAACATACCCTCAAGCCCATGGCCGCCACTTCGTACATTAAATCGATATCGTCGGCATCCGGAAGAGTCGCACGCTCTGCGATAGAGCATAGAAGGTCAAAATGCGGCACCAAAATATGTTATGCAGAAGATTGAGCTCTGATGGAATCTCAAGTATACGAGAAGGCCCTCCCACTCTTACCATAGTACGGGTAAAGCCCTCCTCGAACATCTTGACATCATCATGATCAAGATCAGAGTCATATTCGTAGTCATAACCAACAACACCCTTTCCCCTCTCTACGATTGAAGAAGAAGCTCGATTCAATTCGGATAATGAAGGCCCGCCCAAAATAGCAACAACAGCCTCGGGATCCCAGCCTCCCACCACAGTAGCCTATTGATTGTCCATAATGGCCGAAGCCTCTGCCATCAGGTTGGACTCTACCACTTAGTTTGCCTCTGTAGCCGAGTAAGCGTCACTGACAATTTTAGAAACCACAAAGGGAAGGTCGCCCCTAAAGATGCTTCGGCAGAAGGGGCCACTTAAAACTTTACTTGCTGTCACTTTGACGGACCCTCTCTACTATTAGCATAGGATGATTCACCCATTGAGCGGGAAATAGAAGTCAAAGTTTTAGGTTAAGGAACAATTCCCATGCATGAGGCCTCGATCATAGGTACAAATTGAGTAGCCCTTGATGTAGGTCAGGTAGAAGACCTCGGTACGGGCCAGGCAGAAGACGCCGGTTGATGGAACATAAGCGAAGGAGCCCTCACCCTTTGCACTTTCCCTATTAGCGAAGAAAAATGGTCATATAAGAAACAAGTTCAAATTACGAGGCAAAGAACAGGGAAGTTGCAGCGAGCCGACTTACCAGTAAGAGGCTTATGCTTGTATTTCTCATAAAAAAGACGCCCATTCACGGACCCCCGCTATATGGGGAAGGATGGAATTCACCCACTCATAGATATCGTCAACATGCGTGGGTGGTAATCTCGTGGCTATGAAAGTAAAGACGATTTAGCAATGCTGCCCAAAGAAAAAGGTCGACCACTACTCCGAAAAGAGATACAAAGTAAAACAGGAAAACTTACGTGCGAAGTTCCACCTCTCAAGGAACCCTGTCGAGTCCGCCACGAGGTGTTTAGTATGCACATAAAAGTAGCTTTCCCAGAAATGACAATTATCTTTGTCGTCCATCTTCACCACCAGACTCTTTGCCACTCGATGGCGCATGCGGATCATCATACCTTGAATAAGTATGAGGGGCAAAAATATTAAGCATATGTCCCAAAGTGACCTCTCGACTGATACGCTCCGCAAACTTGAGCATCATGAGGAAACACTTGTACACGTATGACGAAAGCTAAGCCTTTTCCCAACACAAGTTCTTCATCCTTTGAAAGAATTAGCTCCTCAAGCTCGCTATTCCTAGGAATGGACCGCATAAGCTCCTAACCTCTCTTCTCCAGCTCCTTCCTAAGAGATTGATTGCCGATGCTCTCCTTGAGACGCTCATGCATCTCACAACATTGTAGAGGTAACACTGATTCTTTTCCACCATCTTTAAAAAATCTTGGCCTAAGTATCAGCCCTACGAGCACCTTTGATCTCCAGCATGTAAGACTGAAAGCAAATGAAAAAGGAGAGTCGGTAAAGGTCAAGGACACCAAAAATAAAAATCACAAAAAAAGGAGCGGAGAAACATACCCTCAAGCCCATGGCCGCCACTTCGTACATTAAATCGATATCGTCGGCATCCGGAAGAGTCGCACGCTCTGCGATAGAGCATAGAAGGTCAAAATGCGGCACCAAAATATGTTATGCAGAAGATTGAGCTCTGATGGAATCTCAAGTATACGAGAAGGCCCTCCCACTCTTACCATAGTACGGGTAAAGCCCTCCTCGAACATCTTGACATCATCATGATCAAGATCAGAGTCATATTCGTAGTCATAACCAACAACACCCTTTCCCCTCTCTACGATTGAAGAAGAAGCTCGATTCAATTCGGATAATGAAGGCCCACCCAAAATAGCAACAACAGCCTCGGGATCCCAGCCTCCCACCACAGTAGCCTATTGATTGTCCATAATGGCCGAAGCCTCTGCCATCAGGTTGGACTCTACCACTTAGTTCACCTCTGTAGCCGAGTAAGCGTCACTGACAATTTTAGAAACCACAAAGGGAAGGTCGCCCCTAAAGACGCTTCGGCAGAAGGGGCCACTTAAAACTTTACTTGCTATCTCTTTGACGGACCCTCTCTACTATTAGCATAGGATGATTTACCCATTGAGCGGGAAAGAGAAGTCAAAGTTTTAGGTTAAGGAACAATTCCCATGCATGAGGCCTCGATCATAGGTACAAATTG
Source organism: Nicotiana noctiflora (assembly GCA_032618575.1). Taxonomy (NCBI): domain Eukaryota; kingdom Viridiplantae; phylum Streptophyta; class Magnoliopsida; order Solanales; family Solanaceae; genus Nicotiana; species Nicotiana noctiflora. The sequence continues at coordinate 107,098 of JASVEL010004288.1, read as the reverse complement.
AGTAGCCCTTGATGTAGGTCAGGTAGAAGACCTCGGTACGGGCCAGGCAGAAGACGCCGGTTGATGGAACACAAGCGAAGGAGCCCTCACCCTTTGCACTCTCCCTATTAGCGAAGAAAAATGGTCATATAAGAAACAAGTTCAAATTACGAGGCAAAGAACAGGGAAGTTGCAGCGAGCCGACTTACCAGTAAGAGGCTTATGCTTGTATTTCTCATAAAAAAGACGCCCATTCACGGACCCCCGCTATATGGGGAAGGATGGAATTCACCCACTCATAGATATCGTCAACATGCGTGGGTGGTAATCTCGTGGCTATGAAAGTAAAGACGATTTAGCAATGCTGCCCAAAGAAAAAGGTCGACCACTACTCCGAAAAGAGATACAAAGTAAAACAGGAAAACTTACGTGCGAAGTTCCACCTCTCAAGGAACCCTGTCGAGTCCGCCACGAGGTGTTTAGTATGCACATAAAAGTAGCTTTCCCAGAAATGACAATTATCTTTGTCGTCCATCTTCACCACCAGACTCTTTGCCACTCGATGGCGCATGCGGATCATCATACCTTGAATAAGTATGAGGGGCAAAAATATTAAGCATATGTCCCAAAGTGACCTCTCGACTGATACGCTCCGCAAACTTGAGCATCATGAGGAAACACTTGTACACGTATGACGAAAGCTAAGCCATCCACACTTCATAGAAACGACAGAAGTATACTACCAAGGAAGGGAGAGGAAATGTATACCTGACAACAAAGGGGTATGCATAGAATGCACAGTATCCTTGTAGGTTGAATTACGCAATATCATCTCCTATCTCCAGAAACATCTCAACATGGTTCGGAACCCCCCATTTGGTCTTAATCTCCGCAATCGCTACTTCATCTATATTAGAGGGAACAAGATACGTTCTTCTCCGACAGGGCTGTTGAATTCAGTCCATAACTTTCCCGGATGGGGCAATATTTCAACCATTGTTGGAACCCCCTCATCTTCTGCCGCCTCCACTCCTTCTCCGAGAGTAGGTGCATCGTTTTCCGGCACCGGAGCTTCGGGAGTTTGTTAGCACGAGAAGAAGTACCAGCCATTTGTCTCAATTGATCGAAATAAATGAGTGAGAGGAAGTAAGAGGGAAGATGGTGGCATCAATTTCAGACTGATAGGAGAATGGATTTAGAAGTTTGGAATATTAAAGAAGGTGAAGCTTTGTAAAACTCTTCGGATAAGTCAGAAGTGTAGCGGTAGAATGGTGTTTTCCTCTATTTATAGGAACATAAATGTCTTGAGCGAGAAACCCAAGAGCCGCCAATCAAAAACTGTTAGGGAATGGGAAATGATACGGTGCCTAGGAAACATGCACTCCAACAATGCATAAATGGCATTCATGATGCTGCAAACCTATGCAACGGTCCAGTTCCCTACTGACATAATGGTCACCATCAAACTCCATATCGTCTCCCCAACCTAAGGGTCTCGTTCGACGCGCGACGATCAAATTTCTCCTAACTTACAAACCATTGAGCCCGGCAAGAAGTGACTCCATCAGATGGTGGGACTAACTGTATGGGTTAAAATATGACCGTGGGTTAATCATCTCTAAGAGGAGCAATATAAGGTCAACCAAGTCGTAGTCATGCCCACAAGGCAAGATGACAAAGAGCACATTGGCCATCGTCGGGGGCAGACCGTAAGAAAGCTTACGTTGCGGAACAAATATACTGGTCAAGCAAAAGATAGAGGGTGTGGTGACGAGAAAGCACACTGGTCAAAAACCATTGGACAATGGTTGGAAGCTAGTAATATAAATCGGAGTATCTAAACCCAAAAGAGAGGCAGATTCTGGAGAAGCCACAACAAAGTGAATCTCTTAAGGAAGAACAACCCCTTCTCGTCCTTTCCGTTTCTTCCATGTTCATGATGCAAATTGGTCCTAGATGTAAGCTTATCACACATGATTTATATATAACTATTGCATGAGGAAATATTAATCTCGATTATTCTTCCTTTTTATTTTTATAACCTGCATATACAGATATGAAATTAATTATGTTCGGCTAAAATTTAGCTTTTATAATTCTAGTAATTAGTTTGACAAAAGGATTTTATACTTTTGCTCCAACATTCTTATGTCCAAGTCCAAACGCCCACTGAATATTCTATATGACGAGCTTTTCCATTTTTAGAGCTCAAATGGAAACTATTACTTAAAGAAAGAAGGTATTTCATCTGTCCAACCACATCATCAATGTGATTAATTATATATCGCATTCATTTTATTTTTATTATATGGTTAGAAGGAATAGAATTTTATATACCAGACTATACTATTACAAGTAGCGTCTCCTTGCACATATTTACTCACTTATATAAACAAAAATAGTTCCTAATTTGTCTGCATATAATACATTTGAGGTACACATAGAAAGAACGCAACAAAATATGATATTAGTAGTAGTAATCTGCTTGACATGTTTTTTCTGGTTTCTTTTTCAGTATTCGATAATTGTATTAGGGCTTGGCAAATTCGTAATCGCACCGTGCAAGATGGATTAAAGGAGAAAGCATTTCTAATATTTCAAATAGAATGTGTTTAATTCCTTCTAGTGAGATTGTTGATGTAGTGCTCGTTTGGATGGAAGAATATTCCAAAAAAAATTTACTTTTTTTTTTAAAATCAGCGATTGTTCATAAAATTTTCAATTTTCACTTGAAGATGCATTTTGGAAATTTTGAAAATTTGAAAAACTGCAAAAAGCTGTTTTTCAAAATTTTCACTTAATCACTCACAAAACATAAAAAATAAACCAAACTGAAATTTAAGTCCGAACACAACTTTGAATTTCAAATACTATTTTCATTTGAAATATTTTTGTTTTACCATTTTTTCGAATTTTACAATTTTTATGTCCAAACGCTTACGGAGTAAAGTGATAGCTTCATTTTGGAGTATTACTATTTATGTACTTTAACCATCCATTTCGAGATATTGAAAGTGGTCAGTTAGAACATTTGACTTTGATATTCCATCCTGTCCATAATAAGTTATTAATTTATTTTTTTATATTAGTTCAAAATAAGTGTTCATTTGTATAATCAGGAAAAAATTCGATTTGTTTTTCCAAAATATCCTTATGTACATATCCCTAAAAAGCCTTTTACTCCTCACATTAAATTATGCTGCAACATCTATCTATATTATATTAAAAGGAGAGTAGTATGCATTGTGGTTAAGCCAAGTGGCAAGCTAAAATGAAGCCACTTGACAATTTTAGGACAACATTAATTATTAGCAATTATAAATAGAAATATAATTAAGGGAAGTAGTTTAATGAATTTTATACATAATCTAAATATATGTCACGACCCATTTTCCATAATAGGTCATGATGGCGCCCGACACCGTTGTCAGGTCAGCCAATGTGGAAGTATAATTTAAGTTCTCATTTTACTTTTACCAAAACTAAGTATAATAGATTTTCAAATTTAAAATTAAGGCCAGAAGTGATCAATAATGTATCAAAATGATTTTACAACCCGAAAATTAATGGCTACTAAAGTGTGTGCCAGAATCTGGTGTCACAAGCTACGGGCAACTAGTAGAATATACATAAAAGAATAATATACTATCCTACTATCAGAATCAGGATAGACAGAAACGAAACTACAAGAAAAGACTTCTTCGGTTGCAGATCGACATGAAGAGAAGCAGCTCACTGTAGAAGTCCCAAGCATGCTCACTAATGCGCACCAGAATGATGTCCAGATCCACCTACCTCAAATTCTGTACATTTAAGTACAGAAGCATAGTAAGAGTACATAAACAACATGTACCCAGTAAGTATCCCGTCTAATCTCGAAGAAGTAGAGACGGGAAGTTGACTCGTACTTACATAGGTCAAATAGTATATATATGTATAATGTTTCTAATCATGGAAGTTACAAGTATTAACAATTTATGGCAAGTGGCGTAAGTCATGTACTTCAATATACATTTCATATTCGGGACAATAGCAAAACAAGGCAAGTATAAGTTTCCACACAATTAAACATACACACGTAGTGTCGAGGTGACGGCCCGAACCAATAGAAAGAAACTGTGCACTTGCCGAGGGTCAACATCGTACTTATAGATGTATCTATTTATAGTAAGGCGATCGGCCCGATCCACAAATATCAACCAAAACCAAGAATACGCACAAAGGCACATTTAGAGTCAATTATACATACAATGTTCAACAAGTGTGCAAGTTGCTTTTATTTTCTTTCAAGTCTCTAACATATTCTAAGTGATCTCATTAGACAAATAACACGGAGGTTATTATAAAAAAAGCATGATGTGGGTCCTAAGCTACACGGACATTCAACATAGTAGTGGCTATGCACGAACTCTTGTCACTTGGTGCGTACGTAACCCCCGCATTTAACAATAATTACTCATTCATTAATCATATGGGCACAATTCCCTCTTACAAGGTTCTAAAGGAGACTCACCTCGCTCTGAATTGCACTTCCAATATCAAGAACAAGCCCAAACCCTCAATTCGGAGCCAGACGTTCACAAACTAGTTAAAGGAAATAAGAAATAGTCAATATAAGTTTATAAGATCGAATCCTAGCTATTTAAGCCATTTCCCAACCCTATTCACAAGTTCCCTAAATTCTGACCCCTGGCCTACGCGCCCGGATTCTGAGATTTATCGAAGGAAATTGTTCTTCATAACCTAAGGATCACTAATATATGATTTCTAGTTCATTACATCGCAAATTACATGATTAAATCTTAGTTTTATTAAAACCCTAGGTATAGCTCTAACCCTTGATTTTTACTTAGTTTTTAGTGTTTAATCTACCTAATATACATGTGTTTAAGCTAAGGATGAAGGGGAATTACTTACCTTACAAAGTTGTGTTGAAACCCTCTCTTTGGAAGCACCTAAATTGCCCAAGTGTAGAGTAAAAAATGATAAAATGAGGTTTGAGTTTGTATTAAATGATGGTTCTGCTCCCAGCTATTTTCGCTACTGCGGTGCATTTACTGCTTTTGCGGAAACCGTTTCTACGGTTTTGGGTCGCTTCTGCGGTCTTGGACCAAATTGGCTGGACTGCTTCTGTGGTCAAATAGCCTCTTAAGTGGGACCGGTTCTGCGGTCTCAAGATCGCATATGTGATTTTTCTTGAGCTGCCCTTGACCGCTTCTACGGATTCTTGACCGCATCTGCGGTACCGGTTCTCCGATTCTAGAACCGCAGATGCGGTTATGACAGAAGCAACTGAATCAACATTTTTTTCTAACTTTAAACTTCACTCGAGCCTCACTCGTTTGACGCTCGGGGCTCCCGTGGCCCGTATGAATATACCGACAAGTCCGAAATCACAAGGCGGACCTACTCGAACCCTCAAATCACTCAAAGTAATGTAAAATCTAGGAATCACGTCCTAAAACCAAATGAATCAATCTATTGAACTCTTAGTTCTTAATTTCCCTCTAACGGGTCAAAACGTCCTTAAACTACTCGAATTGACACCGAATTTCACGTGCAAGTCTTAACTGATATTTCAGATCTGTCCCAAGTTTTGAAACCAAGATATGAGCCCGATACCTAGTAAATCAATGATTACTTAGTTTATTTAATTCTCTAAAACTTCACTTCAACTATTTCACATAAACATTTATTACTCAGGCTAGGGAGCTCAGAATTCAATTCCGAACAAACGCCTAGTTTTCATATTTTCCCACGGACCCTTCGGGATTGTCAAATCATAAATTTGGGTTAGTTTCCCAAGAAAGTTGACTGAAGTCAAACTTGGCCTTTTTAGAAAATCTTAAAGAAGAAAATGGTCATATTCTTACTCGAACTCTTCCTACTTCCGAACCAACCATCTCCGAAAGTCATAAATTAGCTAAAGCACGTGTGAGAAGTTTTATTTAAGGGAACGAGGATCTAAAATGCAAAACGACTAGTCGAGTCGTTGTATTCTCCACCTCTTAAACAAACGTTCGTTATCAAACAGACATAGAAAAGTTCTTGGAATGCTGAATAAATGGGGATATTTGCTCCACATGTCCTCCTCCGAATCTCAGGTCGCCTTCTCAACTGGTTGGTCCCTTTACTTGTGATGACCGAAAGAGTCTTCACTTATTTTCTCTTTCATTTCATGCTTCCGAGGCCTTGAAAACCTCATTTTTACTAGCCTCGATTTGCTTGCGTAGTCCGGGCGCATAGCCGACAATCTTATATGTTAAATTTTTATGAAAAATTTCAAAATATGGCTTTAAAATGATTAAAGTTGACTTTGGTCAACATTTTTGATAAACGGACTCGGACCCGTGATTTGACAGTCTCGAAGAGTCTGTAGAAAAATATAGACTCGGACATATACCCGGAGACGAATCCGAGGTCTAGAGCCCGAGAAATGTTTTTTTCTATAAAATTGTTTTTCTAAAATTATTAAGGTAAATGTAAATGAAAATTGATTGAAAGATTGTGATATCGGGCTCGTATTTTGGTTCTGATGCCTAGTACAAGTCTTATATATAGCTTAAATGCTTTACGTTAATTTTGGTTGAAATCGGACGTCATTTGACGTGTTTCTGACCTAAATATCTAAAATTTGAAGTTTATGAAGTTAGAATGAAAAGTGATGATTTTGAGGTTTGATTCCTCATTTATGATGTTATATTGGAAATTTTATCGCTTGGTTAAGTTTGTAAGATGTTTTAAGTTAGTGTGTGCGTTTGGTTACGAGCCCCGAGGGCTCGGGATTGATTCGGGGGTGGTTCGGAGTGTTTTTGGCCTTAGGAAGGGTTGCAGAAATCTGACGACATTTGCCCAATTATTTGTTCTATGCGATCGCATATAGTAAAAATTACTAGAGCCCAGTTTTTCTGTGCGAGCGCATTCCCTCTTCCACGTTCGCATAGTGCAAGCCTCAGATTCCAAAAATTTCCCCTACGCGAACACATTTGCCGCATCGCGATCGCAGTGACCAATAACCTTTTCTCTATGCGATCGCAATGCCCTTTCCGCGATCGCATAGAGCAATTTTGCCTAGTGATTTTAAATACCCAAAATAGAACATTGACGGGATTTTTCACCAAAAACACACGAACTCATCTTCTCCACAGCCCATATGCGATCTTTAGAGCTCTTCTTCACCAAAGCTTCATGGGTAAGTGTTATCTAACTCGTTTTCTTCATTTACTATCATCATTTATCAAATTCCTAGACCTAAATCATGTAGTTCATGGTAAGAATTGGGGGAAAAGGGTAGAATTAGGGCTTTTTGATTTTCTTTGATTTAGGCCTCGTTTTGGGGTCGAATTTGGAAACAAATAATATATTCGGGATCGTGGGGGAATGGGTGATCTGGAATTGGTTCGAACCTCGGGTTTTGACAAAGTGGGCCTGTGGTTAAATTTTGGAATTTTGGGAAGAAAGCTTAGAAATTCATATTTAGGAATTGGATTTAGTTCACTTAGCTTTTATTAATATTGTAAGTCATTATTTCATAGATTCGACTGAATTGGAGTTGGAGTTGAGAGGTAAAGCTATACTTGAGGTTTGAGTTGATTTTGGAGCATTTGAGATAAGTGTTTGATCTAACTTTAGCTTGAGAGAATAGGATTAGTGGATTTTTTTTGTGAATTTCTAAATATTGAGTACGGTGTATAAGCATGGTGACGAGTATCTATAGACCGGTGTCTAGCGTGGTCGTCGGTACTTATTTGCGCTTATTTGGGATTCGGTAGTGACTCTTCCTTGTTAATTGATGGTTTCTATATGATATGAAGAGAATGAGAAGGAAATATGATTTGTAAACTCATTGGAGAATTGGATCAATTTTTTTACTTGATTATAGAGTAAGAAATGAACGTAATAGAAACATATGTGATTATTCCCTTGCCGGGACATGTAAATTATAGTTGTTGCTCCCTTGTTGGGAAATATAACTGCTTAGTTGTATTCTCCCTTGCCGAGAAACTATTATATACTATAAATTGGGATCGTGTAGCATGCCGACCACTTATATGCTATGAATTGGGATCGTGTGGCACGCTGACCACTTATATGTTATGAAATAGGCTCGTGTGGCATGTCGACCACTTATATATGTTGAAATGGGACCGTGTGGCACGCCGAACACCTTGATATATTATGAAATGGGATCATGTGGCACACCAACCACTTATATATATTATGAGAGCTTATGTAGTTTTGTGTTTACTTCTGATAAGTCGTTTTCATCTATATTTCCCCTACACATGTCCCCTCCCCATTTTAATTGGTATTTTTCTGATGTTATTTCGTTGCACTTGTATATATGTATATCTGCACAGGTTGTTTTTGGTATGTCCTATCTAGCCTCGTCACTACTTCATCGGGGTTAGGCCAGGCACTTACCAGCACATGCGGTCAGTTGTGCTGATGCTACACTCTGTGCATCTTTTTGCACAGATTTAGGAGCAACTTTTGGGCCTCATCAGTATTATTGATTGGGAGCTAACTTCAGTCCAGATACTTTCGAGGTAGCCTAGCTAACTTCCGCAGGCTAGAGTACCTTCTTTGTTATTAGTTTGCACCAAGACAATTATTGATGTACTTCTATTCTGACTTGTTTTTATCACTTTTTAGTAGTTCGTGAGTTAGTGACACCGGATTTGTGTATTAATGTATTTAAACTTCTGCATTTGGTTTTCAGTTATTTATATTTTTAAGACTTTCGCTTTTATTTAAATGACTCATTTTATTTATATTGTTGATATTTTATCAGAAAATATTTTAACACTTGGATTGCCCCTCATAGGAAATGCTGCTGGGGGCTCGGGCTACTGCACGGTAGAAAAGGAAGAACGTGTTCTCGCCATCATTGACTTGGGACCAGTTTGCAGAGTTATTTTTGGAGAAGTTTCTCCTAATTACTCAGAGGGAGGCTCTTCATAGACAGTTCGAGCGCCTCCAGCAAGGCTCTATGACAGTCACATAGTATGAGACTATGTTCATTGTTCTGGCGTGCCATGCTATTGTTATACTCCCTACAGAGCTACAAATGGTGCAGAGGTTTATTGATAGGTTGATTCAACCAATCCATCTCTAGATGGCTACGGGAGCCGATAGTGAGATTTCTTTTCAAGAGACAACCAATGCAACCCGTAAAGTTGAGATGGCTCTTACACGTGGAGACGGTTTTGGGCCAGATAAGAGGCCCCTTCATGTAGGTAGATTCAGTGGTACCTCGTATGGAGGTAGGGATTCTTATGGTAGTGTCCATCCTCCGATGCCCTTTCAGTCAGCCCTACAGGTCTCTCATGGTACTTCAGGTGGTCGTGGCTCTCAGCTCCAATCTTCCATCAAGTAGCTTTTTAGTTCACCATCAGCACCTATGAGCGCACCACCACTCCATTATTCTTAGTAGCTGAGGGCTTATTACACTTGTGGTGACTTGAGACATATTTCCAGGTATTGCCCTCGAGCTTCTGACAGCTCTCAACAACAGGGTCCTTGCCTATGATTTAGGCATCAGGTGATCCATAGACCGCCCAGCCAGCTAGAGGCAGGGGTAGAGGCCATAGAGGTGGAGGTAGAGATCATAGTGTGACAACCCGGCCCGTCGTCACGAGAATTACCACCCCGTTACATTGTAAATACATGTTTTATGCTTTTATACCAGTGCTAGAGTCTATCGGGTGATTTAGGAGTGAATTGGATTGAAAATGAGGCATATAGCCTTTTTGAAGGAAACTTGAATAAGGAAAGTCAACCCGGAGTTGACTATTTGGTTAGACGGCTCGGAATCGGATTTTGATGATTCGGTTAGTTCCGGGAGGTGATTTGTGACTTAGGGGAGCGATCGAAATTGAATTTGGAGGCCCGGTGTAGTTTTAGGCTTGAATTGGCGAAGGTTGAATTTTGGCGAAATCCGAACGGTAGGTGAGATTTTGATCCGGGGGTCGGAATGGAATTCGACAATTCCTGTAGCTTCGTTATGTGATTTTGGATATGTCCGCAAAATTTCAGGTCATTCGGACGTCATTTGGTCGGATTTTTGATAGAATGTGTAATTCGGAAGTTTTGAAGAAATTTAGGCTTGAATCTGTGGGTAATTGGTAATTTTGATGTTTAGGATGGTGTTTTTATGATTGGAACAAGTTCGTATCATGTTTTGGGGTATGTTGGTGGTTTTCGTTGGGGTCCCGGGGGCCTCGGGGTGAATCCGGACCATCATCCGGCATTTGGAAGCAAGAAAAGACCTGCTGTAATCTGCAGATCACTGGGCAGTGATTTGGCCTTCGCGTTCGCGTAGGCCAAGTTCAGCAGGCATCGCGTTCGCGAGGGTGGTATCGCATTCGCGTATTGGCAAGGACGTGAAGCATCGCGAACGCGTGGGCGAAGGACGCATTCGCGTAGAGGGAAGTCATTAGGCATCGCGTTCGCGTGGGTCGTGGCCGCGTTCGCGTAGAAGGATCTACGGATGGCTGATAAAAATGTGCATCGCGAACGCGTATGGCATGTCGCGTTCGCGAAGGGTATTTTGGGCAGAGCTTCGCGGACGCGTGAGAGGCGTCGCGAACGCGTAGAAGAAGGGTCTCTGGCAGTGAGTTTAAGTTCAGAACAGACCAGTCGCGGGTTTAATACCCAAAACCCCCATTTTTGAGTTCCAAGAGAAGAAATTGACGGGAGATTGCTGGGAAATCATCGGGGTTTCATTGGAGGTAAGTTTTGTGGCTTTATTACATCATTTTAACATGAAATCCTTGGTTAAATCCCTGTAAATTAAAGATTAAAGGTGGGTTTGAGCCCTAGGCCTAAATTGAAGAAAAACACCTATTTGAGTGGGCAAATGGAGTCCGATTTTGGTAAATTTTATATGCCTAGACTCGTATCGAGATGAGGGTTCCGAATATGTGACTTTTGTAATTTTTCGACAAGCGTACCAAAAGTCGGGTTTTGACAACTTTGGGAATTTTGATGTAAATTGAGTTGTTTTGATTGGGTGTCGTCCCATTGGCCTAATTTGTTGTGTTTCTACTGTATTTGATCAGATTCTACGCGTGCGGAGCTTGATTCTCGTGGAAAGAGCGTTGCGGAGTAGTCGTCGCGCCGTATTGAGGTGAGTAATAGATGTGGGTGATGACCGGCGGGTTCGAAACCCCGGTATACCACTTTGTGACGCTGTATAGCGGCGAGACACGTACTCTCTTGTGAGTGCGGGGTCGATTGTGATTGGGGACTATGGCTTAGTCCGACTTTTTGATATTGTGTTATGATATTAGGCTATTCTTGAGCCGTCGAACCTCCCTCCCGGATGGTTGCATATATATATATTGTGATAATGGCCACTCTTGAGTCGAGGAACTCCCTTCTTGGGCGGTTGAGTATACTTGTGGGCCGCGAGCCAGTTATTGGATCCCGCGAGGATCGTTATCATTGTCTTATCATATTGACATGCTAGTTACTACCGGTCCGTAGCTATTTCTGTTATCATGCTATTTCCAATCTCTGGAACTTGGTATTACTGTTTTCCAACTGAAAAATGATAAAAAGGTTTTCAAAACTACTTTTGAGCCCGCGAGGCTGTATTTGCATATTAGCTGACTGGTAGTGGATCGGGCTGCGCGCCGCAGCAGTATATATGTTGGATCGGACTGCACGCCGCAGTGATATTGTGCTTGGGCTGTAGGAGCCCCTCCGGAGTCTGAACCCCCACAGGTGAGCACGGGTACCCAAATTGGATCGGGCTACGCGCCGTAGCGGTCATATCATGCATTGCATTGCATTTTGGCTACATCTGCTAGTTGTTATACTGTTTTGCTAGTACTTGATGGTACAGGTACAGTTGATATTGATTCAGTGACAGGGTATTTGACTACAGCTTTACATAGTGCTTTATTGCGGATTTCTTATCTGCGCTGTCTTACCCTTGTTTATTACCACTGAGTCTGGCAGTACTCATTTTACTCCCTGCACCTTGTGTGCAGATCCAGGTACCTCTCAGCAGTGATCCAGTAGCTGTGCGAGGCGATATTTGTGGATATTCGAGGTAGCTGCAGAGTCCGCAGGACCCGATATTCCTTCTCACTGTCTTGATTTTGTATTGACTTTTCTTTCCGCACTTGGTATCTTGTAAACCTTTATACACTCATGTTCAGTAGAGGCTCATGACTCTTGACCCTTGGTCTATGGGAGTTGATGTATTATGGGACTTGGTTCCCCGTTTTCGTTATATGTATCACTATTGCTTCGTGATTTGATATGCTTAAATGGGCTAAAGAGAGCTTCTAGCTCCGTTATTGTTATTGATTGGTCAGGCTGGCTTAGCAATGTGCTGGGCGCCATCACGACCGGATTTGGGGTCGTGACAAGTTGGTATCGGAGCCTAGGTTTACTAGGCCTCATGAGTCTTGAGCCGGTTAGTAGAGTCTTGTGGATCGGTACGGGGACGCCTGTACTTATCCTCGGGAGGCTGCGAACCTTTAGGAAAACTTCACTTTTCTTGAACTCTGTCGTGCGATCTTGTTGTTCTGAGAACTGAACTTCTATATTCTATTCTCTCGCAGATGGCGAGAACGCGAGCATCGGGACGAGGTGGACGACCTCCATTGCCACCTGTTAGAGGCCGTGGGCGCGGTCGTGCTAGAGGTAGAGGTAGGGCGGGTGAGGCAGTGCCAGCTGACCCGCCTGTTGTACCAGTTCAGGAGCAGCCCCCAGTGGTTGATGCTCCAGCAGCCCCAGTTCAGGGCCGGACTATATCTATTGCTATTCCTGGTCTTCAGGAGACTCTTGCTCAGATATTATCGGTGTGTTCCGGTTTGGCTCGGGTAGTTTCAGCTACCGCTACTGCAGCGACATCTGAGACAGGGGGTGGTCAGCAGACCCCTGCAGCTCGCACACCTGAGCAGGTTGTTCAGGGACTTCGGACGCCAGAGGCGGTCCCCACTCAGGTGGTTGCACCGGTTATTCCTGCAGCTGCACCGGCTCCAGCTCCAGAGCATATGGTTCAGGTTATGCCCGACGACGAGCAGCGTCGTCTTGAGAGATTTGGTAGACTTCAGCCACCCCATTTCAGTGGCGTTGAGGGCGAGGATGCCCGGGGTTTCTTGGACAAGTGTCAGAGGATGTTGCGGACGGCTGGTATTCTTGAGTCCGGCGGAGTTTCATTTACTACCTTTCAGTTCACTGGTCCCGCATTTCAGTGGTGGGAGGATTTTGAGAGGCGTAGGCTCGCTGGGGCAGCGCCTCTCACATGGCAGCAGTTCTCTACGTTATTTTTGGAGAAGTATGTACTTCAGTCTTGTCGCGAGGAGCTACGTCGCCGGTTCGAGTGGTTGGTTCGGGGCGACATGTCTGTGACCCAGTATGAGCTCGGATTCACACGGTTGGCTAGGCATGCCACATGGATGATCCCTAATGATAGGGAGAGGATCGGGAGGTTCATTGATGGCCTCAACTACTCTATCCGCATTCTTATGACCGAGAGAGAGTTTTGTCATCATCATTTGAGCAGGTTGTTGATATGGCACGCTCCATTGAGGCGGATCGTCGCCGAGAGAGAGAGGAGCGGGAGGCCGAGAGGCCTCGTGGTTCTGACAATTTCAGTGGTGCTCCATCTAGAGGGCATTCCCAGCAGAGCAGAGGTTGCTCATCTAGACCTTCTCATTCAGGCCGCCCACAGCAGAGTGGAGGTTCTTATGGTCGTGGTCGGCAAGGATTTCAGCAGGGTCAGTCATCACTTAGTGCCCTCCCAGCCCAGAGTGCAGCACCTACTTCTTTAGCCCAGGGTTCTTCTGCGGCGAGGGGTTCCCTTCAGTCCCCTTCTCCAGCACCAGGTGCATGTTATGAGTGTGGTGCGTTTGGCCACATGAGGAGACGGTGCCCTCGACTCCGTAGGGACAGGACTCAGCAGAGGGATCAACCCTCATCTTCGGCACCATCTCGGTCCAGTAGAGGTGGAGGTCGGTCTTCTCGTGGTCGCCCCAGGGGCGAGGAGAGATCTGGTGGAGGCCAGGCACGGTTCTATGCACTTCCTGACAGGCGTGATGCAGTTGCCTCCGATGCAGTGATTACAGGTATCATTTCTGTCTGTCACAGAGATGCCTCTGTTCTATTTGATCCAGGGTCCACATATTCATACGTGTCCTCTTACTTTGCACATCACTTGGGTGCGACTCGTAGTGGTCTTGATTTACCTGTTCATGTATCCACCCCCGTGGGTGATACGATTGTTGTGGATCATGTCTATAGATCCTGTGTTATATCTATTGGGGGTCTGGAGACCCAGGCAGATTTGTTATTGTTGGGGATGGTGGACTTTGATGTTATATTGGGCATGGACTGGTTGTCTCCGTACCATGCTATATTGGACTGTCATGCTAAGACAGTTACGTTCGCCATTCCTGGTATTTCTCGGATTGAGTGGCGGGGTTCGACCGATTTCGTCCCTAGCCGTGTCATTTCGTTCTTAAAAGCTCAGAAGATGGTTGAAAAAGGGTGTTTATCATACTTGGCTTTTGTGAGAGATGTGGGAGCTGAGTCTCCTAGCATTGATACTGTACCTGTTGTGAGGGACTTCCCAGATGTATTCCCCTCAGACCTGCCGGGCATGCCGCCGGACAGGGATATTGATTTTGGCATTGACTTGGTGCCGGGCACTCAGCCTATATCCATTCCTCCTTATCGGATGGCACCAGCTGAGTTGAAAGAATTGAAAGAGCAACTTCAAGAGCTTTTGGATAAGGGTTTCATTCGCCCTAGTGTGTCCCCGTGGGGTGCACCGGTATTATTTGTTAAAAAGAAAGATGGTTCCATGCGAATGTGTATTGATTATAGGCAATTGAACAAAGTGACAGTGAAGAACAAGTACCCTCTACCGCGCATAGATGATTTGTTTGATCGGTTACAGGGTGCGAGGGTGTTTTCTAAGATCGATCTTCGTTCAGGCTATCATCAGCTGAAGATCAGGGACTCGGATATTATGAAGACTGCATTCAGGACCCGATATGGTCATTATGAGTTCCTTGTGATGTCGTTTGGGCTGTGACCAACGCCCCAGCAGCATTTATGCATCTGATGAACAGTGTGTTCAGGCCTTATTTGGATTCATTTGTGATTGTGTTCATTGATGACATTCTAGTCTACTCCCGTAGTCGGGAGGAGCATGCTCAGCATTTGAGTATTGTGTTGCAGAGATTGAGAGAGGAGAAGCTATATGCTAAATTCTCCAAGTGCGAGTTTTGGATCGAGTCCGTAGCATTTCTGGGACATGTGGTGTCTCGTGATGGTATTCAGGTTGATCAGAAAAAGATAGAGGCGGTGCAGAGTTGGCCTAGACCGACCTCAGCTACAGAGATCAGGAGTTTTCTTGGTTTGGCGGGATATTATCGCCGGTTTGTTCAAGGATTTTCATCCATTGCTTCTTCATTGACTAAATTGACCCAGAAGGGTGCACCATTCGTGTGGTCGGATGAGTGCGAGGAGAGCTTTCAGAAGCTCAAGACAGCTTTGACCACGGCTCCAGTGTTAGTATTGCCATCAGCTTCAGGTTCATATACCGTTTATTGTGATGCCTCGAGAGTGGGGATAGGTTGTGTGTTGATGCAGGAAGGTAAGGTGATTGCTTATGCTTCTCGGCAGTTGAAGCCACATGAGAAGAACTATCATGTTCATGATTTGGAGCTAGCCGCCATTGTTCATGCATTGAAAATTTGGAGGCACTATTTGTACGGTGTGTCTTGTGAGGTGTATACCGACCATCGTAGTCTCCAGCACTTGTTCAAATAGAAAGACCTTAATTTGAGACAGCGGAGATGGCTTGAGTTGTTGAAGGATTATGACATTACTATATTATATCATCCGGGGAAGGCCAATGTGGTGGCCGATGCTTTGAGCCGGAAGGCGGTCAGTATGGGGAGCTTGGCATATATTCCAGCTGAGGAGAGGCCATTTGCTCATGATGTTCGGGTGCTAGCCAATCGGCTAGTGAGGTTAGATATTTCGGAGCCCAGCCGTGTATTGGCTTGTGTTGTATCTCGGTCATCTCTATATGATCATATTCGTCAGCGCCAGTATGATGATCCATATTTGGCTGTCCTTAGGGATAGAGTTCAGCATGATGATGCTAGAGATGTCACCATTGATAGTGACGGCGTATTGAGGATGCGGGGCCGGATATGTGTGCCCAATGTTGATGGCCTTCGTGAGTTGATTCTGGAAGAGGCCCATAGCTCGCGGTATTCTATCCATCCAGGAGCCGCTAAGATGTATCAAGATTTGAAACAACACTATTGGTGGAGAAAGATGAAAATGGACATTGTCAGACATGTAGCACGGTGCCTCAACTGTCAGCAGGTTAAGTACGAGCATCAGAGGCCCGGTGGTGTATTTCAGCGCATCGATATTCTTGAGTGGAAATGGGAGAGGATCACTATGGACTTTGTTACTTGACTCCCTCGGACGGCGAGGAAGTTTGATTCTGTATGGGTGATTGTGGATAGACTGACCAAGTCAGCTCACTTCATTCCAGTTAGTACTACCTACTCATCGGAGCGGTTGGCGGCGATCTTTATTCGAGAGATTGTTCGGTTGCATGGAGTTCCAGTGTCTATCATATCCGACAGGGGTACTCAGTTCACTTCTCAGTTTTGGAGAGCATTTCAGCGAGAGATGGGTACGCGGGTTGAGTTGAGTACAGCATTTCACCCCAGACAGACGGGCAGTCTGAGCGCACTATTCAGATTCTGGAGGATATGTTGCGAGCTTGTGTGATTGACTTTGGTGGTTCGTGGGATGAGTTCCTACCACTTGCCGAGTTTGCCTACAACAACAGTTATCAGTCGAGTATTCGGATGGCCCCGTATGAGGCATTGTATGGCAGGCGGTGTAGATCCCCCGTGGGATGGTTTGAGCCTGGTGAGGATAGGTTGATAGGGACCGAGTTAGTCCAGGATGCTCTGGATAGAGCAAAGTTGATCCAGGAGAGGCTTCGTACAGCACAGTCTCGTCAGAAGAGTTATGCGGACCGTAGAGTTCGAGAGTTGTCTTTCATGGTTGGTGACGGAGTATTGTTGAAGGTTTCACCTATGAAGGGTGTCATGAGGTTTGGGAAGAAAGGAAAGTTGAGTCCCAGGTACATTGGTCCTTTTGAGATACTTAGGAGAGTTGGAGAGGTGGCATATGAGTTAGCCTTGCCGCCCAACTTATCCAGCGTTCATCCAGTATTCCATGTGTCTATGCTCCGGAAGTACATTGGAGATCCGTCTCATGTATTAGATTTCAGCACCATTCAGCTTGATGGTGATCTATCCTATGATGTGGAGCCTATTGCCATTTTGGGACGTCAGGTGAGAAAATTGAGGTCTAAGGAGATTGCATCAGTTAAGGTTCAGTGGAGAGGTCGACCCGTGGAGGAGGCCACTTGGGAGATCGAGCAGGAGATGCAGAGCAGTTATCCTCACTTGTTTGAGACTTCAGGTATGATTCTTGACCCGCTCGAGGACGAGCGTTTGCTTAAGAGGGGGAGAATGTGACGACCCGGCCCGTCATCACGAGAATTACCACCCCGTTACGTTGTAAATACATGTTTTATGCTTTTATACCAGTGCTAGAGTCTATTGGGTGATTTAGGAGTGAATTGGATTGAAAATGAGGCATATAGCCTTTTTGAAGGAAACTTGAATAAGGAAAGTCAACCCGGAGTTGACTATTTGGTTAGAGGGCTCGGAATCAGATTCTGATGATTCGGTTAGTTCCGGGAGGTGATTTGTGACTTAGGGGAGCGATCGGAATTGAATTTGGAGGCCTGGTGTAGTTTTAGGCTTGAATTGGCGAAGGTTGAATTTTGACGAAATCCGAACGGTAGGTGAGATTTTGATCCGGGGGTCGGAATGGAATTCCGACAATTCCTGTAGCTTCGTTATGTGATTTTGGATATGTCTGCAAAATTTCAGGTCATTCGGACGTCATTTGGTCAGATTTTTGATAGAATGTGTAATTCGGAAGTTTTGAAGAAATTTAGGCTTGAATCTGTGGGTAATTGGTGATTTTGATGTTTAGGATGGTGTTTTTATGATTGGAACAAGTTCGTATCATGTTTTGGGGTATGTTGGTGGTTTTCGTTGGGGTCCCGGGGGCCTCGGGGTGAATCCGGAGGACCATCATCCGGCATTTGGAAGCAAGAAAAGACCTGTTGTAATCTGTAGATCACTGGGCAGTGATTTGGCCTTCGCGTTCGCGAGGGCACGGCCCGCGTTCGCGTAGTCCAAGTTCAGCAGGCATCGCGTTCGCGAGGGTGGTATCGCGTTCGCGTATTGGCAAGGACGTGAAGCATCGCGAACGCGTGGGCGAAGGACGCGTTCGCGTAGAGGGAAGTCATTAGGCATCGCGTTCGCGTGGGTCGTGGCCGCGTTCGCGTAGAAGGATCTCCGGATGGTTGATAAAAATGTGCATCGCGAACGCGTATGGCATGTCGCGTTCGCGAAGGGTATTTTGGGCGAAGCTTCGCGGACGCGTGAGAGGCGTCGCGAACGCGTAGAAGAAGGGTCTCTGGCAGTGAGTTTAAGTTCAGAACTGACCAGTCACGGGTTTAATACCCAAAACCCCCATTTTTGAGTTCCAAGAGAAGAAATTGACGGGAGATTGTTGGGAAATCATCGGGGTTTCGTTGGAGGTAAGTTTTGTGGCTTAATTACATCATTTTAACATGAAATCCTTGGTTAAATCCCTGTAAATTAAAGATTAAAGGTGGGTTTGAGCCCTAGGCCTAAATTGAAGAAAAACACCGATTTGAGTGGGCAAATGGAGTCCGATTTTGGTAAATTTTATATGCCTAGACTCGTATCGAGATGAGGGTTCCGAATATGTGACTTTTGTAATTTTTCGACAAGCGTACCGAAAGTCGGGTTTTGACAACTTTGGGAATTTTGATGTAAATTGAGTTGTTTTGATTGGGTGTCGTCCCATTGGCCTAATTTGTTGTGTTTCTACTGTATTTGATCAGATTCTACGCGTGCGGAGCTTGATTCTCATGGCAAGAGCATTGCGGAGTAGTCGTCGTGCCGTAATGAGGTGAGTAATAGATGTGGGTGATGACCAGCGGGTTCGAAACCCCGGTATACCACTTTGTGACGCTGTATAGCAGCGAGACACGTACTCTCATGTGAGTGCGGGGTCGATTTTGATTGGGGACTATGGCTTAGTCCGACTTGTTGATACTGTGTTATGATATTAGGCTATTTTTGAGCCGTCGAACCTCCCTCCCGGATGGTTGCATATTATATATTGTGATAATGGCCACTCTTGAGCCGAGGAACCCCCTTCTTGGGCGGTTGAGTATACTTGTGGGCTGTGAGCCAGTTATTGGATCCCCCACAGTGAGCACGGGTACCCAAATTGGATCGGGCTACGCGCCGTAGTGGTCATATCATGCATTGCATTGCATTTTAGCTACATCTGCTAGCTGTTATACTGTTTTGCTGGTAGTTGATGGCACAGGTACAGTTGATATTGATTCAGTGACAGGGTATTTGACTATAGCTTTACATAGTGCTTTATTGCGGATTTCTTATATGCGCTGTCTTACCCTTGTTTATTACCACTGAGTCTGGCAGTACTCATTTTACTCCCTGCACCTTGTGTGCAGATCCAGGTACCTCTCAGCAGTGATCCAGTGGCTGTGCGAGGCGACGTTTGTGGATATTCGAGGTAGCTGCAGAGTCCGCAGGACCCGATATTCCTTCTTACTGTCTTGATTTTGTATTGACTTTTCTTTCCGCACTTGGTATCTTGTAAACCTTTATACACTCATGTTCGGTAGAGGCTCATGACTCTTGACCCTTGGTCTATGGGAGTTGATGTATTATGGGACTTGGTTCCCCGTTTTCGTTATATGTATCACTATTGCTTCGTGATTTGATATGCTTAAATGGGCTAAAGAGAGCTTCTAGCTCCGTTATTGTTATTGATTGGTCAGGCTGGCTTAGCAATGTGCTGGGCGCCATCACGACCAGATTTGGGGTCGTGACACATAGAGGTGGAGCTCGAACCACCAGAGGTAGAGGCCAGCCAACAGCCGATCGTTCCAGAGACATGATTTAGGGAGGTAGGGCCCAGCACCAATGTTATGCTCTTCCATCCAAGCTAGAGCCTGAGTCTTCAGATGCAGTCATTATAGGTACTATTCAAGTCTGTGATAGGGATGCTTCAGTGCTATTTGACCCTGGTCTACGTATTTGTATGTGTCATCCTATTTTACACCGTACTTGGTTATGCCTAGCGATGCCTTGAGTGTTCCTGTTTATGTATCTACACCGGTGGGTGACTATATAGTGGTCGACAGAGTGCATTATTCCTGTGTGGTAGTGTTTAAGAAACTTGAGACCTGTGTTGATTTATTGCTCTTAAACATGGTGGATTTCGACATTATATCAGGGATGGATTGGTTGTGCCTGTATCATGCTATCTTGGATTATCATGCCAAGACTGTGACCTTGGCTTTGTTAGATTTTCCCCAATTGGAGTGAAGAGGGACCCCAAGTCATGCCACCCATAGTGTTATTTCATATGTGACGGTCGACGCATGGTCGAAAAGGGGTCTTTAGCTTATCTGGTGTATGTTTGCGATTCTAGCATAGAGGTTCCTTCTATTGATTTTGTTCCTTATATTTGGCAGTTCCTCGATGTTTTCCCTTCAGACCTGCCGGGTATGCCACCCGATAGGGATATTGATTTATGTATTGATCTGGATTTGGGTACTCAGCCCATTTCAATTCTATCGTATCGCATGGACCCGCTAGAGTTGAAGGAGTTGAATGAGCAATTGCAAAACTTGCTAGAGAAGGGTTTTATATGACCTAGTGTTTCTACTTGGGGTGCTCTAGTTTTATTTGTGAAGAAAAAGGATGGAAATCGATGATGATGTGCATTGATTACCGGCAATTGAACAAAGCAACGATAAAGAACAAGTGTCCACTACCAAGGACTAATGATTGTTCGACCAACTTCAGGGTGCAAAGGTGTTTTTGAAGATCGACTTGAGATCTAGCTACCACCAGCTGAGGATTAGGGCGTCTGATGTCCCTAAGACAACATTTCGCACTCGGTATGGACATTATGATATTTTGGTCATGTCATTTGGGTTGAACAATGCTCCAATAGCATTTATAGAGTTGATGATCCGAGTGTTCAGGATTTACTTGGACTTGTTCATGATAGTATTTATTGATGATATTCTGGTGTACTCTCGCAACCAGGAGGAGCATAAGCATCACCTCAGAGTGGTTTTTCAGACTTTGAAGCATAGTAAGTTATATGCTAAGTTCTTGAAGTGTGAGTTCTGGTTGAGTTTGATTGCATTTATGGGTCACATCGTATCAACAAAGGGTATTTAGGTGGACCCGAAGAAGATTGAGGCATTTAAGAACTGGCCTCAACTAGCATCAGCTACTGAGATTCGGAGTTTCCTAGGGTTAACAAGTGTCACACCTCCCTTTTTTACTACTTTTCCGAAGAATAAAGTATACCCCGTTATTTACTAATACACCCTGAGATAGGATATAATAATAACAACAGGGAAGGAGTTTTTCCACTTTAAGGACAATCGGAACGGGATTTATTTAGATTTTAGAGTTGGGAAGATAATGGTGTCCCAAGTCACCGGTTTAATCCCGAATCTGATGAAATATGACTATGTTTTAACAGTCCGCAAAACTAGAAATCTGGATAAGGAATTCTATTAACCCGGGAGAAGGTGTTGGGCACTCCCGAATTCCGTGGTTTTTGACCTATTTGATTTCTTTATATGCTTTTACAAATGTGAATGTCCCGTTTTGTTATTTTTAACGACTAGCGATGTCGCTAAAATGCATTTCGAGTCACACAGCAACTAGTACGCCTGTGACTTTAATACGTTTCAGCTTCGCCGGGATTTGAGATTCGAGTCACATAAATGTGCACTCATATTAAGAATGTATATTTCAGTCGTGCCTATAACGTCTACACCTTATTATATTTAGGAAAGACTGTGAAGTTCGCTAAACGGTCTTCCCGAGTCTAACATTCATATTAAAATTCATATGGGGGCCCCGTGTGTCTTTCATTTTTATACGAGGCTTATCCCTTATTTTTTGTAAGTCCAAACTTATCATATACTATATTTGCTATTTCTGTTTTTTCTCCTAATTAGAATATAGTTTTTTTGTATTTTTTGTTGAATTCATTATTATTATGACCAGGCCATTTACTTATTGCTAGGCCTGGACCTCTGGACTATGTTAACAGTCCATTAGGCGCGAGTGGGCTTTTGAAGCCGAGAGTATACGAATATTTCCACACACAGACCTAAGGGTGGTTTTAGTAGAATCTGGGCCTATATTCATAATCAGGCCCAGAGTAAACAAATGAATTGTAGAACAGAAATGTAATTTCAATACAAAATCTAAACAAACATTCTTCAAACAACAGAATAGATTAGTAAAATTCATGTTATTTCATAAAGTACCAAAATACAAGTCAATCAATGCTAGTTATGAACTCTAATCACTTGTTAAACACTTTAATAACAGGAATCTAATACTTACAATAATATTCCAAATATGCTAGTGGTAAATTTATTTGTTGCTTAATGTTAACTAAAGGAACACAGTCCAGAAATATTTACTAAACAGACTTGAATTATTATCAACTACAGAATTCTGAATTATATCATAAGTAAATCATTGTCAAACGAGATTAGACAATGAGGTAGTTTAAACCTTACCCACTTATTTCCTTTTATGAACCAATCGATCCTTATCCAGGATTTAACTAACATAAATAGTTAATTACTAGCTTATACCAGTTTCATTGGTGGGTTAATTTCAGTATTACCTTGTTTTGGACTTAGACTAAGTGATTGTTATTTCTAATTACTTATTACCACTATACTAGCTACTTCAATTTTTATCTCGACTTCATATAGGTATTAATTATTACAAACCATCCTAATAAATTACAATCATACTAGGAGATATGAATTACAAACTAAAAGGAATAACAGAAAGTAAAATCATCCAAATAGCTCATGCGATTTCATTTCTTCAAACCATGTGTGATTACAACTTCAGGAAATGAGCGTGTACATGATTCACAAAACAATTTATGATTCTAGGCTTGAGGATGAGGAATAGTCAGCAAAATAGCAGCAACAGAGCAGCAAATAGAGCAGAAAACAGAGCAGCCAATATAATTCAAAATATAACAGTCCAGCGAATCAAAAAGTAGAATCGAAGTGCTCAAGCAGAATCCAAAAGAATTGAAGGATAATAGACTCCAGCAGGGACTCCCAGATTAATACACAAAAGCAATCAACTAAGAATCACAGTATATAGAACCAGATTTCTAAATTTCAGTGATGAACTCTTTGTAAAAATGCAGAACCCTTTTTTAATTCAAAAATCTGGACCTTGAACCCCCTTTTCACGCTTACTAGAAGTCTATTTATAGACTGATTTTGGGGTGTAATTGGGGGGGGGGGGAATTCAAATAAGTTATTTTCAATCCCCTCCCCTTATTCTTTTAGTTATTTACAGCTTAGTTCCCTGGAACTATGTCGAGATGACTTCCAGCCCTTGCTAGAAGGTTCTAGGCAATTCTTTGGTGTTCCATTAGGGGTATTTTACTTGTTAAGTTTTATTACAAGACTTCCTTTTCATTATGCCCAATCTACCCTTTATTTTGTAGTTAATCACAGGAATACTAGGCACCAAGGTCATTTCTAACCCTATAGGCTCTATTAAATCCTCAATAATGCCATTTATTGTTTCCTATTATACCCTTACTGTTTTTCATATTTTACCCGACCTACTAAGGTCTGGAAGATTAGGGTTTAAGACTTATTTAACTAATAACCAATTTTTATACTAGTTTAAGACTTAGCCAGATTTAGACCCCAAATTCCTTTCAAATTTAGACCACATTTAACAAACTTAAAGCCTTATTTAACATGTAACCCATTATTAACACAAGTCAACAAACAAAGATAAGTTTTCAAAACTAACCACTTAATAGCATAACCAATTCATATCAAGGATAGCCATTTTAACAAACAGACTTAGTTATTTCAGAAATAGCCATAATATTTATCTTTCAGAACTAACCACAAATCTTTACAACTATAACCCAAATCATAAAGCATCACAGGATTCAGAATGGTCTCACAAGTGAATCAGATTACAAATATAGCCAATTCATGTTATTTTGCACACACCTTAATCGTAAATCAATTTTGAATCAATTAGAACTCAGAGAGAAAGTTTGATAATGGTTGACTCCCAATTAATCGAAGTTTAATTTCAGACAAAGCATGATGAACAGACACATAAACAAGCCTATTTAACCATGATTCATGTGTAATAATCATTAAAACCCTAAGACTGCTATAACAGATTTAGGCATGTGTAACAGAGGTAGATCTTAAGCATGCGAAAGAGATAGGCTAACAAGAACATCAAGATCATATCAACAAGAACATTTTCAGAAGACAGACAATGAATAAGAAAATAGGGACAGAGATATTAGCTTTTATGGCTTTCTTTTTCTTTTCTTCTCTTTCTTTCGTTTCTTTCTTTCCACTTTATTTCTTCTTTATTTCTTTCTTTATTTCCAAACTTCCGAAGTTTTGAAGACTTTAAGTCCTCTGACTATTAGATTTTTTCCGATGGGGCTTCTTTTTGGAGTTTTGATGGGTAAGGGGGGTGGTCTGGGGCTTGGTTTAGAGGTTTTGGGGTAGGGTTTGTTTTTGGGTGCTCGTAGGAGTAGGGTTCCGGCGAGCTTTTTTTGTTATATTCGACGGATTCTGGCCAAATTCGAAACCAACCACCTAGATGAGGTGAACGGTCTCCTCAAGGCGGTCATATGGTGTTAAACTTGAAGACTTGTTCATAGATTTGAGGTCGCCGGCTAGGGTTCCGGCAACCGGATTTTCAAGAAGAAAGGGGATCTTTTGGTTTTCTGGGGTTTTATGGTGGTTGTGGTCTTTGTTGGATAGGGGTGAGGTGTTTGGTGGCTACTTGAGCTGGAGAAGACGGTGGTTCAAGGCCAGTTCGGCCAGTCTCCATGGGAGACTTATGGAAGAAGAAGGCAGAGATGGGAGGCGGCTAGGGTTAGTGTGTTATACGAATGTGTATGTAATGAATGAAGATGGGCACTTATATACTCCCTTGATCTCGTGTGATCCTGGCCTTTGAATCAATTAAGATCAATGTCCAGGATCTATTCTTTTAAAACGACATCGTTCAGTTAAATGAGAGACAACCTCGTGTCCGTTAGATGCTTAATTTTGGACGGCCAGGATTATTTCGTTATACTGTGTCATTTAGTTTTTAACAAGATTCAATATCCGCCGTCTGATCATTCTTTTGGACGGCCAAGATTAGTTTCAAAAATGGTGTCGTTTACTCTTTAATTACACCTACTTATTTGGTTCGTCTGATTGAATTCATCAACAGTTAAGATTAAAACAGCCCCGTACGTCGTTGTTTGGCTAGTGGCTTGGGCAGACCAGCTGGTCTTTTGGGTCGATTACACGTTTGGGCTTATGTATTGTGTATATATTTCGTTGCACAGCCCAAATGGTACTACAGTTTTGTATTTTCTCTTGTATTTTAATGATTTTGTGGTATTTTCTTTCGTATTTCATTTTTCTCTTTTTGTATTTAATTTCAATTGTTATATTTATTTTATTTTCCTAATTTTCCTGATTTTTCTGATATTTTATGATATTTTTTGCCATTTTCTTTTGTTTTTCGGTATTTTGTATTTTTGTTGATTTTTCTAACTTTTTCATATTTTTTGTGACATTTTCTAATTGATTCTTTTTGTAGTTTTGATTTCAAACATATTTTAAAAACAAACACAAGTATCTCAATTAAAACACATAATTGCACACCAAAATCTATTTTTGTATATTTTTGTATATTTATATTAGAATTTATTGGCAAAAATCACGTGCTCACAGCTGCCCCTCTTTGCTCGGCAACACGAAGAGTCTCAGTGCAAAGATAAGTGAGCAATAATGAGAGATGTTTGCCCACTGACATATTCCGTAAGAAGCATTTTGAAAACCTTTTGACCGTACCTTGCTTCAGAGGTTGCCTATGTCACACCTCCCTTTTTACTACCCCACTTTAGGAAATAAGCGTATAAATACGCTCGTAGGGTATACCCCGACGCTCAGATATCCAAAACGGATAAAATAACGTAAGGGAAGGAGTTTTTCCAATTAAAGGACAATCGGTTCGGGATTTTATTGAGATTAATCAGAGTCGCCACTTGGGAAAGATAATGGTGTCCCAAGTCACCGGTTAATCCCGAATCCGAGGAATTTGACTCTTAAAAATGTCCGCGAAGCAAAGATCCGGATAAGGAACTCTGTTAACCCGGGAGAAGGTGTTAGGCATTCCCGGGTTCCGTGGTTTTAGCACGGTCGCTCAATTGTCATTCTCGACTCTTGTTTGACTCAACATAGATTTTAACAACATATAGTGCCTTTTACTTTAAGTATTATTTTTTATGGAATTTGCGACATTGCGAAAACACGCCTCGAATCATACCGCAACCAGTACGCCTATGACTTTTGGTGTATTTCAGCTTTGCCGGGATTTGTATTTGAGTCGCACCAAGTGCACACTCGTTCAATGGAAAGTACATTAAAATCGTGCCCTATATAACGTCTATCGGCTTTTCTCTTTTGTGAGAGGCTGGAATTCGCTATTAGCCTCTCCGGATCTACTATGTTATCTTATTACTAAATGGGGGCCCCGGTGTTTGTTATCAAGCGAGGCTCGTCCCAATTTTTATTAAAGGATTCAATACTAGTATTTGGCTATATTTTCTATATCTATTTTTTCCTTAATCGTATTTTTATTCAAAAAATTCCAGGCCCATGAAGTTTATCATAACTCTTGTTTTGGAGCATGGGCTTCTACATTCATGCTTAAACGAATATACATCCTGCCCAGGCCTCAAGGGCCCAGACAGTCTTCAAACTTAATTTGGACAGCCCAATCAGTTTCACTCTAATGTTCAAGCCCATGTTGTGTACTAGGCCCAAACCAATTGACAATATATAATAACGAAAGTAAAAATGAAGAACTGGAAATAAGGCAATCATACAGAATTAAGAAATGAAATCAAGTTGCTTTTATTCATCAGAAGAGAAAATTACAGTACAAAATAATCAGTGTTAACTTTAACTAATTAATAAGAGAACTAACCGGCTATTTTTCTTTTGTTTTCGTGAACTAACATACACTAACATTGAAGTTTTTTTTAAACTAGGTAATCAATAATAAACAGTTTAGCCATGTGAGGTATGATCTATAGTCTAATTACTTGCTAATGATTACCGGATTACTACACTAAATGACTAATGAAATTTTCACAAGATTTTATCATTGGATTTCTACTAATTGCTTCTATTTAGTATCACATTACCCAGTTGCAAACGAGCTATTATATTCTCTAATTGTTATTCCCCTTTTGGACTTGCTTGTATCTACATACTAATTTACAGTTGTGATTAACTACTGATACCAATATGAACCAGACTTATTTGATATTCTTAAAACCAGTTTCACCTTAATTGTTACTTCACCTGGTTGTTTCCTCTTTTAACTTACTCAAACCTAGATATCAATCAACGAAACAGGTTAACTACGAGAGCATGATTGTTGTTGATTCACATGAAGGCCGTTTAACTTTATTTTAAAGGTTTTACCTATTTAACTAAGTGTTGCGCTACTTATGACTATACTACTACTATTACACTATCTATTACATCGTTTTTCTTTTTTGTTTTTCAGCTACTACAGAATACTACAATAGGTAAATTACAAACCTAAACTAGCAACACTAAAACACAGACTACATGACAGCATATAATCGAATCCAGATCCTCATTTCTATTTCAATAACTCGCCATTAGAGCTTCAAATGAAAGAGCAGTGTACCTGAATCAACAAGGAAATCCGATGAGTCTAGGGAAATCAGGCAGATAAGTAACAACAGGGGTTCAGACAGCAATGCAACAGTGTAGATTTTGATGCTAGACGAGCAAAGCAACACAACAACAGCAAGCAAATAATAACCCAGGAAGATGACCCAGCAAAGAAAATCAATGAAACAGATTGAACTCAATATATCTCCAACTCGAAAAATCCCAGAAGAATACTACTAATTTTATGCTATTATTTTACTCTGAAGCTTTGTATTCAAAAGCTAGCCTAAATGAATTTCAGATAAAAAATTGGAACCCCCCTATCAGCCCCTATTTAGGATGTATTTATAGTTGGGCAAAGGGCTGAAACTTGGGGAGAAAGTATGGGATTAATCCCACTTCTCCCCCTCTAAAATTTACCCAATTCACACTTAAGTCCCCAAATCTGTTAACAGAAAACCCTTCCAGCATGTGTTGGAAGGTTCCAAAGATTCCTTTTGGGGCTTTTTACCAATGTAGCCTTAAGGGTTGGGGATTTTTACTGATTTCCCTTTTTAGGGAGACCATTATACCCTTAAATCTCTGCAAAATTGCAGAAATCAGGGGTACAAATGACTCCCTTACCCTCTTAGGTTCTAAACTATTTACCAAAATACTATTTCAAGTTCCCTGTATGCCCTCAAAGGCTTTGCGGATTTACCAGACCTACCTAGGTCAAGTTTCAGCTTCTTTGGGACTTATTTAACTAATAGCCAGCCCTTGCATTGGTATTTAAGGGCTGTCCAGGTCTACTATTAAGAACTATTTCAATTTTAACCTATTTTAGCTCAACTCCAATTAGTTAAGACCAACTATTTCAGTTTTAAACTAATTGCAGGACTAGCCTGCTTTATTATGGAATTAACTGTTTAAAAGCTAGCCAGTCTCAAGTTGAGACTTAGCTTGGGTATTAAACCCAATTACTGAACATAGGCTGGGCCCAAGCCTTTGCAAGCTTGGCCACCTTAGTGTTCAGGGCCCAAAAGAGAGCCTGGGCAAGTCTGCATTTGCAGACTTAGCCATTTTGCACAACCAGCCCCTTTTTAAGGTGGACTGTGTGTTAGGGCCTTATAGAGTTGGTCAACCTTTTGCAAAGTTGACCACTCTTAGGCCAATTATTGCTTAATAACCTATTTCTGTGATTTTAAGGTCAATTAAACTAAATTGCAGGACTAGCCTGCTTAATTGAACTATTTAACTAATGGCAGTCTCAAGTTGAGACTTAGCCTGGGTAATTAAACCCATTTGCTGAACTGTTGGGCCCAAAACCTTTGCAGGTTTGGCCACTTAATGTTCAGGGCTCAAAAGAGAGCCTGGGCAAGTCTGCATTTGCAGACTTAGCCAGTTATTACACAATTAGCTTACTTAAGCCAGTGTGTGACAGACCTATAGAGTAAGTCAATTGCAAAATTGACCACTCTTGGTCACTTATTTAACTTGTAGCCTATTTTTGTGACATTTCAGTTAATAACCTATTTAAAACTAGCCATTTTTCATGGACCTAATACTAACAGCTATAACCAATCCTCCTAAAGTTCAAATAATTAATCAGACATTCATAAGAAGCAGAAACTAGCAAGACTTAAGCATTCTTAACATGAATGGCATACAGAAGCACATATGATCCAAGAAACATGCATTAATCTACTCAAACTCAGAGAAAACAACAGATATGGTTGAATTTTAGTCAACTAACTCATTTCATCAGATTGTATGTGATGCAGTGTGAATTCATGTCAATTCAGACCTAATTATTACCAATTTCAGTCATATAATAGTTTGAAAAAACTTCAGAACCTTTAAAGTTCATGGCACAATTACACACATAAGCACAGGCTCTCATAAACAGTCAACATGGCTCAGACTAACATAGGCATGGCAATTAGGATTCACTTTCAAGCTCTAACCCTAGAATCATGCTAAACAAATAGAACAGGGAAAGCATGAGACTAACAGCTAATCCTAGTCTTGAAACTAAACATGAGATTAAGCAGAGAAGAACCATTAAAACTAAAAGAAGTTATCTGATATCAATAAAAAGGCCTAATGCTAACCGAGGACGAAGGAGGCAAAAGAAGGATATCAGAACAGGAGTTTGTACCAAGAAGCAAACAAACGAGAATCTATAGCAAATGACTAAACAGCTAAACATGTGAATAATCATAGTCATGCTTTTGAGATGAATCAGGAACTAACAGTCAATATGACAAAGAAAGACGAGATATTTGAATTCAGAGTAAAAGATCATGATATCAAATAGAACAGATAACCAACCAAAATCCTATTACTAACGGGCTCAAAAGCAACAGGTTATGAAACCCTGTGACTAATCATCAGAGATACAGGCAGAAAGATGTGAAACCAAAGAAGAAACAACAGGTAAGATCCTTATAACTAATCATGCGAAAAACTTAGAAACAAGTACAGAAGAGGTAGCAACCAATAGAGAAAAGCGACACTTGAAAGATAGACTATGAGAACATAACCAGCCATAACCAAATCAAGGTCAAAAGTGTTAAACAGAAACAAAAGAGAAGCAAGTGCAAAAATCCTATGACTAATATGTTCAGAAGAGCTAATTAAGAAAATAAGAGAAAAATAGGTTAACAGACGAGGATATACAGGACAAATTGAAACGAAAGAAGATAAACAAAAGACAGGAAACAGAAGATCAACAGGAATAAATCCTAAACTAACATGTGAAAACAAAAATCAGAGAAGATATCTAGAAGCATGCAAAATAGAAAGCAAAAATCAAATAGAAACAACAAGACAAAGAACAAACAAGATAAAGAAAAGAAAGCAGATAAGGGAGGAAAGGCACTTAGCTTGCAGGGCCTGTCCCCTGAGCTTCCTAATTCCTTTCTTTTCTTCTTTTTTTCTTTATTCACTCTCTTTTCCAGACTCCTTATTCGTTTTCTTTCTTTTTTTTCTCATTTTTTTTCTCATTTTTCTCTCTGACTTTCTTGTTTGGCTTCAAGATGAAGCCTTTATGAGTTTTTGAATTGCAGAGGGGTGTTTGGGAGGGTAGAAGACTAGGTCTTTGAAAGGTTTGAGTTTTGGGGTCGCCGAAATTAGGGTTCCAGCGACACTTTTTGGGATTTTCGACGAGTTTCAGAGATATTCGAGGGGTGAGGGTGGTATGGTTGGATAGATCAAGGAAAGGGGGATCGAATGGCATTGGTTTGGAGGTGAGATTCATACTTTGGGTGGTCACCGGCAGAGTTCCGGTGATCGGAGTTCTAAAGAAAAGGGGTGTTTTCTGGAGCTTAGATGGAGAAGGAGAGAAAGAAGAAGGAAAAGAAGAGATAAGGGAATTAGAGGGGCCGACGACCACCGCGGAAGGTGGTGGACGCCATGGCCAACTAGGGTTTGATGATCTGGAAGAAGACGAAGAAGATGAAGACGGGAGAGGTTCTTAGGCGGCTAGGGTTTCGGCTTCTGAAGAAATGGCCAAATTCTTCAGACAAAAGCCTTTTATAGGCAGGGGGTCTTAGGTAATCCAGACCGTTCAATGGATGGAGATCAACGGCTCACATGTGCGTTACTAAAACGACGTCGTTTGGTTGCTAGTGAGATCAAATATCTCTTCCGTCAGATCATTTCAATCGAACGGCTCGGATTAATCCTCCCATCTCATTTAATTAATTAAAACCGTCCCTTTTCTCAGCCGTTGGATCCATCCTGATGAACGGCTGAGATTGCTATCTCTTTCATGGATCAGGCCTGTGTTTGGGCTAATGTATCTGGGCCTGCTCATTTCAATTCAATTCGGCCCAACCTTATTACCACCTATATTTTTTGTATTTTCTGATATTATTATTTTTATGTATTTTCTTTTTATACTTTTTTTTTCTTTTCTCTTATGGAATAAAAATAAAAACCTAATTTCCTACTTAACCTAATTATTTAGTATTTTTTGCAATTTTTCTACTATTTTCCCCTAATTTCCGCTATTTAAACTATTTTTTGGTTGATTTTCTTCTTAAAACTAATCTAATTAAAACGAAGTAATTATCTAGCCTAATTTTTTTTTTCTAATTTCTATTTATTCAAACACATAAAGTATAGCTAATTTCAAACAAAAGAAAGTAATTGCACTCAAAAATATATTCATTTTAATTTTGGAATTATTTGTCCGATGCAAAAATCATGTGCTAACAGCTGCCCCTCTTTGCTCAGGAACACGAAGAGTTTCAGTGCAAAGACAAGTGAGCAGTAATGAGAGATTTTTGCACATCGGCACGTTCCGTGAAAGCATTTTTTGAAAACCTTTTGACTGCACCCTGCTTTAGAGGTTTCCTACATATCCTGGGCTAAACAGGAATTAGGTCGGTGTAGTTCGGGAAGGTCTGGCAGTTTAAAAACTACCAGACTCACTGTTGCATTGACACTGTTGAGACCTGCTGACTTACTCCTTATTACACCGGGGGGGGGGGAGGGAGAAATGTAAAATGAAGAAGATATTCTAAGCTATGATCCTACAATTACAATTGTTCCTAATCTAGCTTTTGCTCTTCTTCCTTTTTTCTTGATTTTCGGTGATGCCGACTCTCTTTTTTTTTGTTGATTTTCTTTGATGCTGACTCTCTTTTTGTTGATTTTCTTTTCTTGTTTTCCCCTTTTTTTTTTCAATGGTACTTCTTGTCTTCGAGCTGAAACCTGCTCAAAACAAAACAACAAAATTTTTCCCTTTTTTTTTTCTGCCCCAATATGGGCTTTTAGCTATATAAACCGTAACTTGCAGAAATGTATTCCCGTATTTGAAAGTGGGCACCTAACAGAAATTAAACGTGCAATGTGATGCAGAAAAATATTCCCGTATTCGAAGGTGGGCACCTAACAGAAATTAAACGTGCAATGCGATGCGAAAAAAATATTCCCGTATTCGAAGGTGGGCACCTAACGGAAATTAAACGTGCAATGCGATGTAGAAAAGTATTCCCGTATTCGAAGGTGGGCACCTAACGAAAATTAAACGTGCAATGCGATGCAGAAAAAATATTCCTGTATTTGAAGGTGGGCACCTAACAGGAAATTAAACGTGCAATGCGATGCGGAAAAGTATTCCCGTATTCGAAGGTGGGCACCTAACGAAATTAAACGTGCAATGCGATGCGAGAAAAATATTCCCGTATTCGAAGGTGGGCACCTAACGGAAATTAAATGTGCAATGCAGAAGCAGAAAACTATTCCCGTATTCGAAGGTGGGCACCTTACGAAATTAAACGTGCAATGCGATGCAAAAAATATTCCCGTATTCGAAGGTGGGCACCTAACGAAATTAAACGTGCAATGCGATGCGGAAAAGTATTCCCGTATTCGAAGGTGGGCACCTAACAGAAATTAAACGTGCAATGCGATGCAGAAAAATATTTCCGTATTCGAAGGTGGGCACCTAACAAAAATTAAACGTGCAATGCGATGCAGAAAAGTATTCCCGTATTCGAAGGTGGGCACCTAACATAAATTAAACGTGCAATGCGATGCAGAAAAATATTCCCGTATTCGAAGGTGGGCACCTAACAGAAATTAAACGTGCAATGCGATGCAGAAATGTATTCCCGTATTCGAAGGTGGGCGCCTAACAGAAATTAAACGTGCAATGCGATGTAGAAAAATATTCCCGTATTCGAAGGTGGGCACCTAACAGAAATTAAACGTGCAATGCGATGCGGAAAAATATTCCCGTATTCGAAGGTGGGCACCTAACGAAATTAAACGTGCAATGCGATGCGAGAAAAATATTCTCGTATTTGAAGGTGGGCACCTAACGGAAATTAAACGTGCAATGCGATGCGAAAAAGTATTCCCGTATTCGAAGGTGGGCACCTAACGAAATTAAACGTGCAATGCGATGCGAGAAAAATATTCCCGTATTCGAAGGTGGGCACCTAACGAAATTAAACGTGCAATGCGATGCAGAAATGTATTCCGTATTCGAAGGTGGGCACCTAACGGAAATTAAACGTGCAATGCGATGCGAGAAAAATATTCCCGTATTCGAAGGTGGGCACCTAACGGAAATTAAACGTGCAATGCGATGCAGAGAAAAATATTCCCGTATTCGAAGGTGGGCACCTAACGGAAATTAAACGTGCAATGCGATGCGAGAAAAATATTCT
Organism: Nicotiana noctiflora; assembly: GCA_032618575.1. Taxonomy (NCBI): domain Eukaryota; kingdom Viridiplantae; phylum Streptophyta; class Magnoliopsida; order Solanales; family Solanaceae; genus Nicotiana; species Nicotiana noctiflora. The sequence continues at coordinate 72,970 of JASVEL010004288.1, read as the reverse complement.
CGTATTTGAAGGTGGGCACCTAACGAAATTAAACGTGCAATGCGATGCGAGAAAAGTATTCCCGTATTCGAAGGTGGGCACCTAACGAAATTAAACGCGCAATGCGATGCGGAAAAATATTCCCGTATTAGAAGGTGGGCACCTAACGAAATTAAACGTGCAATGCGATGCATAAAAATATTCCCGTATTTGAAGGTGGGCACCTAACGAAATTAAACGTGCAATGCGATGCAGAAAATTATTCCGTATTCGAAGGTGGGCACCTAACGAAATTAAACGTGCAATGCGATGCGGAAAAATATTCCCGTATTTGAAGGTGGACACCTAACAAAAATTAAACGTGCAATGCGATGCGGAAAAATATTCCCGTATTCGAAGGTGGGCACCTAACGGAAATTAAACGTGCAATGCGATGCAGAAAAATATTCCCGCAGCTTGAGGACTAGGGAGTGGATTTTAAAGGATGCTACCTTCCTCTTTTTGGTATTTTCTTTTACCAATTATCTCTTGCATGTGAATTTCTCCACTTATTGGCGAACTTTCTCTTTTTGTGTTTTTTATTTTTCCACATTGGTCACATTCACTTTAAAGTGATGAGTGACAATTTGTTCCTGCATGAAACAAACTTTATTAGATATAAACCGCTGGCAACTGGCATCTGCCGTCCCTGCTTCTTATTGCTTTCTTCTTTTTACTTTTCTCACGTTGTGCAACTTTCAACTGCTTATCCCTTGCAGACTCTTTTTGTATTTTCTCACTTTTTCCATTTTTGTTTTGTTTTCTTTTCCTTTGGCCATGTTTGCCAAACTTCTTTATTTTCTTCCCAACTCTTCTTTCTTTTTGATCCAGTGTTGTTTCAGCTTTCGTCATCAGGAGCTGGTAGTTAGCTCTCAAAGGATAAACAATTAAATGCAAAAAAATGAAAGAGAGTAAGGGTGTTTTGGGAGAGATGATAGAACTTATCTGGGTATTTGCTGGCTGATTCCGCTGACCATGCCATGTATTTAAACTCTGACCCAGTTTGTTCCAATCATTATTCTGTCTCTGAATTGTTTCCAACCCAAACCAATACTATTTTTGTTGCTTTTCTCTTTTCTGGTAATCATCACGATCGCCCTACGGTGCCTCGAAAGGTTTTCACCAATAAGACTCTCTCATTTATTCTCTCAACCTCACAACCGTCTCACAGTGCCGATTAAGGTTTTCACTGATGAGACTCTCTCATTTTATTTCTCTCAAACTCACAATCGCCTCACGATGCCGGTTAAGGTTTTCACCGATGAGACTCTCTCATTTTTTCATTTTTCCTTTTTGTATTTTGTTTTCTGTACCACGGGTATTATCCGATGTTTCGCTCCTCCTTCATTGCATTCGTTATCATTTCGAAATTGATCAGAAGGTCTTTCTTTGGACTGTAACGTGGCTTTTGGATGGGTTGAGAAAGAAAGGTATAAAGGCTCAAAATCTCACGAGGGTTCAAAGATATTTACAACTCTCGGAATCATTAAACATAACTTCTGCCCCAGTTTCAATATGTGGGGAATTTTTGGATTTTTTCTTTATTGTGACTGAACCTCAGAGAGGCTGCCTACGTACCCTTTCGGGATCAAGTCGGACGTAGTTCATCCAACTTCATTAGTTAGATGGATTTCTTTTGACTTTTTCCCGATTTCTTTTGTCTTTTTCTGTTTTTTTTCATCTTTTTTTTCATCATTTTTTCATCATTTTTCATTTTGTCAATTTTGATCTTATTGCGCTAAAAGCAATTCCGAGAGAGGGATATGAAAGAGTATATTCATTTAGGCTCAAGGGGGTTATCAATGGATAAAGTGTTTGGATAGAGAATAAAACGCCTTCGTCATTTCAATTCCAAAATCACAACAAAATACAAAACACATAATTGAAAAGGAATCATACATAGTATTTTTTGATTGCATCTGAATTGATAGCAGTCTCTACGCACTTTCCTTTAACATTTGTTAAATACAATGACCCATTGGACAACACCCGCGATACCATAAACGGTCCTTGCCAATTTGGCGCCAACTTGCCTTTCGCCTCGGCCCAATGCAGTAGGATACACCTCAATACAAGTTGTCTGACTTCAAACTTCCGAGGTCGTACCTTCTTATTGTATGCTCTGGCCATTCTTCGTTGATCCAACTGCCCATGGCAAACTGTGGCCAACCTCTTCTCATCAAACAAACTCAATTGTTCCAACCGGGCTTTATCCATTCATCGTCATCTATCCCAGCTTCAGCTATGATCCGTAATGACGGTATTTCTACTTCTGCGGGTATAACAGCCTCCGTTCCATACACCAGTGTGTAAGGTGTGGTTCCGATAGAAGTACGCACTGTCGTGCGGTAACCTATGAGAGCAAAGGGTAGCTTTTCATGCCATTGCCTGGAGCTTTCCACCATCTTTCGGAGAATCTTCTTGATATTCTTATTCGCCGCCTCTACTGCACCATTCGTCTTTGGCCTGTAAGGTGTGGAATTGCGGTGTGTGATCTTAAATCTCTCACAAACTTCCGCCATGAGATGACTATTTAGATTGGCTCCATTATCTGTGATGATCACCTTGGGAATTCCAAATCGGCATATAATATTCTCATGCACAAAATCCACCACCGCTTTCTTCGTTACTGCCTTGAATGTCTTAGCTTCAACCCACTTGGTGAAATAATCAATTGCAACCAGAATGAACCTATGCCCATTGGAAGCGGCTCGATCTATTGGGCCGATAACATCCATGCCCCAAGCAACAAAGGGCCAAGGTGCTGACATTGTATGCAACTCATAAGGCGGGGAGTGGATCAGATCCCCATGTACCTGGCATTGGTGGCATTTCTTTACATACCTGATACAATCACGCTCCATAGTGAGCCAGTAATACCCAGCTCTCAAAATATTCTTTGCTAAAACATATCCGCTCATGTGGGGTCCACAGGCTCCAGCATGTACTTCGATCATGATTTCGTCAGCTTGTTGTGCATCCACAAATCTCAACAACCCCAGATCTGGTGTTCTTTTGTATATAACTCCTCCACTGAGGAAAAATCAATTAGCTAAACGCCTGATGGTTCTCTTCTGATCTCCGGTGGCCTGCTCCGGGTATTTGCCAGCTTTCAGGTATTCCCTGATATCGTGATACCACGGTTCTCCATCAGATTCTTCTTCCACAGCAAAGCAATAAGCATTTTGATCACGGACTTGGATCTGGAGTGGATCTATATATGTCTTGTCAGGATGATGCAACATAGAGGACAGTGTGGCCAAAGCATCTGCAATCTCATTGTGCATCCTTGGGATATGCTTGAACTCTATAGACTGGAATCTTTGAGACAACTCGTGCAAACAATACCGGTAAGGTATCAATTTCAAATCTCGTGTCTCCCATTCTCCCTGGATTTGATGTACCAAGAGATCCGAGTCACCCATGACCAAAATATCTTTAATACCCATGTCAATTGCCATCCTTAATCCCAAGATGCACGCCTCATATTCGGCCATATTGTTGGTACAGAAAAATCGAAGCTGAGCCGTGATGGGATAGTGTTGACCCGTACCTGAAATGAGTACCGCTCCGATACCAACGCCCTTGCTGTTGATGGCTCCGTCGAAGTACATTTTCCATCCCGGTCTCTCATCTTGCTCCATTTCCTCGACAATCATTGCCTCCTCATCCGGAAAGTATGTCTTCAATGGTTCACACTCATCATCCACCGGATTCTCGGCTAAGTGGTCTGCAATAGCTTGTGCTTTCATCGCCGTACGAGTCACATAGATAATGTCAAATTCTGTGAGCAAAATCTGCCATTTGGCCAGTCTTCCCGTAGGCATAGGCTTCTGAAATATGTACTTCAGAGGATCCAGTCGTGATATCAAGTATGTGGTATATGCTGACAAATAATGCTTCAATTTCTGAGCTACCCAAATCAACGCACAACAAGTTCTTTCAAGTTGAGTATATTTCACCTCGTAGGATGTAAACTTCTTACTGAGGTAATATATGGCTTGTTCTTTCTTGCCTGTCTCATCGTGCTGACCCAGTACACAACCAAAGGAATTATCAAGCACTGTCAGATACAAAATCAGAGGTCGCCCCGGCTCTGGAGGGACTAACACTGGAGGATTGGCCAAATATTCCTTGATCTTGTCAAAGGCTTCCTGACACTCGTCGGTCCATTTCACTGCTGCATCTTTCTTCAACAACTTGAAGATCGGCTCACACGTTGATGTCAATTGAGCAATTAATCGACTAATGTAATTCAACCTTCCTAGTAAACTCATTACCTCCTTCTTGTTCTTCGGCGGAGGTAGACTTTGGATAGCCTTGATCTTTGATGGATCTAGTTCAATACCTCACCGACTCACTATAAACCCCAACAACTTCCCTGAAGGTACTCCAAAGGCGCACTTCGCAGGATTGAGCTTTAAATTGTACCTCCGGAGTCTTTGGAAAAACTTTCTCAAATCTCTCACATGATCAAGTTGCTTTTTGGACTTTATGATGACATCGTCCACATACACTTCAATTTCTTGATGCATCATATCATGGAACATTGTGGTCATTGCCCTCATATAAGTTGCCCCGGCATTCTTCAATCTAAACGGCATTACTCTGTAACAATACGTTCCCCCAGGTGTAATGAAGGCAGTTTTCTCAGCGTCTTCTTCGTCCATCAGGATCTGGTGATAACCGGCATAATAGTCCACAAATGAACCGATTTCATGCTTGGCGCAATTGTCGATCAATATGTGAATGTTTGGCAATGGGAAGTCATCCTTCGGACTGGCTTTGTTGAGGTCTCTGTAGTCCACACACACTCTGGTTTTTCCATCTTTCTTTGGGACCGGCACGACATTCGCCAACCAAGTGGGGTATTTGGTAACTCTTATGACCTTTGCCTCAAACTGCTTATTCACCTCTTCTTTTATCTTCACACTAATATCTGTTTTGAATTTCCGTAACTTTTGCTTTACCGGCCGGCATTCATAATAGATAGGCAACTTGTGTACCACCAAATCAGTGCTAAGTCCGGGCATGTCATCATAGGACCAGGCAAAAATGTCCTTAAACTCATGTAACAACCTTATTAATTCATCCCTGAGGGGTGCCTCCAAATGAACACTAATCTTTGTTTCCTGGACAATGTCTTCACTCCCCAAATTTACAGATTCTGTATCACTCAGATTCGGTTTGGGTTTTTCCTCATATTGTTTCATGTCCTTGCTTATTTCCTCCAGGGCTTCCTCATCCTCACATTCTATCTCACTATCTTCCTCGATTTCTTGTATGGTAACGTGATTGTCAGAACTGGGTCTAGAATCCTTCACGCATGACATGGCATCAGAATCAACACATGCAGAACTGTACAAAAGGAAAAATAAAGAAAAATAAGGCAAAAGTGAAGAAAAGGAAAACTGCATTTCATTGATAAAAAGAATGAACAAAGTTCGGGATACATTTTGATTTTCTTTTCATGAGGGGGATGGGAGAACTATAAAAATAACAATTTTGGGAAAGCAATGATGAAATTTCGGAGCTAACTACCAAGACTCCTTCCTGATAGGGAAAGGAGTGGCTTCCCAATTGTTCAACATGATTCCAGGTCCCACAAACTGCACATCCATTTTGCTTGTGCCTTCCCCAACTTCAACTATATTCACATCCCCAAACATCTTCTCAAAACTCAGCATTTCTTCATCAGGTCGGGTCTCGATGTACTTTGTCACAGCAGATGTCCGATATATTGTACCAGGCTTGATGAAGGTGTCGGATAGTTTGGGTATAGGCTTAGGCAAGGTCCAGTTCTTTTTGGTTTTGGAGGCTCTCTAGATGTCGGCAAAGGTGGGTTTGAACCCTAAGCCGAAAGTACCTTTGTTTTCTACAAGCTGAACCGGTTGAATAACACCCTGCAATGCTTTGCCCAATCCTTTCCCTGGTGCAAACCCATTTCTAAGCATCTCCTTGGCCACCATCACAGCAGTTGGTGCCACCATAGGGATTGGCAACTTCTCCCCTTCAGCAATTCTGTTTACCGCAATGGCATCTGTCACTTGGTAGACCCAAGGACCCCTATCTCCGTCAGTTTCATCAAACGGTGTCACCATATTACAGGCATTTTCTTCCCCATGTACCACAATCTCCTGTTGCTCCCACTCGAATTTGACCATCTGGTGTAAAGACGATGGTACTACCTTGGCCGCGTAAATCCAGGGTCGGCCTAACAACAAATTATATGACACAGCAATGTCGAGCACCTGGAATTCCATAGTAAAATCCACAGGACCGATGGTCACCTCCAAAATGATGTCTCCCAATGTATTTTTACCTCCACCATCAAATCCTCTCACGTTTATACTGTTCTTCTGGATTCTGTCCGGACCGACGTTCAGCTTTCCCAAACTCGACAGCGGGCAAATGTTAGCGCTTGATCCGTTGTCTATCAACACTCTGGTCACTACCGACTCTTCGCTTTTTACCGTAAGGTACATCGCCTTATTGTGCTCGGTTCCCTCAACAGGCAATTCCCTATCTGAGAATGTGATCCTACTAGACTCGAAGATCTTGCTGGTAATCTTTTCCGGGTGGCAAACTGAGATCTTTTCAGGAACATGAGCCTCGTTCAGTATCTTCATCAGAGCCTTCCTGTGTTCTTCTGAGTGTATTAACAAAGATAGCAAAGAGATCTGTGCAGGGGTCTTTCTCAGCTGCTCAACTACAGAGTACTCTTGTGACTTCATCTTTTTGAGGAATTCCTCCGCCTCTTCTTCTGACACTGGCTTCTTTAACTGGTTCTCTTTCACTTTTTTCATTCTTCTCAATTCTTCTGGAGTAAAGCATCTCCCAGACCGAGTGAGACCGTGGGTTTCATTAATTTCCCCAGACACCTCTTTTCCTTTATAAACCACTGCTACCTTGTTGTAATTCCAAGGTACAGTCTTTGTGCTCACTACCGGCATCTGCACCACCGGTCTTATGATTACTGGCTCCACACTTACGCCTTTCACAGTCAAAATCGGCTTTATGCCTGGTACTACAACTTTCAAACCCTCCACCACTACTGGCTTTTCTGCTGGTTCTTCAACAATCACTTTTTCTTTCACGGCTTCCTTTTCTGTTCTGCCACTTGCCTTTATCATCATCACAGACTGAGACGGCTTCCGACTGCTATCACCCTGCACCAATTCTATCATGTGTGTTTCATGGTGAGTTGACAGTGGATTTTGGGTGATGTTTGGAGCTTCTGGAGCTTGAACTTCAATTCTCCGATCGTCAATAAGATCCTGAATGGCATTCTTCAATTGCCAACATTTTTCAGTATCATGGCCCAGTGTTCCCGAATAATACTCACACCTAACAGATGGATCAAGGTTTTTCGGGGGTGGGTTTGGAACTTTAGGTGCAACCGGGCTCAGCATCCCCAACTCTTTCAATCTATGATAAAGGCTGGTATAGGATTCCCCCAATGGGGTGAATGTTTTCCTTGCCTTATTTCTCTATTCTGAGTCAGGCCTAGGTCTGTTTTGGTTTCTGTAGGGTTTAGAGGTGGGGTATGCGTTTTGGGTGTGGTAAACATTGTGTGGGGTTTGGGCTCTCCACACATGTGGTGGTGGTGGTGAGTAGGCTTGGGCTTGTGGGTGGTGGTAGTGTGGGACTGTCGGTGGGTATGATGGTGGCGGTGGGTTATATGGGGTTGATGTGTTGTATGGGGTTGGCGGGTAGGATGGTGGTGGTGGGTTATATGGGGTTGATGGGTTTGATGGGTGTTGGTGGTAGGGTCTTGGTGGGTGGTGATGCGGGTTACGGTTCCATGGCCTGCTCTCTACAGTTGCTACCTCTTCCTTTTTCTTCTTTCCCATTGCTCCTCCGTTTCCAGTCTGTATTGCTTGATTGGTGGCTTTAATGGCCGAAAAACTCATGATTTTATTTGTTTTCAAACCTTCCTCCACAAAGCTTCCCATCTTCACGACTTCATTGAAACTTTTCCCAATCGCCGACACTAAATGACCGTAATATGTAGGCTCCAAAGCCTGTAGGAAACAATCCACCATCTCTCCTTCCTTCATGGGTGGATCTACTCTTGCAGCCTGCTCCCTCCATCTGAAACTGAACTCCCTGAAGCTTTCCCCTGGCTTTTTCTCCATTTTTGTAAGGGATAGTCTATCAGGTATGATTTCTAGGTTGTATTGAAAGTGATTTGCAAAGGCTTGCGCAAGATCATCCCAGACGAACCACCTTGTATGATCTTGTCGGGTATACCACTCTAAAGCTGAACCACTTAGACTCTGGCTGAAATACGCCATCAATAGCTCATCTTTGCCTCCTGCACCTCTTATTTTGCTACAGTATCCCTGAGGTGGGCCACCGGATCTCCGTGTCCGCTATACATATCGAATTTTGGCAACTTGAATCCCACGGGAAGTTGCACTTTAGGGAATAGACATAAGTCCTTGTAGGCCACACTCACTTGCCCTCCCAAGCCCTGCATATTGCGAAAGGCATTTTCTAGACTTTTCACCTTTCTGGCCATCTCTTCTTGCCCTGCATTCTTGGAAATTCTCTCTTCACTTGTTTCTATTAACGAAGCATGAGACTCATGTTGTCGGAAAGTTGGTTCTGGAGGGTAGTAATGAGGATCCTGTATGTGGAACATCGGTTCACTAGATGATTTATGCATAGCAGCAGGCGGAGGTGCCACATACACTGGAGCAACTTGGGGTATGTGAGGTGGTGCTTGTTTTACTGGAGGTGGTGGTACTTGGGAGGTGGAGGCATAATAGCGAGGGTAATCAGGGTATGTGGAGGATGAATTCATTGTAGGTGGTTCAGGATTGGGGTTGGCTGGAGGGATGTATGTGGGATTGGCAGGGTAAGCTGGCAGGGGTTGACCTCTAGACCAAGCCTGGTACATTTCGGCCATCTGCTGCCTCAATTTGTACATTTCCTCCTTCATTCCTGCTACGTCTACAATCTCCTCTTCATGAGCAGGATCTACGATAGTTGCCTCAATTTCTTGGGACACAACTTTCGTCATCTTCTTGTATCTTGTGTTGTATGGGTGGGTAGCCAGAATGCCAGTTGCCAAGAAAATCTGAACTCACAAGCATCAACACCCATTAGTTGTTAGCGCATGAATAAAATGCATCGACTTTAAAACAAACACATTTTCCTCGAGTCATCATGCATCATGCCGGCCGCTGCTCATTTGAAACAATCAATTCTTTTTTCTCTCTTTTTCCTTCTTCTTTTTTTTTCTTTTTCTTTCTCTTTTTTTTTCTTTTCTTTTCTTTCTTTCTTCTTCTTCTTTTTTCTTCTTTTTCTTTCTTTTCTTCTCTCTTTTTTTTTCTTTTTTTTTCTTTCTCTCTTTTTTTCTTGTTATTTTCATAATTACGTTCCTATTTATTTACCTATCGAATTTAGAAGAAATGACTTAAAGCAAAAGAATTGATAACAACACTTGATTTCCATTGATAATTCAAAACATTGATTACAAGGTGATGTTGTAAAAGAAAAAAATATAAAAAGATGATGCATGCCCTATGAATACATTAATGCTCCTAGTGCCCGCGAGACATCGTTCGGTCTTGCCGCGGGCCAATATGCTAATCCCCTTTGGAGCCTATCTAGGTCAGACATGACTTGTTGCACGAAGAACTTCACTGCTGATACAAAGGTTCCTCGAGACATATCTTCACACAGTTGACTCTTTCGGGTGATGTATTGGGCAATGCGAACAATCTTCTCTCGGATGACCCCCTTTTCTTGCAACAACCGGCTTATTTGTTCAGTGCGAGCATCCAAGGTATGTTGGTTATCTTTTTGCACTTGTTGCAGCTCCAATTCTAATCTAGCCATAGTTGTGTAACAATGCTCTCTCTCTTCTTCAAGATCCTTGATAATCTTGTTACTTTTAACCGTGGCTGGAATTATTTTCTTTCTAAGCTGAGCTACCTCAAATTCGTGCTTATCTTGTAATTGCCGAACCAACTTGGCTCTTTCGTCAGCATCTCTGTCTATTTGCTTCCGAGCCCTGACTAATTCCTTTTCAGCCTTGTCCAAGTCAAAGCTGTAGTCATTTACTTTGCGCCGGAGAATCTCAATTAATTTCTCATCCCGGGCTAAGCGGACCGGGGTCTCGGATGCTATTTTCATTTGAGCAATCTGAGCCTTCAATATTTCGTTTTCTTTCCTCAGTTGTTTCTTCTCTCCTTCATCAGATGCTGCCTGTAAACCACTTTCAAAATGGAGATTTCTCAATTTATCTTCCAACAAGCTGATTTTGGCCTTGTATTCTTTTTCTTTGGCCGCCCAGTTCTGATTCTCCTTGGATTGCTCTATCAAATCTTGCAAATGAGGTCTTTTCGAAAGACGTTCGTGCTCAACACCTCGTCGGTACCATGTGGAGTATCCAGACGACATTTCTCCCCTAGCTCTATTCGGCACACAAGTATCAATTTTCAAGTTTTGGCACTCATTCCAGATTTGCCGGATCTTTGCTTCCGGGAATTGCCCATCCGGACCAATTTCTATAGCTTGCAAACTGAGGTCCCCGTCTCTCGGAATAATTTGACATTTACCCAACTGTCGCAGGGCCCTGTATGGGGCATAAGGTTGGATGCTTTTCAAGCCCATGATAAAAAATGGCGATCCTTCCGTCGGCATATACATTACCTCGTCAAGAGGTAGCCAATCCTACGTCCAATCGATCTGGCCATCAGTTAGTGATCGAAGATACACAATCCAATCTTTGACTCCCTCCGGCAATTTTACTTCTTTTGTACTCGTACAGAATTCTTCCAAACATGTTCGTTCGGCCGAACCATAACTTGAGAACGAAGGATGATGGCATAGATGTTCAATTAACCAAATTTGCAAGATCAAATTACACCCTTCAAATAAGTTGGCTCCCACTTTGCACGCAGTCAGAGCACGGTAGATGTCAGCTACAATCATTGGGGCTAGAGTACAATTGTCTTGTACTATCAATGTGCTAGCTACCCCGGCAACCTTTATGCTGATATGTCCATCTTTTCTCGGAAATATGACAATTCCGAGAAATGCCACTAAGAATGCAAACCTCCGGTGCTCCTCCCATTTTGCTCGGTTGGACTTGCTGCATAACTTGTTCGTGGGGTCGTTGAACCCCCCGATGTGTCCATACCTACTATAGACGAAGTTTAAGGAGCAAAACCCATTGGCTAGATCTTCGTTGTGAACATTCCTGGCAATTTTCAAAGAGTCCAGAAAATGATGCAACGTTACCGTCCTTGGAGATACCGGGTATTTCCCTTTTAACGGAACCTCAGTCTTCCCGATATAGAAAGCAATTTCCTCTAGAGTAGGGGTGAGTTCAAAATCCGGGAAATGCAATACATTGTGTGTCGGATCCCAAAATGTGACCAACGCTCTAATCACGTCGCCTCGGGGGATTATGTCAAATAACCCCGTAAGATCTTTTAAGTAACCTTTGACCCAATCTTGACCATCTGATCCCATGTCTTGCCACCACGGTTTCAGCTCCAAAGGGATTTTATTTAAGGAGAAATGTTCATTCATCATTGTGCTCGTCCTGCACATTTATTAAGGCGATTCTATTTAGAAAAAAGAAAAATCTTTTTCAATGCAAGTTTCCATTTTTGAAAGAAATATGGTTTTCGAAGTGGCCATTTTTGCCAAAACGGCCTTCCGGCGTCCTTTCGGAACATTCGGCCATTTTCAAAAATAGCAATCACCTCGATTATTTGAAAAGGAAAATCTTTTTGGTCTTTTTGAAAAAGTGTGGTTGGACCCGTTTAAGGGTTGCCTACGTATCCCACCTAATGGCGAGAATCAAACCTGCGTAGTTCGGTCAGATTATTTGACCAATTATTTCAACAAAAATTGTTCCACCCTTTTTTTTTCTTCAGATTTTCAAATTTTTTCGGATACCTATTTTCTATAACTTTTATTTTCTTCTCTCCTCTTTTTTTTTCTTTTTCAACAATTTTTCTATCCTCGGGTTTTTCGCCGGTCCGTATAACGATCAAGGACAATAAAAATGCAACACATAACATGCTCGGTCTTTTCCAATACCGGTCACCTGTCCTAGACGGACCCAACCCCTGTGTTGAGTCCCCTAAGTCAAATATGATGCAAATAATCATCCTAGACCTATGTTCAAAATCTTACAGTTCCATAGGATGCTAGACCGTGTATCCGAGCGGACAACTCGAATCGAGGAGGGGGCTACGTACCGGTGACTCGCAGAGTCAATCGGCTTTGTAACTTATCCAGCCTCTATTTTCTTAATTTAGGGTGACTTTAACAGAAAGGGGAGTCTCAACCAGTAAGCACATCCCCGGGGGTGAAGAGAGAAAGGTTTTCGGCACAATTTTTATATACAATCCACATAATATCAAAACAATAAAGCACATAACATGTTGTTCAGATCATATAATGAAGTCAAACAATATCGTGAATGGCAATTCTAAAGAGCTCGAGTTCTTAAACCCTGAAACTGAAGTTCGGGGTTGGGGTCCCCAGCAGAGTCGCCAGAGCTGTCACACCTCCCTTTTTACTACCCCACTTTAGGAAATAAGCGTATAATTACGCTCGTAGGGTATACCGCGACGCTCAGATATCCGAAACGGATAAAATAACGTAAGGGAAGGAGTTTTTCCAATTAAAGGACAATCGGTTCGGGATTTTATTGAGATTAATCAGAGTCGCCACTTGGGAAAGATAATGGTGTCCCAAGTCACCGGTTAATCCCGAATCCGAGGAATTTGATGCTTAAAAATGTCTGCGAAGCAAAGATCCGGATAAGGAACTCTGTTAACCAGGGAAAAGGTGTTAGGCATTCCCGGGTTCCATGGTTTTAGCACGGTCGCTCAATTGTCGTTCTCGACTCTTGTTTGAATCAACATAGATTTTAACAACATATAGTGCCTTTTACTTTAAGTATTATTTTTTATGGAATTTGTGACATTGCGAAAACATGCCTCGAATCATACCGCAACCAGTACGCCTATGACTTTTGGTGTATTTCAGCTTTACCGGGATTTGGATTTGAGTCGCACCAAGTGCACACTCGTTCAATGGAAAGTACATTAAAATCGTGCCCTATATAACGTCTATCGGCTTTTATCTTTTGGGAGAGGCTATGGAATTCGCTATTAGCCTCTCCGGATCTACTATGTTATCTTATTACCAAATGGGGGGCCCGGTTTTGTTATCGGGCGAGGCTCGTCCCAATTTTCATTAAAGGATTCAATACTAGTATTTGGCTATATTTTCTATATCTGTTTTTTCCTTAATCGTATTTTTATTCAAAAAATTCCAGGCCCATGAAGTTTATCATAACTGTTGTTTTGGAGCCTGGGCTTCTACATTCATGCTTAAACGAATATACATCCTGCCTAGGCCTCAAGGTCCCAGACAGTCTTCAAACTTAATTTGGACAGCCCAATCAGTTTCACTCTAATGTTTAGGCCCATGTTGTGTACTAGGCCCAAACCAATTGACAGTATATAATAACGAAAGTAAAAATGAAGAACTGGAAATAAGGCAATCATACAGAATTAAGAAATGAAATCAAGTTGCTTTTATTCATCAGAAGAGAAAATTACAGTACAAAATAATCAGTGTTAATTTTAACTAATTAATAAGAGAACTAACCGGCTATTTTTCTTTTGTTTTTGTGAACTAACATACACTAACATTGAAGTTTTTTTAAAACTAGGAAATCAATAATAAACAGTTTAGCCATGTGAGGTATGATCTATAGTCTAATTACTTGCTAATTATTACCGGATTACTACACCAAATGACTAATGAAATTTGCACAGGATTTTATCATTGGATTTCTACTAGTTGCTTCTATTTAGTATCACATTACCCAGTTGCAAACGAGCTATTATATTCTCTAATTGTTATTCCCCTTTTGGACTTGCTTGTATCTACATACTAATTTACAGTTGTGATTAACTACTGATACCAATATGAACCAGACTTATTTGATATTCTTAAAACCAGTTTCGCCTTAATTGTTACTTCACCTGGTTGTTTCCTCTTTTAACTTACTCAAAACTGGATATCAATCAATGAAACAGGTTAACTACGTGAGCATGATTGTTGTTGATTAACATGAAGGCCGTTTAACTTTATTTTAAAGGTTTTACCTATTTAACTAAGTGTTGCGCTACTTATGACTATACTACTACTATTACACTATCTATTACATCGTTTTTGTTTTTTGTTTTTCAGCTACTACAGAATACTACAATAGGTAAATTACAAACCTAAACTAGCAACACTAAAACACAGGCTACATGACAATATATAATCGAATCCAGATCCTCATTTCTATTTCAATAACTCGCCATTACAGCTTCAAATGAAAGAGCAGTGTACCTGAATCAACAAGGAAATCCGATGAGTCTAGGGAAATCAGGCAGATAAGTAACAGCAGGGGTTCAGACAACAATGCAACAATGTAGATTTTGATGCTAGACGAGCAAAGCAACACAGCAACAGCAAGCAAATAATAACCCAGGCAGATGACCCAACAAAGAAAATCAATGAACCAGATTGAACTCAATATATCTCCAACTCGAAAAATCCCAGAAGAATACTACTATTTTTATGCTATTATTTTACTCTGAAGCTTTGTATTCAAAAGCTAGCCTAAATGAATTTCAGACCAAAAATTGGAACCCCCTTATCAGCTCTTTTTTAGGATGTATTTATAGTTGGGCAAAGGGCTGAAACTTGGGGAGAAAGTATGGGATTAATCCCACTTCTCCCCCTCTAAAATTTACCCAATTCACACTTAAGTCCCCAAATCTGTTAACAGAAAACTCTTCCAGCATGTGCTGGAAGGTTCCAAAGATTCCTTTTGGGGCTTTTTACCAATGTAGCCTTAAGGGTTAAAGATTTTTACAGATTTTCCATTTTAGGGAGACCATTATACCCTTAAATCTCTGCAAAATTGCAGAAATCAGGGGTACAAATGACTCCCTTACCCTCGTAGGTTCTAAACTATTTACCAAAATACTATTTCAAGTTCCCTATATGCCCTCAAAGGCTTTGCTGATTTACCAGACCTGCCTAGGTCAAGTTTCAGCTTCTTTGAGACTTATTTAACTAATAGCCAGCCCTTGCATTGGTATTTAAGGGCTGGCCAGGTCTACTATTAAGAACTATTTCAATTTTAACCTATTTTAGCTCAACTCCAATTAGTTAAGACCAACTATTTCAGTTTTAAACTAATTGCAGGACTAGCCTGCTTTATTATGGAATTAACTGTTTAAAAGCTAGCCAGTCTCAAGTTGAGACTTAGCTTGGGTATTAAACCCAATTGC
Organism: Nicotiana noctiflora; assembly: GCA_032618575.1. NCBI lineage: Eukaryota > Viridiplantae > Streptophyta > Magnoliopsida > Solanales > Solanaceae > Nicotiana > Nicotiana noctiflora. The sequence continues at coordinate 57,617 of JASVEL010004288.1, read as the reverse complement.
TGAACATAGGCTGGGCCCAAGCCTTTGCAAGCTTGGCCACCTTAGTGTTCAGGGCTCAAAAAAGAGCCTGGGCAAGTCTGCATTTGCAGACTTAGCCATTTTACACAACCAGCCCTTTTCAGGTGGACTGGTGTGTTAGGTCCTTATAGAGTTGGTCAACCTTTTGCAAAGTTAACCACTCTTAGGCCAATTATTGCTTAATAACCTATTTCTGTGATTTTAAGGTCAATTAAACTAAATTGCAGGACTAGCCTGCTTAATTGAACTATTTAACTAATGGCCAGTCTCAAGTTGAGACTTAGCCTGGGTAATTAAACCCAATTACTGAACAGTTGGGCCCAAAACCTTTGCAGGTTTGGCCACTTTAGTGTTCAGGGCTCAAAAGAGAGCCTGGGCAAGTCTGCATTTGCAGACTTAGCCAGTTATTACACAATTAGCTTACTTAAGCCAGTGTGTGACAGACCTATAGAGTAAGTCAATTGCAAAATTGACCACTCTTGGTCACTTATTTAACTTGTAGCCTATTTTTGTGACATTTCAGTTAATAACCTATTTAAAACTAGCCATTTTTCATGGACTTAATGCTAACAGCTATAACCAATCCTCCTAAAGTTCAAATAATTAATCAGACATTCATAAGAAGCAGAAACTAGCAAGACTTAAGCATTCTTAACATGAATTGCATATAGAAGCACATATGATCCAAGAAACATGCATTAATCAACTCAAACTCAGAGAAAACAACAGATATGGTTGAATTTTAGTCAACTAACTCATTTCATCATATTGTATGTGATGCAGTGTGAATTCATGTCAATTCAGACCTAATTATTACCAATTTCAGTCATATGATAGTTTGAAAAAACTTTAGAACCTTTAAAGTTCATGGCACAATTACACACATAAGCACAGGCTCTCATAAACAGTCAACATGGCTCAGACTAACATAGGCATGGCTATTAGGATTCACTTTCAAGCTCTAACCCTAGAATCATGATAAACAAATAGAACAGGGAAAGCATGAGACTAATAGCTAATCGTAGTCTTGAAACTAAACATGAGATTAAGCAGAGAAGAACCATTAAAACTAAAAGAAGTTATCTGATATCAATAAAAAGGCCTAATGCTAACCGAGGACGAAGGAGGCAAAAGAAGGATATCAGAATAGGAGTTTGTACCAAGAAGCAAACAAGCGAGAATCTATAGCAAATGACTAAACAGCTAAACATGTGAAGAATCATAGTCATGCTTTTGAGATGAATCAGGAACTAACAGTCAATATGACAAAGAAAGACGAGATATTTTAATTCAGAGTAAAAGATCATGATATCAAACAGAACAGATAACCAACCAAAATCCTATTACTAACGGGCTCAAAAGCAACAGGTTATGAAACCCTGTGACTAATCATCAGAGATACAGGCAGAAAGATGTGAAACCAAAGAAGAAACAACAGGTAAGAACCTTATAACTAATCATGCGAAAAACTTAGAAACAAGTATAGAAGAGGTAGCAACCAATAGAGAAAAGCGACACTTGAAAGATAGACTATGAGAACATAACCAGCCATCCAAATCAAGGTCAAAAGTGTTAAACAGAAACAAAAGAGAAGCAAGTGCAAAAATCCTATGACTAACATGTTTAGAAGAGCTAATTAAGAAAATAAGAGAAAAATAAGTTAACAGACGAGGATATACAGGACAAATTGAAACGAAAGAAGATAAACAAAAGAGAGGAAACAGAAGATCAACAGGAATAAATCCTAAACTATAATGTGAAAACAAAAATCAGAGAAGATATCTAGAAACATGCAAAATAGAAAGCAAAAATCAAATAGAAACAACAAGACAAAGAACAAACAAGATAAAGAAAAGAAAGCAGATAAGGGAGGAAAGGCAATTAGCTTGAAGGGCCTGTCCCCTGAGCTTCCTAATTCCTTTATTTTCTTCTTTTTTCTTTATTCACTCTCTTTTCCAGACTCCTTATTCGTTTTCTTTCTTTTTTTTTTCATTTTTTCTTTTCTCATTTTTCTCTCTGACTTTCTTGTTTGGCTTCAAGATGAAGCCTTTATGAGTTTATGAATTGCAGAGGGGTGTTTGGGAGGGTAGAAGACTAGGTCTTTGAAAGGTTTGAGTTTTGGGGTCGCCGGAATTAGGGTTCCGGCGACACGTTTTGGGATATTCGACGAGTTTCAGAGATATTCGAGGGGTGAGGGTGGTATGGTTGGATGGATCAAGGAAAGGGGGATAGAATGGCGTTGGTTTGGAGGTGAGATTCATACTTTGGGTGGTCACCGGCGGAGTTCCGGTGACCGGAGTTCTAAAGAAAAGGGATGTTTTCTGGAGCTTAGATGGAGAAGGAGAGAAAGAAGAAGGAAAAGAAGAGATAAGGGAATTAGAGGGACCGGCGACCACCGTGGAAGGTGGTGGCCACCATGGCCAACTAGGGTTTGATGATCTGGAAGAAGATGAAGAATATGAAGACGGGAGAGGTTCTTAGGCGGCTAGGGTTTCGGCTTCTGAAGAAATGGCCAAATTCTTCTGACAAAAGCCTTTTATAGGCAGGGGATCTTAGGTAATCCAGACCGTTCAATGGATGGAGATCAACGGCTCACATGTGCGTTACTAAAACGGCGTCGTTTGGTTACTAGTGAGATCAAATATCTCTTCCGTCAAATCATTTCAATCGAACGGCTCGGATTAATCCTCCCATCTCATTTAATTAATTAAAACCGTCCCTTTTCTCAGCCTTTTGATCCATCCTGATGAACGGCTGAGATTGCTATCTCTTTCATGGATCAGGCCTGTGTTTGGGCTAATGTATCTGGGCCTGCACATTTCAATTCAATTCGGCCCAACCTTATTACCACCTACATTTTTTGTATTTTCTGATATTATTATTTTTATGTATTTTCTTTTTATACTTTTTTTTTCTTTTCTCTTATGGAATAAAAATAAAAACCTAATTTCCTACTTAACCTAATTATTTAGTATTTTTTGCAATTTTTCTACTATTTTTCCCTAATTTCCGCTATTTAAACTATTTTTTTTGGTGATTTTCTTCTTAAAACTAATCTAATTAAAACGAAGTAATTATCTAGCCTAATTTTTTTTATTTTTTCTAATTTCTATTTTATTCAAACACACAAAGTATAGCTAATTTCAAACAAAAGCAAGTAATTGCACTCAAAAATATATTCATTTTAATTTTGGAATTATTTGTCCGATGCAAAAATCTTGTGCTCACAGCCTACATATTCTAGGCTAAACAGGAATCAGGTCAGTGTAGTTCGGGAAGGTCTGGTAGCTTGAAACTACCAAGACTTGTTGTTGCTGCTGTTGTTGCTATAATCACTAACTAACTCCTTATTACACCAGGATAAAAATGAAAATAAAGAAGCTATTCTAAGCTATGATCTTATGAGTTACAATAAAATCCTATCTATGTCTTGTCTTCTTGCATTGTCTTGCTTTTCCATATCACATGTTGCTCTTTATTTGCATCCTTCTTTTTTGTGTATTTTTGATTATTTCTTGTTTCTGATATACTGCTTCCATCCCTTCGTATGACTTCAAAATGTACTTCTTACTTCCCGGTCAATACCTGTTTAAAACAAAAACAAAGAAAACTTTTTCCTCTGCCCTAGTGTGAGGCTTTTCATATGTAATGGTGTTAGAAAACAATTAAAAATGCAGAAAGTAATCCCTTGTTATACATATGGGTGCCTGAAGTATTCCCTTTTTATACAGGAGGGCGCCCGAACAAAAATTAAAATGCTGAAAAGTATTCCCTCGTTATCCAGGTGGGCGCCTGAACAAAAATTAAAATGCTGAAAAGTATTCCCTCGTTATATAGGTAGGCGCCTGAACAGAAATTAAAATGCTGAAAAATATTCCCTCATTATCCAGGTGGGCGCCTGAATAGAAATTAAAATGCTGAAAAGTATTCCCTCATTATACAGGTGGGCGCCTGAACAGAAATTGAAATGCTGAAAAATATCCCCTCATTATCCAGGTAGGCGCCTGATGCATGAAATGAAAATGCAAAAAAATATTCCCTCATTATCCAGATGGGCGCCTGATGCATGAAATGAAAATGCAGAAAGTATTCCCTCGTTATACAGGTGGGCGCCTGATGCATGAAATGAAAATGCAGAAAATATTCCCTCATTATCCATGTGGGCGCTTGATGCATGAAATGAAAATACAGAAAATATTCCCTCATTATCCAGGTGGACGCCTGATGCATGAAATGAAAATGCAGAAAGTATTCCCTCGTTATACAGGTGGACGCCTGATGCATGAAATGAAAATGCAGAAAAATATTCCCTCATTATCCAGGTGGGTGCCTGATGCATGAAATGAAAATGCAGAAAATACTCCTTCATTATCCAGGTGGGCGAGTGATGCATGAAATAAAAATGCAGAAAGTATTCCCTCGTTATACAGGTGGGTGCTTGATGCATGAAATGAAAATGCAGAAAGTATTCCCTCATTATCCAGGTGGGCGCCTGATACATGAAATGAAAATGCAGAAAAATATTTCCTCATTATCCAGGTGGGCACCTGATGCATGAAATGAAAATGCAGAAAAATATTCAATCAGTTTGATAACTGGGGTGTGAATTTTGAAAAGACAATACCTCCCTTGCTGTTTGGGCAGGTTTCCTGATTACTAAGTGAGTCCTCCTCTGCGGATTCCCCCTTTTATTGCTGTTTTTTCTTTTTTGATGTTTTCCTCCCACATTGGTCACATTCACTTTAAAGTGATTTGTGAGAATTTGAATCTTTTGTCCCTGTCTAAATCAGTGAACAATCTTATTAGTTATAAAATGATGGTTAGCAACTGGAATTCTTGTTGGCCCTGCTTCCATCGTCTGCTTCTTCTTGTTTTATTCTGCTTTACAACTCATTGCCGGGTTTTCTTCAACTTTCTCTTGCAATCCTCCTTTGGTTTTTTTTCTTTTTGTTTATTTTCCTTTCATTTCCCTTTGGCTTTGATTGCCATCAATTTTTTATTTTTCTCTTTTCCTTTGACCCAATGTTATTACGCCTTTTAACATGAGAAGCTGGTAGTTAGCTTTCAACGGGCAACTAGTTTTGATCAACGAAATGCAGAAATATGAATTTGAAGGGGTAAGGGTATTTTGAAGTAAAGACAGAATTTATCTGGGTATAACGGCTGATTCTTTTGACCATGCCATGTATTTAAATTCCGACCTAGTCTGTCCAATCAAATCATTGTTGTCTTAATTTCGTCTTTTCCTTCAACCCAAACCTTTCTTATTTTTTGCTATTTTTCTTCTTTCATCAAAATATTCCTCACTTTCGCCTTATGTTGCCCGTTAAGGTTTTCACCAATAAGACTCCCTCATTTATTCTTTTCTCACCTCACATTCTTATGGAGCCCGTTAGGGTTTTCAACAATAAGACTCTCTCATTTTTTATTTTCTCTCATCTCACATTCGCCTTATGGTGCCCATTAGGGTTTTCACCAATAAGACTCTCTCATTTTATTTTTTTTTCTTTATTTTGTTTCCGAACCTCCGGGTATTGTCCATGCCATGTTTCTCCTTATTCTTATTTGTATCATCATTTTCTTGAAATTAATCAGAAGGTCTTTCTTTGGACTATAATGTGTCTTTTGGATGAGTTTAAAAAGAAAGATATAAAGGCTCGAAATTTATATGAGGATTCAAAAATATTTACAACTCTCAGAATCATAAACATAACTTCTGCCCAGTTTCAATATTCGGGGAATCTTGGATTTTATTTCTGTCGTGACTGAACCTCACTGAGGCTACCTTCGTACCCTTTCAGGATCAAGTCAAACGTAGTTCACACCCTAAGGTTTCTTCGTCATTTGACTTTTTCCCGATTTTCTTTTGTATTTTTTTTCATCATCATTTTCCTTTCATTTTCTTCATTCTCATTTCTCATTCTTTTTTCATTTCTTATTCATAATTGATTCCGAGAGAGGGATATGAAAGAATACAACAAACAGGCTCAACAAGGGTATCAATGGATATGGTGTTTGGATAGAGGACAAAATGCCTTCATCTTTCCAATTTCAAAATTATGACAAATGCAATTGTACATATGAAAAAGGAATCATACATAATATCTCTTGACCACATCTGAGTTGATAGCAGTCTCTACACATTTTCCTTTAACATCTGTTAAATATAAAACTCCGTTGGACAATACACGTGACACCATGAACGGCCCTTGCCAATTAGGTGCAAACTTTCCTTTTTCTTCGGCCTAGTGAGGCAAAATACGTCTTAGCACCAATTGTCCAACTTCGAATTTCCATGGACGTACTTTCTTGTTGTATGCTCTGGCCACCCTCCGCTGATATAACTGTCCGTGGCAAATTGCCGCTAGCCTTTTCTCATCAATCAAGCTCAATTGTTCTAGCTGAGCTTTTACCCATTCATCATCATCAATTTCAGCCTCACCTATGATCCGAAGTGAAGGTATTGCAATTTCTGCAGGTATGACTGCCTCTGTTCCGTACACCAATGAGTATGGTGTTGCGCCAATTGAAGTACGTACAGTTGTACGATAATCCATGAGAGAAAATGGTAATTTTTCATGCCACAGTCTAGACTCTTCCACCATTTTCTTGAGAATCTTCTTAATATTCTTATTCGCAGTCTCCACTACTCCATTCGCTTTAGACCTATAAGGTGTAGAGTTACGGTGCATGATTTTGAACTTTTGACATGCTTCTGCCATGAGATGACTGTTCAAATTTGCTCCATTGTCTGTGATAATCACCTTAGGGATTCCAAAGCGACAAATGATATTTGTGTGCACGAAATCCACTACCGTCTTCTTTGTCACTACTTTAAATGTCTGCGCCTCCACCCATTTAGTGAAATAATCAATTGCTACCAAGGTAAATATGTGCCCATTAGATTTTGCGGGCTCTATTTGTCCAATAACATCCATGCCCCAGGAGACGAATAACCACAGTGCTGACATTGTATGCAACTCATAGAGTGGGGAGTGAATCAAATCTCTGTGTATCTGACATTGATGGCTTTTCCGCACATATCAAATGCAATCACGCTCCATGGTGAGCCAATAATATCCTGCTCTCAGTATTTTCTTAGCTAAAATATATCTACTCATATGAGGTCCACAAGCTCCTGCATGTACTTTAGCCATAATTTTGTCAGCTTGCTGTGCATCTATACATCTCAATAGACCAAAATCTGCTGTTCTTTTGTATACAACTTCTCCACTAAGGAAAAATCCATTTGCTAATTGCCTTATAGCCCTTTACTGGTCCCCTGTGGCCTGCTCTGGGTACACTCCTGTCCTCAAATATTCTCTGATATCATGATACCACGGCTCACCATCAAGTTTTTCTTCCACGGCGAAACAATAAGCATTTTGATCACGAACGTGTATCTGTAGTGGATCTATGTAAGCTTTATCTGGATGGTGCAACATGGATGATAATGTGGCTAGAGCATCCGCTACTTCGTTGTGCATTCTTGGGATATGCTTGAACTTTATGGATTGAAATCTATGAGATAGTTCATGCAGACACTATCGATAAGGTATTAGTTTCAAATCCCTTGTCTCCCATTCTCCTTGAATTTGATGTATCAAAAGATCCGAGTCACCCATGACTAAAAGATCTTGAACACCCATGTCTATTTCCATTCTCAATCCCAATATGCATGCTTCATACTCGGCCATATTATTAGTACGGAAAAATCGAAGTTGTGCGGTAATAGGATAATGCTGACTCGTTTCTGAAATGAGTACTGCTCCAATTTCGACTCCCTTACTGTTGACGGCCCCATCGAAGTACATTCTCCATCATGGCCTATCATCTTTCTCTACTTCTTTAATATTCATTGTCTCCTCATCAGGAAAATATGTCTTTAATGGTTCATACTCATTATCAACTGGATTTTCTACCAAATGGTCAGCAACTGCGTGTGCCTTCATTGACGTACGAGTTGCATAAATGATGTCAAACTCTATAAGTAGAATTTGCCATTTAGCGAGCCTTCATGTGGGCTTAGGCTTCTGGAATATATACTTCAGTGGATCCAACCGAGATATCAGATAAGTAATATAAGCCGACAAGTAATGTTTCAACTTCTGCGCAACCCATGTTCAAGCACAACATCTTCTCTCCAACTGAGTGTATTTTACCTCGTAAGATGTAAACTTATTTCTAAGATAATATATTGCTTGCTCTTTCTTCCCTGTTTCGTCATGATGCCCCAGTACACAACCAAAAGAATTATCCAATACAGTCAGATAAAGGATCAGAGGTCTTCCCGATTCTGGGGGAACCAATACAGGAGGATTAGCCAGATATTCCTTAATTTTGTCAAATGCTTCTTGACATTCATCAGTCTAATTCACCGCAACATCTTTCTTCAATAATTTGAAAATGGGCTCACAAGTCGACGTTAAATGAGCAATAAATCTGCTGATATAATTCAACCTGCCCAATATACTCATCACTTCTTTCTTGTTCCTCGGTGGAGGCAAATTATGGATTGCTTTTATCTTTGACAAATCTAATTCAATACCACGCCGGCTTACTATGAATCCCAATAACTTTCCTGACGGCACCCCGAAAGCACACTTTGCTGTATTGAGCTTGAGATTATATCTTCGGAGCCTCGGGAAAAACTTTCTTAAATCCTTGACATGGTCACATTGCTTTTTGGACTTGATAATGACATTGTCTACATATACTTCAATTGCTCGGTGTATGATGTCATGAAACATAGGGTCATTGCCCTCATATATGTAGCCATGTCATTCTTTAACCCAAGTGGCATCACCCTGTAGCAGTACGTTCCCCAAGGCGTGATAAAGTCCGTCTTTTCTGCTTCTTCTTTACCCATCAGGATCTGATGATAACCCGCATAACAATCCACAAAATAACCAATTTCATGCTTGGCATAATTGTCGATCAATATATGGATATTTGGCAATGGAAAATCATCCCTTGGACTAGCTTTATTGAGGTCCCGATAATCAACGCACACCCTGGTTTTTCTATCATTTTATAGAACAGGCACAACATTGGCTAACCAGGTAGGATATTTAGTGCCCCGTATGACCTTCGCCTCGAATTCCTTGTTAACTTCTTCTTTTATTTTCACACTGATGTCCATTTTATATTTCCTTAACTTCTAATTTTACCCGCTGGCATTCTGGATAAATGGGCAATTTATGTACCACTAAATCAGTACTGAGCCCGGGCATGTCATCATAAGACTAAGCAAATATGTCCTTGTACTCATGTAACAACATGATTAGATCTTCTCTAAGGGAAGTCTCTAAATACATACTAATCTTTGTTTCTCGGACATTCTCTTCACTCCCCAAATTAATAGACTCCGTCTCATTTAAGTTTGGTTTGGGTTTTTCCTCATAATGACTCAAATCTTTGCTAATTTCCTCTAATGCTTCCTCATCCTCATATTCTAGTTCATGTTCATTTTCAATTTCCTGTATAACTATTCGATTATCAAGACTGGAACGGGATCCTTCATGCATGACATATCATTGGAATCAACAAATATTGAACTGTACAAAAGAAGAAAAATAAAATAAGGCAAAAATGGAGGAAGAAAAGAAATTGCATTTCATTGGATTTTTAAAAGGTAACAAGAGCTGGATAAATTTGATTTGACGGGATATTGGATTACAATTTTAAAACAAGACAAGTTTGGGAATGAAATATTAAAAGCTAACTACCACAACTCCCTCCTGATCAGAAGAGGAGTAGCTTCCCAGTTATTTAGCATAGTGTGGATCCCACGAATTGAAAAATCCATTTTGCTTGTTCCTTCACCCGTCTCCAACACATTCACCTCTTCAAATAGCCTTTCAAATCTTGCTAGAAGCTCTTCATCCGGTTGTATCTCAGCATGGTTTGGCATAATAGTCGCCAGACGTCTTTGTGTACCAGGCTTGACAAATGAGTTGGATAGTTTTGGGATAGGTTTGGGGAGGGACCAACCTTTCTTCTTCAATTTATTAGTTCTCTGGATATCGACAATGGTTGGCTTGAAACCCAAGCCAAAAGTATCAATACTGCCCGAAAGGTGGATCGGCTGTGTTATACCTTGCAAGGTCATTCCTAAACCCTTTCCTGGAGAAAACCCATTCTTTATCATCTCTTTGGCGACCATCACTGCTGCATGGGCCACCGTGGGTACTAGCATATGTAAGATATTTTGTTCACAACCATGGTGTCCATTACTTGGTACACCCACGGTCCTTTATCTCCTTCAACTTCCTCAAATGGTGTAATAGCATTGCAAACATTGTCTTCCCCGTCACTATTATCTCCTGTTGCTCCCACTCAAACTTAACCATTTGATGAAAAGAAGATGGTACTACTTTTGCAGCATGGATCCACGAACGTCCTAACAAGAGGTTGTATGATACAGCGACATACAGCACTTGAAACTCCATAGTGAAATCCACTGGTCCAATAGTGAGCTCTAGTATGATATCTCCCACGGTGTTCTTTCCTCCTCCATCAAAACCCCTCACACATACACCGTTCCGATGAATTCTTTCATGATTGACTTTCAACTTCCCTAGGATTGACAATGGAAAGATATTGGCACTTGACCCATTGTCCACCAAACACGGGTTACTATAGATTGTTCATATTTTACCGTGAGGTATAGTGCTTTATTATGCTCCGTCCCTTCCAGTGGCAACACACTATCTGAAAATGTTATATTATTTGTCTCGAAGATCTTGTTTGTGATTTTCTCCAGATGATATACTAAAATCTTCTCGGGTACATGGGCTACATTTAGAATCTTCATCAACGCCTTTCTATGTTCATCATAATGAATTTGCAATGATAACAACGATATTTGTGCGGGCGTCTTTCTCAATTGCTCAACTATAGAGTAGTCTTGAGCTTTCATCTTCTTCAAGAATTCCTCAGCTTCCTCTTCAGTGACTGCCTTCTTTACATGAGCCGGGTTTTCTTTCACCACTTTTGTCTTTCTCAGTTTATCCGGGGCAAAGCATCGCCCGGAGCGAGTTAAACCATGAGTTTCACAAATTTCTACTTTAACTTCTTTCCCTTTATACATCACCATCACTTTATCATAATTCCATGGTACAACCTTAGTACTCACAACTGGCATCTGCACAACTGGTTTGATAACCACCGACTCTACATAAGCTCCCTTCACAATCAGCAAAGGCTTCACTCCAGGTACTATTACTTTCACGGGCTCAATCATTGATGGCTTCTTTGTTGGCTTCTTTGCTTTAATCGTCATCACTGTCTGGGAAGGTTTTCGGCAACTGTCTCCCTGTTCTAGCTCTATCATATGTGTCTCATGATGTGCTGACAAAGGGTTTTGTGTTATATTGGGAGTTTCTGGAGCTTGCACCTCAATTCTCCTGGAATCAATAAGTTCTTGTATTGCAGACTTTAAATGCCAACACTTCTCTGTATCATGTCCTAGTGCCCCGAAATAGTACTCACAACGGACAGATTGGTCTAGATTTCTGGATGGAGGGTTAGGAGGGCTTAACATCCCTAGTTCTCTCAAATAGTGAAAAAGACTAGTATACGATTCCCCCAAAGGAGTGAATGTTCTCTTCCTTTGAGCCCTATCACCTTTTACATCTGGATCTGGACGAAAGTTAGATCGATTTGGATTTCTGTAGGTTTTTGAAGGCGGATAGGCATTTTGTGCGTGGTAGACATTTTGTGGAGCTGGGGTACGCCATGAATGTGGAGGCGGTGGGTAAGGTTGAGCATGTTGGATAGAAAATTGTGGACTAGTTGGAGGATAATATGGTGGAGGTGGATTATATGGTGCTGGTGGATATGGTTGGTATGGGCGAGGTTGATGATGATGTGGGTTAGGGCCCGGGGACCAAGATCTACCTTCAATGACCGCCACTTCTTCCTTTTTCTTCTTGCTAATCGACCCTCCGGTTCCAGTTTGTATTGCTTGGTTTGTAGCCTTGATGGCTGAGTAACTCATAATCTTATTTTTCTTTAAACTTTCTTCCACAAAGCTTCCCATCTTTACTACCTCGTTAAAGGTTTTTCCAAATGCGGACACCAAGTGGCCGTAGTATGTCAGCTCCAAAGCCTGTAAGAATTAATCCACCATTTCTCCTTTTTTGATTAGTGGGTCTATACGTCCAGCCTGTTCCCTCCACCTGAATCCGTATTCCCGAAAGCTTTCTCTGGGTTTCTTCTCCATCTTAGTTAATGATAGTCTATTTGGGATAATTTCTAGATTATATTGGAAATGGTTTGCAAATGATTGAGCTAAGTAATCCCAAATGAACCATCGGGTATGATCTTCTTGAGTATACCATTCCAATGCCGAGCCACTGAGGCTTTGACTGAAATAAGCCATGAGTAATTCATCCATTCCTCCTGCTCCGCGCATTTTATTGTAGTAACCCCTCATATGGGCCACTAGATCTCTGTGACCATCATACATATCAAACTTGGGAAACTTAAACCCAGCAGGTAGCTGTACCTCAGGAAATAAACATAAGTCTTTGTATGCAACACTCACTTGGCCTCCTAGCCCCTGCATGTTTCGAAATGACTGCTCAAGACTTTTCATTTTACGGGCCATCTCTTCCTGTTCAAGATTTGTGACAAGTTTCTCCTCCTCCGTCATGTATATGAGTGGGGTGTAAGAATTATGTTGCTTGAATGTCAGTTCTGGCGGGTAATAATGGGTGTCCTGGACATGGAACACAGGTTCGCTAGAAGATTTGTGTAAAGCAGCTGGTGGCGGTGCCACGTATACTAGAGCGACCTGAGGTGGTGGTGGTGGAGCTTGTTTAGGCAAGGGTGGTGGTGCTTGTAATATTGTAGCATAGTAATGCGGGTAAGTTGGATATGCGGAGGATTATTTCATAGTGGGTGGTTCAGGGTTTGGGTTCGGAGGAGCAATGTATGCTGGGTTGGCTGGGTAGGAAGGCAAGGGTTGACCCCTCGACCAAGCCTAGTACATCTCTGACATCTGCTGTTTTAATTTGTACATCTCTTCTTTCATACTAGTTACATCCATAACTTCTTCCTCTTGTACCAGATCCATAATAGTAGGCTCGATTTCCTGAGTTACTGCTTTGGTCATGACTTTAGAATGTGTGTTGTAGCTGTGATGTGCCAGAATGCCAGTTGCTAACTGTAAGTCTAATACTCATCAAAAACAAAACTTGTTAATAGTTTGATCATAAGGGATAAACATCACAAGTTCTAAAACCACAACTTTTGCCTAGTCATTATGCATCATCCCGGCATTATTCTTTGTTTGAACCGCCAGCTTTTGTTTTTCATCATTTTATTGCCTTTTTTATTTCTTTTTCTTCTTTTCCTTTTCTTTTCTCTCCTTTTTTCATTTTTGTTTTTCGTTCCTATACGTTTGCCTATCTCTCAAGCAATTTGCATATATAAAAGAGGAAAAATAATGGCAATTTCTTTTGAATTTTCATTGATATTCAAACATCGGTTACAAATGATGTTGTACTACAAATGCAGAAAAATACAAAATGCATGCCCTATGAATACATTAAAGCACCTAGTGCCCGTGAGACATCGTTCGGTCTTTCCGCGGGCCTATATGCTAATCCACTTTGGAGTTTGTCCAGGTCGGTCATTACTTGCTTTACAAAGATCGTTACTGCTGATGCGAATGTTGACTGAGACATATCTTCGCACAGTTGGCATTTTCTTGTGATGTACTGAGCAATATTGACAATCCTTACCCTGATGACCCCTTTTTCTTGAAGCAACCTACCAATCTGTTCGGCAGGAGCATCTAAGGTTGCTGGTTCTTTCTTTGAAGTTGTTGTAGCTCCAATTCTAACCTAGCCATAGCCATGTAGCAATGCTCTCTCTCTACCTCAAACTCTTTGGTTTGTTTGCTACTTTTGACCTCGGCTGTAATGATTTTCTTTCTCAATCGGGCTACCTCAACATTATGTTCATCTTTTAACTGTTGAACCGCTCGAACTCTTTCTTCAGCATTCTTGGCTTGTTGTTTCCGAACCCCGACTAATTCCTTCTCAGATTTATCTAGATCAAAGCTATTGTCGTTCACTTTGTGCCGAAGATTTTCAATTAGCTTCTCATCTCGGGCAAGTCGAACTGGGGTTTCGGCTGTTGTTTTCATCTTTGCAATTTGAGCCTTCAAGATTTCATTCTCTTTCCTCAGCTGTTTCTTTTCACCCTCACCGAATGATGCTTGTAAGCTGCTTTCGAATTTGAGGTCTTGGAACTGTTTCTCCAACAAGCTGATTCTGGCTCGGTATTCATTTTCCTTGGCCATCCAATCTTTTTGTTCCTTAGACTGCTCGGCCAACTCTTGAATGTGAGGCCTCTTCATCGGTTTTTCATGCTCAACATCTTGGCGATACCATGCGTCATACCCTGGTGATACTTCTCATCGAGCTCGGTTTCCCATACAAGTGTCTATTCTCAGGCATTAGCATTCATTTCTGATTTGCCGAATCTTTGCTTTCGGGAATTGCCCATCAAGACTGATTTCTATCGCTTGTAGGCCGAGGTCCCCATCTTTTGGTATGACCTGATATCTTCCGAGTTGCCTTAATACCTGGTATGGTGCATAAGGCTGGATGCTTTTAAGACCCATTATCAGAAAATGCAACCCTTCTGCTGGCATGTATATAACCTCGTTGAGGGGCAACCATACGTATGCCCAATAAATCTGGCTAGCAGTCAGTGATCGCAAGTATGTGATCCAAACTTTTGATCCTTCTGGCAACTTAACTTCTTTTGTTCTCACATAAAACTCTTCAATACACATCTTTTTAGACGATCTGTAGCTTGAGAACTGAGGGTGGCGGCACAAATGCTCTATCATCCACATTTGGAGAGGTAAATTGTATCCCTCAAAGAAGTCATGTCTTGCTTTACAGAATGTGGGGGCATGGAAAATATCGGCAACTATCATCGGTGCCAGTTTTCTATTGTCATGCACAAGGAGAGTACTGGCAATTCTGGCGACTCTAATGTCAATATTTCCATCTTTCCTCGGGAGTATGATCAATCTCAAAAAGGCCACCATAAAGGCAAAGCGCCTATGTTCCTCCCACTTAACCCGGTTCGCTTTGCTGCAGAGTTTGTTTGTTGGGTCGTTAAATCCCCCAATATGACCATATCTGTGGTATATAAAACTCATAGTACAGAACCCGTGAGCCAAGTCTTCATTGTGAACGTTTCTGGCAATTTTTAGGGAATCGAGGAATCTATGCACTATAATAGCCCTTGGAGCCACCAGATACTTGTCCTTTAGGGGAACCTCGCCTTTCCGATGTAATAAGCAACTTCTTCTAATGTCGGAGTGAGCTCAAAATCTGAGAAGTGGAGCAGATTATGTGCAGGATCCCAACGAGCAACGAGGGCCCGAATTATATCACCCCGAGGTATTATGTTCATCAACCCAGCAAGATCTTTCAGATATCTGTTGACCCTACCCTGTCCTTCTTAGCCTAGATCGTTCCACCATAACCGCAACTCCAAAGGGATTTTGTTCATTAGTGCAAATGATTCATTTTGTATTGTGCTCATCCTGCACATTTATTAAAGGCAATTTTATTTAAAAAGGAAAATATTTTTCAAAGACAATTTTCATTATTTTGAAACAATTAGACTTAACATATTTCATTTGAAAATTTCAAGGCTATTATTTAAAAAGGAAAAGAAATGACTTCAAAGCGGCCATTTTGCAAAAACAGCCTTCCGGCGTCCTTTCGGAACATTCGGCTATTTTAAAAAATAGCATCACTTCGATTTATTGAGAATTAAAAAATTCAACATTTTTTGATCATTTTTTAAAGGGGTTGTTGGACCCGTCAAGGGTTGCATACGTATCTCACCTAGTGATGAGAATCAAACCTGCATAGTTCGGTCAAATTGTTTTTAGACCAACTATTTCAACAAAATTTGTTCTACATATGTTTAAACTTTCTTTTCAAATTTTTGACAGCGTTTCGTCAATATTTTGATACTTTTCTATTCTAAAATTCTCTTTTTTTTTGTTTTCATGAATTTAATCGGTCCGCATAATAATCCAGGATAAATAAATGCAACATATAATATGCTCGGTGTTTGATTCCCGGGTCACCTGTCCTAGACGGACCGAACCCCTGTGTTGAGTCCCCTAAGTCAGATACGATGCAAATAATCGTCCTAAATCTAGTCTTAATATCCTGATGTTTTCATGGTACTAGACCGTGTACCCGAGTGGACAACTCGGATTGAGGAGGGGCTCTATTTCTTATTAGGGTAAGTCTCAACCAGTAAGTACATCCCCGGAGGTAAGTAGAGAAGGGTTTTCAGCACAATTTTTATATATAATTCACGTAATATCAAAGTGGTAAACATATAGCACATTGATCAAAAAACATATAATGAAATCAAATAATATCAAAAACAACAATTTTATCGAGCTCGAATTCTTAAACCCTGAGCCGAAGTTCTGGGTTGCTTATCCCCAGCATAGTCGCCAGAGCTATCACACCTCCCTTTTTTACTAATTTTCCGAAGAATAAAGTATACCCCATTATTTACTAATACACCCTGAGATAGGATATAATAATAACAACAGGGAAGGAGTTTTTCCACTTTAAGGACAATCAGAACGAGATTTATTTAGATTTCAGAGACGCCACTTGGGAAGATAATGGTGTCCCAAGTCACCGGTTTAATCCCGAATCCGAGGAAATATGACTCTGTTTTAATAGTTCGCGAAACTAGAAATCCGGATAAGGAATTATGTTATCCCTGGAGAAGGTATTAGGCACTTCCGAATTCCGTGGTTTTAGCACGGTCGCTCAACTGTTGTTTTTGACCTATTTGATTTCTTTATATGCTTTTGCAAATGTGAATGTCCCGTTTTGTTATTTTTAACAACTTGCGACGTCACGAAAACATATTTCGAGTCACACCACAACCAGTACGCCTGTGACTTTAATACGTTTCAGCTTCGCCGGGATTTGATATTCGAGTCACATAAATGTGAACTCGTATTAAGAATGTATATTTCAGTCGTGCCTATAACGTCTAAGCCTTATTATCTTTAGGAAAGACCGTGAAGTTTGCCAAACGATCTTCCCAAGTCTAACATTCATATTAAAATTCATATGGGAGCCCCATGTGTGTTTCGTTTTTATACGAGGCTCAACCCTTATTTTTTATAAGTCCAAAGTTATCATATACTATATTTGCTATTTCTGTTTTTTCTCCTAATTTGAATATAGTTTTTTGTATTTTTTACTGAATTCATTATTATTATGTCCAGGCCAATTACTTATTGCTAGGCCTGGACCTCTGGACTGTGTTAACAGTCCATTAGGCACGAGTGGGCTTCTGAAGCCCAGAGTATACGAATATTTCCACACGCAGACCTAAGGGTGATTTTAGTAGAATTTGGGCATGTATTCATAATCAGGCCAAGAGTAAACAAATGAATTTTAGAACATAAATGTAATTTCAATACAAAATCTAAACAAACATTCTTCAAACAACAGAATAGATCAATAAAATTCATGTTATTTCATAAAGTTCCAAAATACAAGTCAATCGATACTAGTTATGAACTCTAATCACTAGTTAAACACTTTAATAACAGGAATCTAATACTTACAATAATATTCCAAATATGCTAGTGGTAAATTTATTTGTTGCTTAAAGTTAACTAAAGGAACACAGTCCAGAAATATTTACTAAACAGACTTGAATTATTATCAACTACAGAATTCTGAATTATATCATAAGTAAATCATTGTCAAACGAGATTAGACAATGAGGTAGTTTAAACCTTACCCACTTATTTTCTTTTTATGAACCAATCGATCCTTATCCAGGATTTAACTAACAGAAATAGTTAATTACTAGCTTATACCGGTTTCATAGGTGAGTTAATTTCAGTATTACCCTGTTTTGGACTTAGATTAAGTGATAGTTATTTCTAATTACTTAATACCACTATACTAGCTACTTCTATTTTTATCTCGACTTCATATAGGTATTAATTATTACAAACCATCCTAATAAATTACAATCATACTAGGAGATATCAATTACAAACTAAAAGGAATAACAGAAAGTAAAATCATCCAAATTGCTCATGCGATTTCATATCTTCAAACCATGTGTTATTACAAATTCAGGAAATGAGCATGTACATGATCCACAAAACAGTCTATGAGTCTAGGCTTGAGGATGAAGAATAGTCAGCAAAATAGCAGCAACAGAGCAGAAATTAAAGCAACAAACAGAGCAGCAAATATAATTCCAAATATAACAGTCCAGCGAATCAACAAGTATAATCGAAGAGCTCAAGAAGAATCCAAAAGAATTGAAGGATAATAGACTCCACCAGGGACTCCCAGATTAATACCCAAAAGCAATCAACTAAGAATCACAATATATAGAACCAGATTTCTAAATTTCAGTCATGAACTCTTTGTAAAAATGCAGAACACTTTTTTAATTCGAAAATATGAACCTAGAACCCCCTTTTCAGACTTACTAAAAGCCTATTTATAGACTGATTTTGGGGTGGAATTGGGGGGAAATTCAAATACGTTATTTTCAATCACCTCCCTTTATTCTTTTAGTTATTTACAGCTTAGTTCCCTAAAAGTGTGTCGAGTCGCCTTCTAGTCCTTGCTAGAAGGTTCTAGGCAATTCTTTGGTGTTCCATTAGGGGTATTTTACTAGGTTACGCTCACTTGCTAAGTTTTATTACAAGACTGCCTTTTCATTATGCCCAATTTACCCTTTATTTTGTAGTTAATCACAAGAATACTAGGCACCAAATTCATTCTTAACCCTATAGGCTCTATTAAATCCCCAATGATGCCATTTATTGTTTCCTATCATACCCTTACTGTTTTTCTTATTTTACCCAACCTACTAAGGTCTGGCAGATTAGGGTTTAAGACTTATTTAACTAATAACCAATTTTTATACTGTTTTAAGACTTAGCCAGATTTAGACCCCAAATTCCTTTCAAATTTAGACCACCTTTAACAAACTTAAAGACTTATTTAACATGTAACCCATTATTAACACAAGTCAACTAACAGAGATAAATTTTCAAAACTAACCACTTAACAGCATAACCAATTCATATCATGGATAGCCATTTTAACAAACAGACTTAGTTATTTCAGAAATAGCCATAATATTTAGCTTTCAGAACTAACCACAAATCTTTACAACTATGACCCAAATCACAAAAGCATCACAGGATTCAGAATGGTCTCACAAGTGAATCAGATTACAAATATAGCTAATTCATGTTATTTTCCACACACCTTAATCGTAAATCAATTTCCAATCAATTAGAACATAGAGAGAAAGTTTGATAATGGTTGAATCCCAATTAATCGAAGTTTAATTTCAGACAAAACATGATGAACAAACACATAAACAAGCCTATTTAACCATGATTCATGTGTAATAATCATTAAAAACCCTAAGAATGCTATAACAGATTTAGGCATGTGTAACAGAGGTAGATCTTAATCATGCAAAGGAGATAGGCTAACAAAAACATCAAGATCATATCAACAAGAACATTTTCAGAAGACAGACGAAGAAAAAGAAAATAGGGACAGAGATCTTAGCTTTTAGTGCTTTCTTTTTCTTTTCTTCTCTTTCTTTCTTTTCTTTCTTTCTTTCCTCTTTATTTTTTCTTTCTTTCTTTCTTTATTTCCATACTTCCGAAGTTTTGAAGACTTTAAGTCCTCTGACTGTTAAAATTTTTCTGATGGGGCTTCTTTTTGTAGTTTTGGTAGGTAAGGGGGTGGTCTGGGGCTTGCTCTGAGCCGGAGAAGACGGTGGTTCAAGGCCAGTCCGGCGAGTCTCCATGGGAGACTTATGGAAGAAGAAGACAGAGATGGGAGGCGGCTAGGGTTAGTGTGTTATACGAATCTGTATGTAATGAACGGAGATGGGCACTTATATACTCCCCTGATCTCGTGTGATCCTGGCCTTTGGATCAATTAAGATCAATGGCCAGGATCTATTCGTTTAAAATGACATCGTTTAGTTAAATGAGAGACAACCTCGTGTCCGTTAGATGCTTAATTTTGGACGGCCAGGATTATTTCGTTATACTGTGTCGTTTAGCTTTTAACGAGATTCACTATCCTCTGTCTGATCATTCTTTTGGACGGCCAGGATTAGTTTCAAATACGGTGTCATTTACTCTTTAATTACACCGCCTTATTTGGTTTGTTGGATTGATTTCATCAATGGTTAAGATTAAAACAACCTTGTACGTCGTCGTTTGGCCAGTGGCTTGGGCAGACCAGCTGGTCTTTTGGGCCTATTACACGTTTGGGCTTATGTATTGTGTATATATTTCGTTGCATAGCCCAAATTGTATTACATTTTTGTATTTTTTATTGTATTTTAATTATTTTATGGTATTTTCTTTTGTATTTCATTTTTCTCTTTTTGTATTTATTTTCAATTGTTATATTTCTTTTATTTTCCTGTTTTTCCTGATTTTTCTGATATTTTATGATATTTTTGCCATTTTGTTTTGTTTTTCGGTATTTTGTATTTTTGTTGATTTTTCTAATTTTTTCATATTTTTTGTGACATTTTCTAATTGATTCTTTTTGTAGTTTTAATTTCAAACTTATTTTAAAAACAAACACACAAGTATCTCAATTAAAATACATAATTGCACACCAAAATCTATTTTTGTATATTTTTATATATTTATATTGAAATTTATTTGCTTAGGGCAAAAATCACGTGCTCACAGCAGGATATTACCGTTGGTTCATAGAGGGATTTTCATCTATTGCAGCCCCGATGACCTGATTGACCCAAAAGGGTGCCCAGTTCAAATGGTCAGACGAGTGTGAGGGGAGCTTTCAGAAGCTCAAGACAACTCTGACTACGGCACTGATATTGGTTTTGCCTACTGGCTCAAGGCCTTATACAGTTTGTTGTGATGCTTCCCGTATTGGGCTGGGTGTAGTATTAATGCAGGATGGCATAGTCATTGCTTATGCTTCGAGGCAGTTGAAGATCCACGAGAAGAATTATTCAGTTCATGATCTAGAGTTGGCAGCCATTGTTCATGCTTTGAAGAATTGGAGGCATTACCTATATGGTGTGACGTGTGAGGTGTACACTGATCATAAGAGTCTGCAATACTTGTTCAAGCAGAAGGAGTTGAACTTGAGGTAGATGAGGTGGTTGGAGCTATTAATGGATTATGATGTTACTATTTTGTATCACCCGGGGAGAGCCAATGTGGTCGCCGATGCATTGAGTAGGAAGTCCGCCAGCATAGCTAGTATTGCTTATATTCCGTTCAGCCAAAGACTGCTTGCTTTGGATATTCAGTCCTTGGACAATCGATTTGTAAGGTTAGACATTTCTGAGCCTTGCAGAGTGTTAGCTTGCACGGTCGCTCGTTCTTCATTATTGGAGCGTATCCGTGATCGACAGTTTGCTGATCCACATTTGTGTGTCCTGAGATACACGGTGCAGCGTGGAGGTGCCACGAAGGTGACCTTAGATAATGATGGTGTTTTGAGTTGCATGGGCGAGTTTGTGTGCCCAATGTTGATGGGATGCGGGACTTGATCTTAGCAGAGGCCCATAGTTCTCGGTATTCTATTCACTCAGGCCCGTGAAGATGTATTAAGACTCGCGTCAACATTATTGATGGCATAGGATGAAGAAAGATATTGTTGCATAGTGGCTCGACGTTTGAACTGTCAGCAGATTAAGTATGCACATCAGAGGCCTAGTGGTTTGTTTCAAAGAATTGATCTTCCCGAGTGGAAGTGGGAGAGGATTACCATAGATTTTGTTAGTGGACATCCATTGACTCGGAAAAAGTTTGACTCAATATGGGTTATTGTTGATAGGCTGACCAAGTCAGCGCATTTCATTCCTGTAGTAGTCTCCTATTCATCTGAGAGGTTAGCTGAGATTTATATCTTGGAGATTGTTCGCCTTCATGGTGTGCCAGCATCTATCATTTAGGATCAGGGTATGTTGTTTACATTGCGTTTCTAGGGTGCAAATTCAACAACAGTTGGGCACACGGGTTGAGTTGAGCACAATGTTTCATCCTTAGACGGACGGCCAGTCCAAGAGGATTATTCAAATATTGGAGGATAACTCTGAGCCTATGTTATTGATTTTGGAGGCTCGTGGGACTAGTTTTTGGCTTTATCAATGTTCGCCTACAACAAAAACTACCTGTCCAACATTCAGATGGCTCCATATGAGGTGTTGTATGGTAGGCGATGTCGGTCTCCAGTCGGATAGTTTGAGCCGGGAGAGGCTCGGTTATTGGGTACAGATTTAATTCAGGAGGCCTTGGACAAGCTCAAGATCATTCAGGACAAGCTTCCTTCGGCTCAGTCATGGAAAAGAGTTATATGGATCGCAAGGTTCGAGATGTAGCTTTCATGGTTGGTGAGCGGGTCATGCTCCGAGTGTCGCCTATCAAGGGCACGATGATATTTGGGAAGAACGAAAAGCTTAGCGCTAGGTTCATTGGCCTATTTGAGATTCTCGATCATGTCCGATAGATGGCTTACAGACTTGCCTTGCCGCTTAACTTGTTAGCCGTGCATCCAGTGTTTCATGTGTCCATGCTTCGGAGGTATCACGACGATCCAGCCCACGTGTTAGATTTTAGAATTGTCCAGTTGGACAAGGATCTGTCTTACGAGAAGGAGTCGGTAGCTATGCTAGACCGGCAAATTCGATAGCTGAGGTCGAAGAGTTTTCCTTCAGTGCGTATCCAGTGGAGAGGTCAGCCTCCTGAGGCATCGACCTGGGAGTCCGAGTCTGATATGCAGAGCCGTTACCCTCATCAACTTCCTGACTCAGGTACTTCTTTCTTTTGTCCGTTCGAGGACGAACAATTGTTTTAGAGATGGAGTATGTGACGACCCAAAGGGTCATCACATGTTTTCTCTTTCATTCTGCGCTTCCAAGGCCTTGAAAACCTCATTTTTACTTGCCTTGATTTGCATGCGTAGTCCAGGCGCATAGTCGGAAAGCTTATATGTTAAATTTTGTGAAAATTTTCAAAATGTGGCTTTAAAATGATTAAAGTTGACTTTGGTCAATATTTTTGGTAAACGGATCCGTAACCTTGATTTGACAGTCCCGGAGGGTCCGTAGAAAAATATGGGACTCGGGCATATGCCCGGAGTCGAATTCCGAGGTCTAGAGCCCGAGAAAAGAATTTTTTTGTGATATTGTTTTTCTAAAACTATTAAGGAAAATAGAAATGAAAATTGACTAAAAGACCGTGGTATCAGGCTCGTATTTTGGTTCTGACGCTACTACAAGTCTTATATATGGTTTAAGCATTTTTTGTAAAATTTAGTTGAAATCGGACGTCATTTGACATGTTTCAAACCAAAATATCTAAAATTTGGAGTTTGTGAAGTTAGAATGAAAATTGATGATTTAGAGGTTTGATTCCTCGTTTATGATGTTATCTTGGCAATTTGATTTCTTGGTTAAGTTCATAAGATGTTGCTAAGTTAGTGTGTCTGTGTTTGGTTAGGAGCGCCGAGGGATCGTGGGCGGTTCAGAGTGTTTTTGGCCTTAGGAAGTGTTGCAGAAATCTGACTGCTTTTGCCCAGTTATTTATTCTGTATGATCGCATAGCCTTTCCTGCGATCGCATAGAGTAAAAATTACTAGAGCCCAATTGTTCTATGCGAACACATTCCCCCTTCCACGTTCGCACAGTGTAAGCCTCGGATGCTAGAAACCTCCCCCTACGCGAAGGCATTTGCCTCATCGCGATCGCAGTGACCAATAATATTTCCTCTATGCGATCGCAATGCCCTTTCCGCGATCGCATAGAGCAATTTTGCCTAGTGATTTTAAATACCCAAAATAGAACATTGACAGGATTTTTCACCATAAACACACGAACTCATATTCTCCACAGCCCATAGGCGATATTTAGAGCTCTTCTTCACAGAAGCTTCTTGGGTAAGTATTATCTAACTCGTTATCTCTATTTTAAGTCATCATTTATCAACTTCCTAGGCCTAAATCATGTAGTTCATGGTAAGAATTGGGGGAAAATGATGGCTTTTTTATTTTCTTTGATTTAGACCTCGTTTTGGGGTCGAATTTGGAAACAAATTGTATATTCGGGCTCGTGGGGGAATGGGTGACCTGGAATTCGTTCGAACCTCGGGTTTTGACCAAGCGGGCCTGGGGTCAATTTTTGGAGTTTTGGGAAGAAAGCTTAGAAATTCATATTTAGCCTTTCAGTTTAGTTTATTTAACTATTATTAATATTGTAAAGTGATTATTTCAAAGATTTGACTGAGTTGGAGCCAAATTTAAGAGGCAAAGTTATTCTAGAGGCTTGAGTTGATGTTGGAGCCTTTGTGGTAAGTGTTTGATCTAACTTTGGCTTGAGGGAATAACATTAAAGGATTTTTTTGTTAAATGCTAAATATTGAGTACGGTGTATAGGCATTGTGACGAGTATCTATACATCGGTGTCTAACATGACTGTGGGTCCTTATTTGTGCTTATTTGGGATTCGGTAGTGACACTTCCTTGTTAATTGATGGTTTCTATATGATATGAGGAGAATGAGAAGGAAATATTATTTGTAAACTCATTGGAGCGTTGGTTAGATTTTTTTTTACTTGATTATAGAGTAAGAAATGAATGTAATAGGAAGAGATGTTATTATTCCCTTGCCGGGACATGTAAATTATGGTTGTTGCTCCCTTGATGGGAAATTTAACTGCTTAGTCATATTCTCCCTTGCCGGGAAACTATTATATACTATGAATTGGGATCGTGTGGCACACCGACCACTTATATGCTATGAATTGGGATCGTGTGGCATGTCGACCACTTATATGTTATGAAATGGAATCGTGTGGCATGCCGACCACTTATATATGCTAAAATGGGAACGTGTGGCACGCCGACCACTTATATATGCTGAAATGGGATCGTTTATCATGCCGACCACCTAGATGTATTATGAAATGGGATCGTGTGGCATGCCGACAACTTATATAGATTATGAGAGCTGATGTAATTTCGTGTTTACTTCTGATAAGTTATTTTCATCTGTATTTCCCCTATGCATGTCCCCTCCCCATTTTAATTGGTATTTTTCTGCTATTATTTCGTTGCACTTGTATATATGTATATCTGCGCAGGTTGTGTTTGGTAGGTTTTATCTAGCCTCGTCACTACTTCGCCAGGGCTAGGCCATGCACTTACCAGCACATGGGATCGGTTGTGCTGATGCTACACTCTGTGCATCTTTTTGCACAGATTCTAGAGCAACTTTTGGCCTCAGCAGTATGATTGATTGGGAGCTGACTTCAGTCCAAGGACTTTTGAGGTAGCCTAGCTGACGTCCGCAGGCCGGAGTCCCTTCTATGTTATTAGTTTGCACCGAGACAAACATTGATGTACTTCTATTCAGACTTGTTTTTAGCACTCTTTAGTAGTTTGTGAGTTAGTGACACTGGATCTATGTAGAGATGTATTTAAACTTCCGCATTTGGTTTTCAGTTATCTATTTTCTTAAGACTTCCGCTTTTATTTAAATGACTCATTTTATTTATATTTTTGAGATGTTATCATATAATATTTTAACACTCGGCTTGCCTAGCCCCATTAGTAGGTGCCATCACGACTCCCCACGGAGGGAATTCTGAGTCGTGACACCACTGGACCCTTACTGTAGAAATCCTCTCCGACCTCAATTGGAGATCCTGTCTGTCAATAATGGCAACTAGCTCCTCCTCGTAGCCCAAGCTCTCATCTAACTTAATGGTACTAAAGTCAACCACGTGTGATAGGTCAGCATGATACTTTTGAAGCATCGATACATGAAAGACTAGATGAACTCTGATAAACTGAGAGGTAAAGCAAGCTAATATGCAACCTCTCCAATTTGCCTCAACACCTCAAAGGGACCAATAAACCTTGGGCTTAGCTTGCCTTTTTTCCCGAACCTCATAATGCCCTTCATTGGCGAGACTTTCAAGAGAACCTTCTGTAAGGCCCCGTAAAATATTTGTGCATAAAACCTAGTAGCTATAGTGTCATGGTCAGAATAATGTGTTAGGAATGCATAGAATTCTTCGCGGCGAGCTTGCTCGCCGCGGTTCGGACCCTTGGTAGTGATTTAAGTTTCAAAAATGTAGAGAATTAATATTTCCGAAAAGTGTCAAATATGCGGTCAAGAATGTGACCGCAAACCTGATATGCGGACCGCATTCTTGCCGCAAAACATTCCAGAAAGTCTCCCAAAAATCATGTTGAAAATGCGGTCGATATGCGATCGCATAGTGAATCTGCGGTGCACTTTGCGACCGCGGATCAAGAATGCGGACCGCATATTGGTCGCATTCTGTAACAGAACTTGTGTAATTTTGAGGCCATTCTGCGGTCACTATGCGGACCGCATGTTGATTCTGCGGTCGCAAAGTGCACCGCAGATTCGCCCCGGCCCAGATTTTTGTGACATTTTGACCCGATCTCTTCTTTAATATAACACCTTTCTTCTTCATTTTATCATATCATCTTACCAAAATTAGAGAGAGAAGAGAGGGTTTTTAGAGAGAGAAATCTTTCATCTTCAAAGATTGTTCCAACCATCTTAGTTCGAAGGATTCTAGGGCAAAGATTCAACTTCCCCAAATCTTTTCAAGGTAAAAACCCTAACTATTTTCTTTGATTTTCAGTTTTAAATTGGGTAAAGAGAGGTTTGCATATAATAGCTTTTGAAAATAGAATTTTTACACTCATGCATGATTATTGAACTTGATTTCTAGTAAAAAAAAGTGAGTAGAAGTAAGAGTCTTCAAGAACAAGGTTGGCAAGAGTAGGATATCTTGGGTAAGCATAAAGTAGGAAGAAAAATCATCACCAGGTATGTATGGCTAATTTTGATTCTTGTGAAATCGCCCATATGTGTGAAAATTGCTTGGTTAATGTTAATTTGACAAAGTGTGTGAAATTTTCAAAGTTGTTGTTGAAAGATGAGTGATGTGGTATGGAATATGAACCGAAAATTTAATGAGAGTCGAAATGGATAAAGAATTGTGAATAATGATTATGATGGCCTATATGGCACCTTGTGTAAAATGAACGAAACGATTGAGAATTTGTTTATTGTGGAAAGAGATGAAACACTTGAATTGTGGAAATATTGTAACATGGTTGTGATATTGATTTGAAAAATAATTGAGAACATGAAACAATGTGCAAGTTGCTTATTTGAACTTGTTGAAATTGTGTGTAGTACCTTATCTGCTGTTTGAAATTGTTGTGTTTTAAACTGTAAGGCGGGGTCGTGTTGCGCACCGCAACGTGAGGAAATAAGGTGTGGGTTGGGGTGATAAGGGTGGCCGAGGTAATAAGGGTGGTCGGGGGCAATAAGGATGGAAAGCGATCGAAATCGCTATTGAAAATTGATACAAAAATCAATAATGTGAAATTGTGAAAGGAGACAGCAGGGAGAGTTTGCAACCTGTGGGGCACTGATTGCCCCTTTGTTTGATTACTTGTTCTTTACGTGATTGGTTGGTTATTGTTAAATTGGTTGATCGTAGAAAGTGCTTTGTGTTGAGAATTATTTGAAATCAGGAAAATGTGGAAACATGGTTGGCTGGACTTAATTAATTGTTGATGTAATTCAATGGCTTGAGTTTACTTGGGACAAAGTTTGTCCATACATGCCAGTACAATTCAAGTGCACTGATGTCCCTTTTGCCGGGGACGCTACATTCGTGTTATGATTGTAGGTGGATCAGTAGCAGGCACTTCAGCTCATCGGCAGTAGTATCCTTCTCCTTCCATTGCCCGTTTTGGTGAGCCCCTTTCTTCCTTGGGGCCCTGTGTGGTTCATGCCACTTTTGTTTAGATTTCATTTTGGTTTTGTAAGGTATAGCCGGAGCCTTGTTACCGGCAAGTATTGTATTCCCCTTTTTTGTATCCTAGAGGCTCTGTAGACATGTAAACTGTGGGACTCCAGTCTTATGTATACATTATGTTATGTCGGGCATTGTAAAAACTGTAAACTTGTTAATGATTCACTCGTATGGTTTTATTTGTTTAATGTGAAATCATTCATGGTTAGTAAGATATTTGGTTAATGAAAAACAATCAACACGGGGGTAACGCGTGGGAATGAAAGGCACCCAGGTCCGCTTGACTGGGGAAACCCGGTCAGGCGCCGGTCATGTTCCCGATTTGGGGCGTGACAGTGTCAACAGAGCCTAAGGTTTTAAAGTGTCCTAGGATGTCTCGGAGCCGTGTCTAGTAGTGCCCTTCTTATAGGTGTGTTGTCGACCACATCAGATAAGTTGGGGGCTACACGAGCATTTAGGAATTTACCTATTTCTTTGTTAATCTATATCGTGCGGTAAAGTGCAATGTGGAAATATCTGTGTCTAATTCGCGCTTTGTTCCCAAATTTTCAGAATATGGCACCTAAGAAGAAGGCTAGACTCGGCCTTAGGGCCAATGCCGGCCCAAGTGCGGCTGTTAATCATGTACCCGATGCCGTGGGAGAGAATGACCCACCGGCCCCGAATTTGCCTGGCCCATCTGTTCAAAACCCAAGTGTCCCTATTTCAGTCGCGGCAGAGGATGCCACCATTCCTCCTGCCGGTGTTCCTGACTCGGATACAGTTCCCGCTTCGGGCTCCGGTATCTCTAATGAAGATCTTTGGGGAGCCATTCATATGTTAACACGGTTAGTGGCCGCCCGGGCCCGGAGATCCCATGATGCCCCTGCATCCTCCGGCGGACGGGGAGATTCCTTTGGCTCCAGTCCACCGGTTCTTGCGATTGGCCCCTCCGGAATTTTCGGTACCGATCCGGAGGCTGACCCACGGGAATTCCTTGATGAGATATACAAGACCCTCGAGAGTGATGAAGGCTACGGATATAGAGGGGTAGAGTTGGCCTCTTACAGGCTGAAGGGAGCGTCACGTTCATGGTTCGAAATGTGGGAGGATTCCCGTGAAGAAGGGAGCCCTCCGGCCGGATGGGATGAGTTCGTGGATGCATTTATGGACCACTTCTTACCTGCTGAGGCAATGGCAGCCCGTGCCACTAAGTTCGAGGTTCTCAAACAAGGGCGGTATGAGTGTTTGGGAGTATCACATGGAGTTCGTAAGGTTGTCCAAGTACGCTCCTCATTTAGTGTCGACCATGGATGCCCGGGTTCGACGGTTTGTTCGGGGCCTTAGCCCTTTGGTAGTGAATGAGGCCGCCACAGCAGCTTTGCACTAAGACATGAACTATGGGAGGATCGTGGGGTTTGCTCGGGCCACAGAGGCTAGGAAGTTGAAAATTCGTGAAGAAAGAGGGAGTAGGAGCAGGGCCTGGTCAATAGGTCAATCACGAAGATCACTTCCAGGGAGAGGGTCATCAGGGCCTTCCCAGTCATATGCTCAGTCCTCCGCGAGTGCACCGCCATCTGTGCATAGTCATCAGCAGGGCAGTTACTCGAGACCCGGTTCAGACAGCAGGAGGTCTCGTCAGTCTGGTCGTCCTGGGGTGAGATCCCAGCAGCAGGGGAGACCTACATGCCCCAAGTGTGGGAGATTTCATACAGAGACTTGCTACCTTGACCTTCCAGTGTGCTTCGGGTGCGGGGTGAGAGGTCAAATTCAACGAGACTGTCGTGCACCCCGTCAGGGTATAGGTAGGGGATCTGCTCAGTCATCCGGTTCTTCAGCTGCTACATCATTAGCGCGTACTCCAGCATCAGCAGGGCGTGGTGCAGCTAGGGGTGGAGCTCAGGGTAGGGGTGGACCTAGCCGATTCTATGCATTGAGTGGCCGTCAAAATGCCGAGGCTTCTCCAGATGTTGTTACAGGTATCATGTCTGTTCAGACTATTGATTGATATGCCCTTATTGATCCAGGGTCCTCCTTGTCTTATGTTACTCCATTCATTGCTTCAAGTTTTGGGATAGAACCCGAACAGCTTCATGAGTCGTTCTCTGTGTCGACTCCAATTGGTGATTCTATTACAGCCTCACGAGTCTATAGGAATTGTGTTGTTACGGTGGGTGGTCGTGATACCACAGCTGATCTTATTGAGCTTGGGATGGTAGATTTTGATGTAATTATGGGGATGGATTGGCTCTATTCGTGCTTTGCCAAACTTGACTGTCGAACGAGAGTTATGAGGCTCGAGTTCCCTAACGAGCCAATTATTGAATGGAGAGGAAATGGTGTAGTGCCAAGGGGTAGGTTTATTTCCTACCTTAAGGCTTCGAAGATGATTAAGAAAGGGTGTATCTATCACCTGGTTCGGGTAACGGACACCACCTCAGATGTGCCTACCCTCGAGTCCGTGCCAATTGTGAATGAATTTCCTGAAGTGTTTCCAGATGAGCTTCCAGGCATTCCGCCAGATAGGGAGATTGACTTTGGGATCGATGTATTGCCGGATACTCGGCCAATATCCATTCCACCATACAGAATGGCGCCAGCAGAGTTAAGGGAGTTAAAGGAGCAGCTGAGGGATTTATTAGAGAAAGGGTTCATACGACCGAGTGTGTCGCCGTGGGGTGCTCCGGTTCTCTTTGTCAGAAAGAAGGATGGGTCACTCCGAATGTGTATTGATTATAGGCAACTCAACAAAGTCACCATGAAGAATAAATATCCTTTGCCTCGAGTGGATGATCTGTTTGACCAATTGCGGGGAGCGAAGTTCTTCTCAAAGATTGATTTACGGTCTAGGTACCACCAGTTGAAAATCAGGGAGCAGGATATTCCTAAGACCGCCTTCAGAACTCGTTATGGTCACTTCGAGTTTTTGGTCATGTCTTTTGGGCTAACCAATGCCCCAGCAGTTTTCATGGACCTTATGAATCGGGTTTTCAAGCCATTCCTAGATTCCTTTGTAATTGTATTCATTGACGACATCCTCATCTACTCTCGGAGCGGGGAAGATCATGCCATTCACCTCAGAGCAGCATTGCAGACCCTTCATCAACATCAATTGTATGCCAAGTTCTCAAAATGTGAGTTTTGGTTGGTGTCCGTAGCCTTTCTAGGGCATGTTATTTCCAGTGAGGGAATTCAGGTGGATCCTCAAAAGATTGCGGCAGTGAAAGATTGGCCTAGACCCACGACCCCGACAGAGATACGTAGCTTCTTGGGTTTGGCGGGGTACTATCGGAGGTTTGTAGAGGGATTCTCAACCCTCGCTTCCCCATTGACAAAACTGACGCAGAAGGCAGTTAAGTTCCAGTGGTCCGAAGCATGTGAGAAACGTTTCCAGGAATTGAAGTCAAGATTGACCTCGGCACCGGTATTGGCCTTGCCAGAAGGCACAGAAGGATTTGTGGTTTATTGTGATGCCTCCAGGGTTGGTTTGGGATGTGTATTGATGCAGCACGGGAAAGTCATATCTTACGCTTCCAAGCAACTCAAGAATCACGAGAAGAATTATCCGACGCATGATTTGGAGCTTGCAGCTGTTGTGTTTGCTTTGAAAATATGGCGGCACTATCTTTATGGAGTTCATGTAGATGTGTTTTCGGACCACAAGAGCCTCCAGTATTTGTTCAAGCAGAAGGAGCTAAATCTGAGACAGCGACGGTGGTTAGAATTGCTCAAGGACTATGATATGAACATATTGTACCATCCAGGAAAGGCAAATGTGGTAGCCGACGCTCTTAGTCGAAAATCCATGGGTAGTTTGGCTCATTTGGGTGTGGATCAGAGACCCCTGGCTCGAGAGGTTTACCAATTAGCCAGTTTGGGGGTTCGTATCTCGGCGTCAGCCGAGGGGGATATCTTGGTGCATAATGGAATAGAATCATCATTGGTCGCGGAAATCAAGGAAAAACAGTTCATGGATCCAGCATTGGTTCGGGTAAAGGAAGCAGTCATGAATAACAAGACCTCAGCATTTGTACTCAGCGGCGAAGATGGTGTATTGCGGTGTCAAGATAGGCTATGTGTTCCGGATGTGGACGAGCTTCGGGAAAGGGTAATGGCAGAGGCTCATATTTCCAGGTATTCGGTACACCCAGGTTCCACGAAAATGTATCATGACCTTAAGGAGATTTATTGGTGGAACGGTATGAAAAGGGATGTAGCAAGCTTTGTATCTAAATGTCCGAACTGTCAACAAGTGAAGGCCGAGCAT
This sequence comes from Nicotiana noctiflora, assembly GCA_032618575.1. Lineage (NCBI taxonomy): Eukaryota > Viridiplantae > Streptophyta > Magnoliopsida > Solanales > Solanaceae > Nicotiana > Nicotiana noctiflora. The sequence goes on along the minus strand of JASVEL010004288.1, from coordinate 25,410 downwards.
CAACGGCCCGGTGGATTAACTCAGCTTATAGAAATACCAAGGTGGAAATAGGAGATGATCAATATGGATTTCGTGGTAGGATTACCTCGCACTAAGCGTAAGTTTGACTCAATATGGGTGATAGTGGATCGACTCACCAAATCAGCTCACTTCCTGCCTGTCAAGTCCACTGATACTGCGGAGCAATATGCAAGATTGTACATCAAGGAGATAGTAAGACTTCATGGTACTCCACTTTCTATTATCTCGGATCGCGGGGCTCAGTTCACAGCTAACTTTTGGAAGAAGTTTCAGCAAGGTTTGGGAACTCAGGTGAATCTCAGCACAGCTTTCCATCCGCAGACCGACGGCCAGGCCGAACGGACCATTTAGACGCTTGAAGATATGTTACGGGCTTGTGTCTTAGATTTTAAAGGTAATTGGGATGAACACTTGCCACTGATAGAATTTTCTTACAATAATAGCTATCATGCTAGCATTCAGATGGCCCTATTTGAGGCATTATACGGGAGAAGATGTAGGTCGCCAATCGGGTGGTTTGAGGTAGGTGAAGCGGAATTGCTAGGGCCAGATATGGTGTACGAAGCTATGGAAAAGGTCAAAGTTATTCAGGAGAGAATGAAAACAGCACAGAGTCGTCAAAAATCCTATGCAGACGTTCGCCGAAGGGATTTGGAGTTTCAAGTCGATGATTGGGTGTTCTTGAGGGTATCTCCTATGAAAGGAGTCATGCGATTTGGAAAGAAAGGGAAATTGAGTCCTAGGTATGTCGGGCCATATCGGATCGTTCAAAGGATTGGTCAAGTTGCTTATAGGCTAGAGTTGCCTCCTGAGATGTCATCGGTGCATCCGGTATTCCATGTGTCCATGTTGAAGAAAGTGATTGGAGATCCATCCACCATCATGCCAGTCGAGGCTATTGAGGTTAATGAAGATTTGTCATATGAAGAAGTTCCAGTTGCCATTCTTGATAGGCAAGTCCGTAAGTTGAGAAATAAGGAAGTTGCCTCCGTTAAAGTATTGTGGCGAAGTCAACAAGTTGAGGAGGCCACATGGGAAGCCGAAAAAGAGATGAAAGAAAAGTACCCCCATTTGTTTGATCAAGCCTAGAAGAAATTAGGTGACCCTTCTACTCCTAGTAACTGCCATCTTGTCTAAGTTGTTTCCCTCTTCGTATTAGTAAAGTCCCCTTCATTTTGTAATGAGTTAAATGTGTTGTTGCCTTGGGTCACTTGAATCTTTCTTGATAAATGGAATCCTTATAAATATTCGCGTGTTAAATAAACAACTAATAGTAAGTGTAGATTGGTAATGATTTGTTAAGTGTACATGGTGTGTTAAAATGGTTAAATAAGGTAAGAATTCATTGAAGTGACTAGTTTATGTGCAATTGTAACAATATGATAGAATATGTGCATTCGTTGAGGTAAGAAAGTGTATACCAGTTGTGAAAAGTGTTGTATTTGTGTATTGTTGTTTGGTAATGTGTTTCGGGGGCCCTCTGACAGGTGGATATGTCCATAATACAAAGGAAACTCTGGTGAAATTTTTCTAAAATATAAGAGTTAGTCAAAATTTTGATGGTTGCATATCATGTCTTTCAAAACCAACTCATTTATTTTAAAATCCTCATTCGAGGACGAATGATCTTAAGGGGGGAAGGATGTTAGGCCCCGTAAAATTTTTGTGCATAAAACATAGTAGCTATAGTGTCATGGTTCGAATAATGTGTTAGGAGTGCGTAGAATTCTTCCGAATAATGTGTTAGGAATGCGTCTTGGTAGTGATTTAAGTTTCAAAAATGTAGAGAATTAATTTTTCCGAAAAGTGTCAAATATGCGGTCAAGAATGCGACCGCAAACCTGATATGCGGACCGCATTCTTGCCGCAAAACATTCCAGAAAGTCTCCCAAAAATCATGTTGAAAATGCGGTCGATATGCGATCGCATAGTGAATCTGCGGTGCACTTTGCGACCGCAGATCAAGAATGCGGACCGCATATCGGTCGCATTCTGTAACAGAACTCGAGTCATTTTGAGGCCATTCTGCGGTCACTATGCGGACCGCATGTTGATTCTGCGGTCGCAAAGTGCACCGCAGATTCGCCCCGGCCCAGATTTTTGTGACATTTTGTCCCGATCTCTTCTTTAATATAACACCTTTCTTCTTCATTTTATCATATCATCTTACCAAAATTAGAGAGAGAAGAGAGGGTTTTTAGAGAGAGAAATCTTTCATTTCAAAGATTGTTCCAACCATCTTAGTTCGAAGGATTCTAGGGCAAAGATTCAACTTCCCCAAATCTTTTAAAGGTAAAAACCCTAACTATTTTCTTTGATTTTCAGTTTTAAATTGGGTAAAGAGAGGTTTGCATATAATAGCTTTTGAAAATAGAATTTTTACACTCATGCATGATTATTGAACTTGATTTCTAGTAAAAAGAAGTGAGTAGAAGTAAGAGTCTTCAAGAACAAGGTTGGCAAGAGTAGGATATCTTGTGTAAGCATAAAGTAGGAAGAAAAATCATCACCAGGTATGTATGGCTAATTTTGATTCTTGTGAAATCGCCCATATGTGTGAAAATTGCTTGGTTAATGTTAATTTGACAAAGTGTGTGAAATTTTCAAAGTTGTTGTTGAAAGATGAGTGATGTGGTATGGAATATGAACCGAAAATTTAATGAGAGTCGAAATGGATAAAGAATTGTGAATAATGATTATGATGGCCTATATGGCACATTGTGTAAAACGAACGAAACGCTTGAGAATTCGTTATTGTGGAAAGAGATGAAACACTTGAATTGTGGAAATATTGTAACATGGTTGTGATATTGATTTGAAAAATAATTGAGAACATGAAACAATGTGCAAGTTGCTTATTTGAACTTGTTGAAATTGTGTGTAGTACCTTATCTGCTTCTTGAAATTGTTGTGTTTTAAACTGTAAGGCGGGGTCGTGTTGCGCGCCGCAACGTGAGGAAATAAGGTGTGGGTTGGGGTGATAAGGGTGGCCGAGGTAATAAGGGTGGTCGGGGGCAATAAGGATGGAAAGCGATCGAAATCGCTATTGAAAATTGATACAAAAATCAATAATGTGAAATTGTGAAAGGAGACAGCAGGAGAGTTTGCAACCTGTGGGGCACTGATTGCCCCTTTGTTTGATTACTTGTGCTTTACGTGATTGGTTGGTTATTGTTAAATTGGTTGATCGTAGAAAGTGCTTTGTGTTGAGAATTATTTGAAATGAGGAAAATGTGGAAACATGGTTGGGTGGCTTAATTAATTGTTGATGTAATTCAATGGCTTGAGTTTACTTGGGACAAAGTTTGTCCATACATGCCAGTACAATTCAAGTGTACTGACGTCCCTTTTGCCGGGGACGCTACATTCGTGTTATGATTGTAGGTGGATCAGTAGCAGGCACTTCAGCTCATCGGCAGTAGTATCCTTCTCCTTCCACTGCCCGTTTTGGTGAGCCCCTTTCTTCCTCGGGGCCCTATGTGGTTCATGCCACTTTTGTTTAGATTTCATTTTGGTTTTGTAAGGTATAGCCGGAGCCTTGTTACCGGCAAGTATTGTATTCCCTTTTTTGTATCCTAGAGGCTCTGTAGACATGTAAACTGTGGGACTCCAGTCTTATGTATACATTATGTTATGTCGGGCGTTGTAAAAACTGTAAACTTGTTAATGATTCACTCGTATGGTTTTATTTGTTTAATGTGAAATCATTCATGGTTAGTAAGATATTTGGTTAATGAAAAACAATCAACACGGGGGTAACGCGTGGGAATGAAAGGCACCCAGGTCCGCTTGACTGGGGAAACCCGGTCAGGCGCCGGTCATGTTCCCGATTTGGGGCGTGACACCTTCTCGCCAATCATGAATGATACATCACGCACCTTCTGATCCGCATAACTCTTATGTCTGGACTGAGCTATGTGGAGCCTCTCCTGAATAAACTTTACCTTATCTAAGGCATCCTGTACCAAATATGTACCAAGTAACTTAGCCTTACCAGGCTCAAACCACTCGATAGGAGAACAACAACAACGACCATATAATGCCTTATACGAGGCCATCTTTATGCTGGACTAATAGCTATTATTGTATGCAAACTCTGCTAAGGGAATAAATTGATCCCACTACCCTCTAAAGTCAATCCCAAATGCTCTAAGCATATCCTCTAAAATCTAAACTGTCCGCTCCGACTGCCCATCGGTCTGAGGATGGAATACCGTGCTAAGCTCTACACGGGTCCCTAACTTATTCTAAACAGCTCTCCAGAAATGGGAAGTGAACTGAGGGCATATGTTTGATATGATGGAAACCGGCACACATGCAACCTAACTATCTCCCAAATGTAAATCTGAGCATATCTCTCTGCTGTATAAGTAGTCACCATTGGAATGAAGTGGGCCAACTTGGTCAACCTATCCACAATAACCCATACTGAATCAACTTTCCGCAAAGTCCGCAGAAACCCGACCACAAAATCGATGGTGATGCGCTCCCACTTCCATTTCGGAATGGGCATCTGCTGAAGTAGGCTACCTGGCCTCTGGTTCTCATACTTGACCTGCTGCTTCAAACATCTAGCTACATACTACACAATGTCTTTCTTCATCCTCCGCCACAAGTAATGTTGCCTCAAGTCATGATACATCTTCGTGGCACCCGGATGAATTGAGTACCTTAAATTGTGGGCCTCCTCTAGAATCCTCTCTCTCAAGCCATCAGCATTAGGAACACACACGACCCTGAAGCTGTAACACACCATCCTCGCCAATAGAAATCTCATTGGCACCTCCTTGAAGTACCGTCTCTTTGAGAACCGCCAATATGGATCATCGAACTGTCGGGCCTTAATCTGCCCCAATAACAAAAACTGAGCAACCACACATGCTAGAACTCGTATTCATATCAAAATATCCAATCTCACAAGTCTGTTAGCCAAGGACTGAATATCTAAAGCTAATGGTCTCTCCTCAACCGGAATGAATGCCAAGCTATCCATACTCTCCGCCTTTCTGGTCAAGGCATCCGCGACCACATTCGCCTTACCTGGATGATAAAGAATGGTAATGTCATAATCTTTTAATAACTCAAGCCACTTGTGCTGCCTCAAATTAAGATCCCTCTACTTGAACAAATGCTGTAAGCTGCGATGGTCAGTGTAAACCTCATATGACACCCCATACAAATTATGCCTCCATATCTTAAGAACATGAACAATTTCCGCCAACTCTAGATCGTGAATAGGGTGATTCTTCTCATGAACCTTCAGTTGACGTGAAGCATATGCAATAACTCGCCCCTCCTGCATCAATACACATCCCAAGCCAACATGAGAAACATCATAATATACCGTATACATCCCTGTACTAGAAGGCGACGCAAGAACTGGTGTTGTAGTCAAAGTCGTGTTGAGCTTCTAGAAGCTCTCCTCACAATCATCAGACCAACAGAATAGAGAACCCTTTTGGGTCAAACTGGTCAGAGGTGATGCAATAGATGAAAAGCCCTACACAAATTGCCGGTAGTAACCTGCTAACCCCAGGAAACTCATGATCTTGATCACCGAAGTAGTGCGTGGCCAACTCTAAATTGCCTCAATCTTCTTAGGATCCATTTTAATATCCTCTCCTGACATTACATGCCCCAAGAATGCCACTGACTCTAGCTAAAACTCACACTTGGAGAACTTAGCCTAAAGCTTCTACTCTCGCAAGGTCTGAAGTGCACTACTCTCAAATGTTGCTCGTGCTCCCCCAGGCTATGTGAGTATATCAAGATGTCATCAATGAAGACAATAAAAAATGAATCAATATAAGTCCTGAACACCATGTTCATAAAGTCCATAAATTCTGCTGGAGCATTAGTCAAGCCAAGGACATCACTAGAAACTCATAGTGGTCATATCTAGTCCAGAATGCAGTCTTCGGAACACCTGAATCCAGAATCTTCAACAGATGATACCCTAAACTCAAGTCCATCTTAGAGAACACCCTAGCATCCTACAGCTGGTCAAACAGATCATCAATATAGGGCAATAGATACTTGTTCTTGATAGTGACTTTGTTCAACTGGCGGTAATCAATGCATATCCGCATAGTCCCATCCTTCTTCTTTACAAAGAGAACTGGTGCACCCCAAGGCGATACGGTGGGCCTAACAAACCCTTTTGCTAATGAATCCTCCAACTTCTCCTTCAGCTCCTTTAACTCCTTAGGAGCCATACGATACGTTGGGATAGATATTGGCCGAGTGCTTGGAGTCAAATCAATATCACGATCTAGAGGCATGCTAGGAAGATCAAAAGGAAAAACATCAGCGAACTCACAAACTACTAGCACTGAATCAATCGTTGGAGACTCTACGATTGTGTCTCACACATAAGCTAAATTATCCAAACATCCTTTCTCAACCATGCGTTGAGCCTTCAGGAAAGAAATAACCCTGCTAAGTGTATCAACTATGGAACCCTTCCACTCCAATCTTTGCAATCCTGGCATCACTAGTGAAATAGTCTTGGTATGGCGATCTAGGATGGTGTGATATAGAGATAACTAATCTCATGCCCAGGATGACCTCAAAATCGATCATATGAAGCAATAGAAAATCCGCTCTAGTATCAAAACCACAAAACGTAACCACACATAACCGGTAGATCTGGTCCACAACCACAAAATTACCCACAGGAGTGGACACATTAACAGGAACATCCAAAGGCTTAGGAGAAATGACCAGGAATCGAGCAAATAGACATGACACATATGAATAAGTAGACCCTGGATCAAATAGCACTGAAGCATCCCTATCGCTGATGGAAATAATACATATAATGACGGCATCTGAGGCCAACGCATCTTTCCTAGCTGGAAAAGCATATAACCTAGCTGGAGCGCCGGTTAGCTGGCCTCCACCTGTCTGAGCAATAGAGGGCTGACCTCTACTCGCCGGACCTCCACCTCTAAGACGGCCTCTACCAGTTTTTCCTCCACCTTTAGGTGGCTGGGACACTAGTGATGGAGTCATGGGATGCTGCCCATGCTGCACTGCCTTGCCCATAAGCCTGGGGAAGTACCTTCTCATGTGATCGGGGTCTTCACACTCAAAACAACACGGTGCGGTGACCTGTTGCCCTGATGGTTGTCCCTGATAACTCGTAGATCTTGTGGGAGGAGCCTAGATAGTCGTTGGATGATATTAACTCTTCGGTATTGCACTAAAGTAGGAACCAGAAGAACCCTAGGGACTGAAATACCCACTGAAGGATCCCAGTATAGCCGGCGATTGGTAGGAACTCTCTGGAATGGCACTAAAATAGGGGCATTCCAGAGCACCCCGGGCTGGAGGTGGTGGTACTGAAGATGAGGGCCTACTAGGCCACCCCTCCCATACTGACCTTTGCCCATAGCTGGGGCACCTCTAAACTCTTCAACGAATCTAGCTCACTTATCCTGCTATATCTGCTCTCTATCCCTCTGGTGATACCCCTTAATCACGCGAGCAATCTCGATCACAAGCTGATACTCTATACCCATCTCCATATTTTGGGCCATACCCGATCAAATACTGGGCTGCAAACCCGTGACAAACCTCCGCACTCTCTCTGCATCTGTAGGGAGTATCATAAGTGCATGGCGGGATAACTCAAAAAACCTTGCCTCATAGTTGGTCACAGACATATGACCCTGCTCAAGGTGCTCAAACTAATACTGGAGCTCTTCCCTCTTAGAGGGCAGAATATAACTGTCCAAGAACAACTATACGAACTGACCCCAGGTGATGGAAGGAGAACTAGTGAGCTTTCAATGAACATAGGACTACCACCATCTGCGAGCCCTACCCTCAAGCTGAAAAGTAGTGAAGTAGACTTCATGCAACTCCAATATCCTCATGGTGTGAAGTCTATCCCTGCACATGTCGATGAAGTCCTGAGCATCCTTATAACGCTTACCCCCAAAGACTGGAGGGTGAAGTCTAGTCCATCTATCAAGTAACTTCTGCGAATCTCCATCCACAGTTGGCTAGGGCTGGGGAGCAACCGGAGCAACTCGAGGAACCTCATCTGCAGGTAGTGCACCCGGAGTCTAATATACCATAGTTGCATGTCTTGGAGCCTGAGTAGTAGGGGTCTGGGCTCCTACTACTGCCTGTGAAGAAGCTGGGCCTGCTGGAAATAAATTAGCCTGAGTCATAGTGTCCATGAACCATAGCATGCAGCCCATGACCTCCTGAAATCCCAACGCTGTCATGAAATCCACCGAAGTAGGCACAGCTACAGGCACTTCTCCCTTCTCCTCAATAATGGGATCCCTTGCAGGATCTGCTGCTGGTGCATCTGGAATGGCTCTGGGATGTCCTCATCCCCTACCACAGGCCAGTGCCCTCTCCCGGCGTCTACCTCGGCCTCTAGCAATGGGGGGAGCAGCTCCTCCAGGGTCCAAAATGTTGGTAATATGAGTCCTCACCATCTTTGAGAGAATAGAAGAGGGAAATTTAGTACACTGACCACTGCATGATAGAAATAAATAAAGATTAGTATTTCCTAATACCCCATATCCTCTCGAAGTTAAATACAAACATCTCTGTACTAATCTACAAGACTCTATCAGGTTTTCCCATAACTTTCTGAGACTTACGTGAAGCTAGTGCTCTGATATGATGTTGTCACGACCCATTTTCCATATGTGATGACCCGGCCCTTTGTCTCATGTGTTACTACTTTGTTTCCCTCATTTTATATTTCTCTATGTTTCGTTATCGGTATGTTGTGTGTTAGATTTGATTTGGATTGGTTTTGATAAGAAATGAGACACTTAGTTTCTTTAAAGAAGGCTTAAGTTGGAAAGTTAACCGGATGTTGACTTATGAGTTAGAGGGTGCGGATTTAATTTTCGGCGATTTAGTTAGTTTTGGGAGGTGATTGTGACTTAGGAGTACGATCGGAATTGATTTTTGAGGTCCGATGTAGAATTTGGCTTGAATTGGCGAAGTTAGTATTTTGGCGAATTTCGGTTGATGGGTGAGAATTTGATCCGAGGGTCGGAATTGAATTCCAAAAGTTGTTGTAGCTTCGTTAGGTGATTTTCAATGTGTGTGCAAATATTTACGTCATTCATACATGGTTTGGTCGGGTTGTTGATTGAAAGTGCATTTCGGAAGTTTTTAAAGAACGTAGGCTTGAATCCAATGTCATTTGATGATTCTAGCATTGTTTGATGTGTTTGATGATTTGAAAAAGTTTGTATGATGTTTTAGGATATGCTGGTGCTTTTGGTTGAGGTCCTGGGGGCCTCGGGGTGATTTTAGATGGCTAACGGTGAGTTTAGAGTTGGAAAATATTGCAAAAAAAGCTGCAGCAGGTGCATGCCATATTTGGCCTTCGCGTTAGCGAAGGTAGGTCCGCATTCGCAAAAGTAGGTCTGCGTTCGCGAAGGTAAGTCTGTGTTCGCATAAAGGAAAGTCCTGGAGCATCATGTTCGTGATGAGAAGCATGAGTTCGCGTAGAAGAGAGTTGGTTCCCTGAGTCTTTATGCTTCGCGTTCGCATATAGAGCGTCACGTTCACGAAGGGCCTGGCAGTATGCATCGTGTTCGAGTGACGTGTGTCGCATTCGCATAAGAGGAATTGAGGTTCTGCAATATTTCTTCTTCCTTTACACGGCATAAGGTTCACGTTCCCGTAGTTGTAGCAGCTAAAGCATCGCGTTCATGGGCAAGCCACCGCATTCGCGAAGGGTAAAATTGGCCAGTGGACTTTTTGTGCATCGCGAACGCGAGAGGGCCCTCGCGTTCACATAGAAGAAATGTCAGCTGGATAGAACTGTTTTAAATAACATTTTGTTCCGCGAGCCTACGTTATTTTCCTCCATTGTTGACCACCTCAAGAGCTTTTTGGTAGAAATTGAAGGGGGTTTTGACGGGAATTTATTGGAGGTAAGTCTCGTAACCTAGAAATGCTATTTTATTAAAGAATCAACCTTTAATTCTTGGAAAATTGGGTGAAAATTTGAAGAACTAGGGCTTGAGTTTTGATATTTCAAATTGGGATTTGATAGGTCATTTGAGCTCAGATTTGGGAGTTCTTGGTATGTATGGACTCATGGCAAGATGAGTAATCCGGTAATGTGAGTTTTGTAATTTTTTGAGAAGCGGGCCCGAGGCTCATGTTTTGCTAGTTTTGAGATTTCTGCTATTTCTTGGTTGTTTTCGATTAGGTATTGTTCCCTTGGAATATTGTAATGTATTCGCTCGGAGTTTGGTTAGATTCGATATGCGTGGAGGACGATTTTAGGGACAAAGGCGTCGCGAGTTAGAGATTTCACCGGTTCGAGGTGAGTAATACTTGTGAATGAAATTCCGAGGGTTTGAAACCCCTGATTTGCATATCATAGTATTGTATTGTGGTGACTTGCACGCCAGGTATGAGCATGGGGTAAAGCACCATTGGGGATTTTGACTTAGTCCGTCCCGGTTGTTGATCTTACTGCGTAATTGTCTGAAACTTAATTGATGCTATCATGATTTGGGTTGATTACCATGTTTTGGGCTTCGTGTTGAGTATTTGAATCCTTCAGGGATGGGCATCATTGTTTTGCATTACATGCATATTATTTTGATCTCGGTCTAAGATTTTAAATACTTTTTTGCAAACTCAGTCATTTTTGTAATATTTGAAAACTTAAAAAAAAATTTATTAACGTTTTGAGCTGAGAACTACCATGTTGTATTGCCCAAGTGGCTTATGCGCATTTCTGGACTGAGCATGGATCGGGCTGCGCACCACAGTAGTGTCATATGTGCATCTCTGGACTTAGGATGGATCGAGATAGGTATCGCAATGGTGTGATATTGATATTGTGCTTGGGTTGTAGGAGCCCCTCTGGAGTCTGAACCCCCACAGTTAGCACGGGTACCAAAATGGATCCGGCTGTGCGCCGCATCGGTCATGTGCATTGCATTGCATTCATGCATTGGTTCTTGTTTGTACTACGTGTCGTGACATTCAACACTCGCATTTTCATTGGCATTCATGCTACTTCTTGCACTATTGACCAGATACCTGGTGTTATTAGTTGGTGAAGTGTTGTGCCTGAAAGGCTAACTTCTGTGCTGACTTTCACTATCCGTTTTGCATTTATTTTCTTAATTGTCAAAAAAGAATATTTTCAAAGAGGTTTTTAACTGAGCCAAATATTTTTCTAAAGGATTTTCCCGTTATTACTATATTCTCGAAGGGTTGGACTGTCCTATAGCATGATGAAGTGCTCTTACGTGATTTCTTGCCACTCAGTTATTATTTACTCTTATTACTCACTAAGTTGGAGTACTAACTTTACTCCCTACACCTCGCGTGCAGTTGCAGGTATTGTTCACCCGGTAGTTTTGAGTTGATTGAAGGTATCACTATTGTAGCGGAGTAAGGTGACCGCCAGCGTTCGCGGCACCGGAATTTCCTTCTTTTGATTCTAAATTTAATCTATGTATATTACAGACCATGTAGTTGTGTTCAGGCTTCTTTAGATGCTCGTGACTTATGATACCCGGTTCGGGTTATATGTGGTGGTATATACTAGCTATTGTTATTGTTAAATTGAATTATTCTATTCACTTATGTTTAATAATTGTTAAAGAAACGTTCTGGGATTGTTGGCTTGCCTTGTCTTCACGAGAGGTGCCATCACAATCGGGTTTGTAAATTGGGCCATGACAAGTTGGTATCAGAACCTAGGTTATTAGGTCTCATGAGTCATGAGCAAGTTTAGTAGAGTCTCACGGATCTGTATGGAGACGTCTGTATTTATCCTCGGGAGGCTGCATAACCTTTAGGAAAAACTTCACCTTCTTGGAATTCTTATCGTGCGTACTTGATTCAGCTTGAGATATAACTCTTGAAATTCCTTCCACTCATCTGTATACGCACGTGAGCCCTCAGTATTATATGTGCCTTGATGGCTTGTGATTCCCCGATCGAGGGATGGGAGGTAATCATTGTGAGTATATTGGGCTAGTCTGGAGGACTTGAGACCGGATCTTTGCCTATGGCTTGAGCACCGAGGTGCTAATTGTGTGAGCAAATGTTTTGAACTTATGTGTTTGGTTTTGTTCCTATTAGCCAGAAAGGCAGTTAGATATCTATGTGATGAGTATGTTAGTACTGAGAGATGTATCTATGTGATCTTGGTAGTGATGAAGAAGTCTGCTGAATAATAGATTACTGATAAGTCTTCCATTCCTGTTGTGATCTTTTGTGTAGCCCCGAATTATGGGCGTGAAGAATATTTTTGTATCTCCTAGTTGGAAAGTAAAGTGCAATACTTCTAGTGGTATGAGTTCACACTCATTGTAAGGCCCCGTAAAATTTTTGTGCATAAAACCTAGTAGATGTGGTGTCATGGTCCGAATGATGTGTTAGGAATGCGTAGAATTCTTCGCGGCGAGCTTGCTCGCCGCGGTTCGAACCCTTGGTAGTGATTTAAGTTTCAAAAATGTAGAGAAATAATTTTTCCGAAAAAGTGTCAAATATGCGGTCAAGAATGCGACCGCAAACCTGACATGCGGACCGCATTCTTGCCGCAAAACGTTCCAGAGAGTTTCCCAAAAATCGTGTCAAATGTGCGGTCGATATGCGATCGCATGTCAAATCTGCGGTGCATTTTGCGACCGCGGATCAAACATGCGGACCGCATTCTGGCCGCATTCCTTAACAGAACCTTGTAAAATTTGGGGCAATTCTGCGGTCACTATGCGGACCGCATGTGTGTTCTGCGGTCGCATAGTGACCGCATAATTGACCCCGACCCAGTTTTTGTAACATTTTGACCCGATCTCTTCTTTAATATAACACACCTCTTCTTCATTTTTATCATATCATCTCACCAAAAATTAGAGAGAGAAGAGAGGGTTTTTAGAGAGAGAAGTTCTTCATCTTCAAAGATTGTTCCAACTACTTAATTCCAAGGGATTCTAGGGCAAGGATTCAACTTCCCCAATATTTTCAAGGTAAAAACCCTAACTATTTTCTTTGATTTTCAGTTTTAATTGGGTAAAGAGAGGTTTGCATATAATAGCTTTTGAAAATAGAATTTTTACACTCATGCATGATTATTGAACTTGATTTCTAGTAAAAAGAAGTGGGTAGAAGTAAGAGTCTTCAAGAACAAGGTTGGCAAGAATAGGATATCTTGGGTAAGCATAAAGTAGAAAGTTAACGGAAGAAAAATCATCACCAGGTATGTATGGCTAATTTTGATTCTTGTGAAATCGCCCTTATGTGTAAAATTGTTTGGCATGTGTTGATTTGAGAAATCGTATGTGATTATTTGATGTTGTTGTTGGATATTCAAAGTTGTTGTTGAACTATGAGTGTTGTGGTATGAAATATGAGCCGAAAGGTAAATGAGAGTTGAATTGGGTAAAGAATTTGTGAATAATGATTATGATGGCCTTTATGGCACCTTGTGGAAAAGAAAATGAAACACTTGAGAATTGGTTTATTGTGGAAAGAGATGAAACACTTGAATTATGGAAAAATTGTTGAATATACATGTGTGAATATTCTTGAATGTGGAAACATTGTAACTTGGTTGTGATATTGGCTTGAGAAGTAATTGAGAACATGAAACAATGTGCAAGTTGCTTATTTGAACTTGTTGAAATTGTGTGTAGTACCTTATCTGCTGTTTGAAATTGTTGTGTTTTCAAGTGTAAGGCGGGGTCGTGTTGCGCGCCGCAACGTGGGGAAATAAGGTGTGGGTTGGGGTGATAAGGGTGGCCGAGGTAATAAGGGTGGTCAGGGGGCAATAAGGATGGAAAGCGATCGAAATCGCTATTGAAAATTGATACAAAAATCAATAATGTGAAATTGTGAAAGGAGACAACAGGAGAGTTTGCAACCTGTGGGGCACTGATTGCCCCTTTGTTTGACTACTTGTGCTTTACGTGATTGATTGGTTATTGTTAAATTGGTTGATTGTAGAAAGTGCTTTGTGTTGAGAATTATTTGAAATAAGGAAAAATGTGGAAACATGGTTGGCTGGCTTAATTAATTGTTGATGTAATTTAATGGCTTGAGTTTACTTGGGACAAAGTTTGTCCATACATACCAGTACAATTCAAGTGTACTGACGTCCCTTTTGCCGGGGCGCTACATTCGTGTTATGATTGTAGGTGGATCAGTAGCAGGCACTTCAGCTCATCGGCAGTAATATCCTTCTCCTTCCACTGCCCGTTTTGGTGAGCCCCTTTCTTCCTCGGGGCACAGTGTGGCTCATGCCACTTTTATTTCAGACTTTCTTTTGGATTTTGTAAGGTATAGCCGGGGCCTTGTTACCGGCAAGTATTGTATTCCCTTTTGTATCCTAGAGGCTCTGTAGACATGTAAACTGTGGGATTGTGGCCTATGTATATGTATGGGGCGTTGTAAATATAAATTATGAATTGTTAGTAAATAAATCACATGGTTATGTTTATGTATTGTGAAATCAGTCTTTATTGGTAAGATAATTGGTTAATGAGAAACAGTCAACACAGGGGTAACGCGTGGGAATGAAAAGCACCCAGGTCCGCTTGACTGGGGCAACCCGGTTAAGCGCCGGTCATGTCCCTCGATTTGGGGCGTGACAAACTTGGTATCAGAGCATATGGTTTTTAAAGTGTCCTAGGATGTCTCGGAGCCGTGTCTAGTAGTGCCCTTCTTATAGGTGTGTTGTCGACCACATCATATAAGTAGGGGAGCTACACGGACATTTAGGAATATTACCCTTCTTCATCACTCCAAATCGTGCGATAAAGCTTGACTATAAGATTGTTTTGTAACCCGTGCGTTGAGATTCAAGGTAAGTTTAAATGCTCTTTCGTCTATTTCATGTAGTGTTGTCATATGTCATGACCAATGGGAAAAGACATGGGTGTTATGGAGATTGCACATGTATCTTGTTGAATAAACTGTATGAATATATAGTATAAGTACATAGTACTACAAGTATACTTTATTTGGGGAAAGGATTAGAAGTGATTACCCGCACGAAGAGGCATTCATTTGATGATTGATATGTAAGCTTAAATAGCAAGCGTGGTTAGTGTAAGAAGTATATAATTGATCGTAAGGTGTGAAAGAATATTGGTTATATAAGCACGTGATA
Organism: Nicotiana noctiflora; assembly: GCA_032618575.1. Taxonomy (NCBI): domain Eukaryota; kingdom Viridiplantae; phylum Streptophyta; class Magnoliopsida; order Solanales; family Solanaceae; genus Nicotiana; species Nicotiana noctiflora. Next base: position 10,262 of record JASVEL010004288.1, on the reverse strand, counting down.
TATGAGATAATGACTAAGAGATTAATGGGGAGAGTGTAAGTCTCTCATATGAGGTAAAAAGTTATGAAATAAGACTCAATTGGACCCTAGGTGAGAAGACCCTTGTCTTACGAACGTTATAAGGACCCAGAAATGTACGAAGTTGCGTTACACTCATAAAGGATATGCGTGGGGACTTGGAATCCCATACCTACGTGGCTGAATAGGAGAAGGGAACTTATGAGATCAATACTATGGTGACTTAAATTTTCCTAATGGTCGAGTATATATATAAGAGGTATAGATATATGAGGCATATGTTCCTAAAGTTTCTACCCTCAAGACTTGTGTCAAGATCCAGGATATTTTCCCCATGTGGGAGAGGGAGGACCATCGTGAGGCTACTTAAATACAATGAAACAAGAGCGAGACCATGTAGCTATGATATTTGAATATTTTGGTAAAGACATGTGTGGTCTAGAAAAGAGATTAAGGAATGTAAATTCTTCACGCATGGCAATGTGACTGATAGGGTCAACGATTCTAGAAAATAAGAGTATGTTTGTAAAGAGACTTTTACTTGTCATAAGGTCGGGAGAAATGGGACCCAAGGAGGTACCATATGTCAAATGTGAAAGATTGTGAGTTCCTAGAATGGGCTAATCATAGATTTGTAATTTAAACAAAGTTTCGGGATACTAAGAAAGCCAGAACGAGTGAGAGAAATGAATGTGTTGCCACAACAACCCAAGATGGTAATTGGGGCTTGATAGAGAGCCTCTAAAGAGCCTTACAAATAGATAAGTGTTAAGTGATGTTCAGACGAACACTCATTGCTACATATGTCCCAATAAGAGTTAAGAGGTGAGCCGGATGGAATGCCTAAGGTAAGAAACCACGTAATATATGGAAGAGTGCGTGGCTATTCACTAACTAGGAAGAATGAGGTGAGAAGAAATGGGGAGAAAACCTTTAAATTGAGATGGTCATGGTTATTTAAAATAATTTTTGCATCAGAATGGTGGACTCACTTAGGGCACAAGTGTTAATAAAAGTTATAAGGGATTAACCGCAATGCAACCGACTTGGATGACATTGAATATCAACTAAAGGGGTCTAGAGATAGTTCATGTCTACACACAATGGGAAGCGAGGTTATCGTTGGTGAGGTTGTGGTACTGTAAAATGATTAAACAAGACATAATGATTTTTCAAATTCACAGGAGACAGACAAATGTGTGGAACAATAAAGCTATTAATTATGCACTATCCGCAAAGATGGGAATGAAAGGTTCGGAATGGATTGAAAGAGGATGAAAACTCGTGACAGACTAGACGTGTTTGGCATGATAACTCTTAAGCGGCAATATCAGGGAACTTTATTGGTAACTATAACATGGGGAATAAGGCGAGTTACTCATCCGAGATAGAATCAAGTGGACTAAGCCTTACACTTAAGAGTAAAACCAAAAGTTGTTGTTGAAGTATTGAGGAGGATTTAAAGTTTCAGAGAATACCCTTCTCGGGCTAGTGACCCTTCCTAAGTCATATGCATGTAAAGGTTGTTGATATACGTTTTTAGAGGTGTTTAACCGTAATGAGGGATGGTAGGAAATTTCACAGGGGAAGTAGTGCAGTTTCTTAAAGTTTATAATGCACATATGGGGAGAAGAGGTTGGTTAAGAAAAGTTAGAGCACAATGCTACTTTACATTCGATACAATGCCGTGCAAGTTAGTGTTATTCGGGGTATATGTGCAAGTTAGCCAGTGCTATTCATTTGAGATAGGAGGTCATATGAGAAAACTCACTCAGTAATGCCTTTTGTTAAGAATCGTAAGAGTTAGTAGAAATGGTTCAGATGGGGTCGTAACTATATCAAGGAAATTATAGTGGAACTCAATTCGATGAAGGTTTTATGTAAGAGGAATATAATAAAGATGTTCCGCTAATGATGTAAAGTGTTAAGGTGATAGTTATGCCTCCAGGGTTGGTTTGGGGTGTGTGTTGATGCAACACGGAAAGGTTATAGCGTATGCTTCGAGATAACTCAAAAAATCACGAGAAGAATTATCCGACACATGATTTGGAGCTCGCGGCAGTTGTGTTTGCTTTGAAATATGGCGGTATTTTCTTTATAGGGTTCGTGTAGATGTGTTTTCAGACCACAAGAGCCTCCAGTATTTGTTCAAATGGAAGGAGCTGAATCTAAGATAGCGGCGGTGGTTAGAATTGCTCAAGGACTATGATATGAACATATTGTACCATCCAGGGAAGGCAAATGTGGTAGCCGACGCTCTTAGTCGGAAATCCATGGGTAGTTTGGCTCATTTGGGTGTGGATCAGGGACCCCTGGCTCGAGAGGTCTACCAATTAGCCAGCTTGGGGGTTCGTATTTCGGCGTCAGACGAGGGGGATATCTTGGTGCATAATGGAGCAGAATCATCATTGGTCGCGGAAATCAAGGAAAAACAGTTCATGGATCCAGCATTGGTTCGGGTGAAGGAAGCGATCATGAATGACAAGACCTCAGCATTTGTACTCAGCAGCGAAGATGGTGTATTGCGGTGTCAAGATAGGCTATGCATTCCGGATGTGGACGAGCTTCGGGAAAGAGTGATGGCAGAGGCTCATACTTCCAGGTATTCTGTGCACCCTGGTTCAACGAAAATGTATCATGACCTTAAGGAGATTTATTGGTGGAACGGTATGAAAAGAGATGTAGCAAGCTTTGTAGCTAAATGTCCGAACTGTCAACAAGTGAAGGCCGAGCATCAACGACCTGGTGGATTAACTCAGCTTATAGAAATACCAAGGTGGAAATGGGAGATGATCAATATGGATTTCGTGGTAGGGTTACCTCGCACACAGCGTAAGTTCGATTCAATATGAGTGATAGTAGATCGACTCACCAAATCAGCTCACTTCCTGCCTGTCAAGTCCACTGATACTGCGGAGCAATATGAAAGATTGTACATCAAAGAGATAGTAAGGCTTTATGGCACTCCACTTTCTATCATCTCAGATCGCGGGGCTCAGTTCACCGCTAACTTTTGGAAGAAGTTTCAGCAAGGTTTGGGAACTCGGGTGAATCTCAGCACAGCTTTCCATCCACAGACCGATGGACAGGCCGAGCGGACCATTCAGACGCTTGAAGATATGTTGCGGGCTTGTGTCTTAGATTTTAAAGGCAATTGGAAGGAACACTTGCCACTGATAGAATTTGCTTACAATAATAGCTATCAAGCTAGCATTCAAATGGCCCCGTTTGAGGCATTGTACGGGAGAAGATGTAGATCGCCAATTGGGTGGTTTGAGGTAGGTGAAGCGGAATTGCTAGGGCCAGATATGGTGTACGAAGCTATGGGAAAAGGTCAAGGTTATTCAGGAGAGAATGAAAACAGCACAGAGTCGTCAAAAGTCCTATGCGGACGTTCGTCGAAGGGATTTGGAGTTTCAAGTCGATGATTGGGTGTTCTTGAGGGTATCTCCTATGAAGGGAGTCATGCGATTCGGAAAGAAAGGGAAATTGAGTCCTAGGTATGTTGGTCCATATCGGATCGTTCAAAGGATTGGTCAAGTTGCTTATAGGCTAGAATTGCCTCTTGAGATGTCATCGGTGCACTCGGTATTCCATGTGTCCATGTTGAAGAAAGTGATTGGAAATCCATCCGCAATCATGTCAGTCGAGGCTATTGAGGTTAATGAAGATTTGTCATATGAAGAAGTTCTAGTTGCCATTCTTGATAGGCAAGTCCGTAAGTTAAGAAATAAGGAAGTTGCCTCTGTTAAAGTATTCTGGCGAAGTCAACAAGTTGAGGAGGCCACATGGGAAGCAGAGAAAGAGATGAAGGAAAAGTACCCCCATTTGTTTGATCAAGCTTAGAAGAAATTAGACGATCCTTCTACTTCTAGTAACTGTCATCTTGTCCAAGTTGTTTCCCTCTTAGTGTTAGTAAAAGCCTCCTCCATTTTGTAAAGAGTTATGTGTTAAGTAAGCGACTAATAGTAAGTGTAGATTGGTAGTGGTTTGTTTGTGTGTACATGTTGTGTTAAAATGGTTGAATAAGGAAAGGACTCATTGAAGTGACTAGTTTATGTGCAATAGTAACAATGTGATAAAATGTGTACATTTGTTGAGGCAAGAAAGTATATACAAGTTGTGAAAAGTGTTGTATTTGTGTATTGTTGTTTGGTAATGTGTTTCGGGGGCCCTCTGTCAGGTGGATATGTCCATAATACAAAGGAAACTCTGGCGAAATTTTTCTAAAATATAAGAGTTAGTCAACATTTTGACAGCTTGCATATCATGTCTTTCAAAATCCATTTATTTCAAAATCCTCATTCGAGGACGAATGATCTTAAGGGGGGGAGGATGTAAGGCCCCGTAAAATTTTTGTGCATAAAACCTAGTAGATGTGGTGTCATGGTCCGAATGATGTGTTAGGAATGCGTAGAATTCTTCGCGGCGAGCTTGCTCGCCGCGGTTCGAACCCTTGGTAGTGATTTAAGTTTCAAAAATGTAGAGAAATAATTTTTCCGAAAAAGTGTCAAATATGCGGTCAAGAATGCGACCGCAAACCTGACATGCGGACCGCATTCTTGCCGCAAAACGTTCCAGAGAGTTTCCCAAAAATCGTGTCAAATGTGCGGTCGATATGCGATCGCATGTCAAATCTGCGGTGCATTTTGCGACCGCGGATCAAACATGCGGACCGCATTCTGGCCGCATTCCTTAACAGAAACTTGTAATTTTTGAGGCCATTTTGCGGTCACTTTGCGGACCGCATGTGTGTTCTACGGTCGCATAGTGACCGCATAATTGACCCCGGCCCAGTTTTTGTAACATTTTGACCCGATCTCTTCTTTAATATAACACACCTCTTCTTCATTTTTATCATATCATCTCACCAAAAATTAGAGAGAGAAGAGAGGGTTTTTAGAGAGAAGTTCTTCATCTTCAAAGATTGTTCCAACTACTTAATTCCAAGGGATTCTAGGGCAAGGATTCAACTTCCCCAATATTTTCAAGGTAAAAACCCTAACTATTTTCTTTGATTTTCAGTTTTAATTGGGTAAAGAGAGGTTTGCATATAATAGCTTTTGAAAATAGAATTTTTACACTCATGCATGATTATTGAACTTGATTTCTAGTAAAAAGAAGTGGGTAGAAGTAAGAGTCTTCAAGAACAAGGTTGGCAAGAATAGGATATCCTGGGTAAGCATAAAGTAGAAAGTTAACGGAAGAAAAATCATCACCAGGTATGTATGGCTAATTTTGATTCTTGTGAAATCGCCCTTATGTGTAAAATTGTTTGGCATGTGTTGATTTGAGAAATCGTATGTGATTATTTGATGTTGTTGTTGGATATTCAAAGTTGTTGTTGAACTATGAGTGTTGTGGTATGAAATATGAGCCGAAAGGTAAATGAGAGTTGAATTGGGTAAAGAATTTGTGAATAATGATTATGATGGCCTTTATGGCACCTTGTGGAAAAGAAAATGAAACACTTGAGAATTGGTTTATTGTGGAAAGAGATGAAACACTTGAATTATGGAAAAATTGTTGAATATACATGTGTGAATATTCTTGAATGTGGAAACATTGTAACTTGGTTGTGATATTGGCTTGAGAAGTAATTGAGAACATGAAACAATGTGCAAGTTGCTTATTTGAACTTGTTGAAATTGTGTGTAGTACCTTATCTGCTGTTTGAAATTGTTGTGTTTTCAAGTGTAAGGCGGGGTCGTGTTGCGCGCCGCAACGTGGTGAAATAAGGTGTGGGTTGGGGTGATAAGGGTGGCCGAGGTAATAAGGGTGGTCGGGGGCAATAAGGATGGAAAGCGATCGAAATCGCTATTGAAAATTGATACATAAATCAATAATGTGAAATTGTGAAAGGAGACAGCAGGAGAGTTTGCAACCTGTGGGGCACTGATTGCCCCTTTGTTTGACTACTTGTGCTTTACGTGATTGATTGGTTATTGTTAAATTGGTTGATTGTAGAAAGTGCTTTGTGTTGAGAATTATTTGAAATAAGGAAAAATGTGGAAACATGGTTGGCCGGCTTAATTAATTGTTGATGTAATTTAATGGCTTGAGTTTACTTGGGACAAAGTTTGTCCATACATACCGGTACAATTCAAGTGTACTGACGTCCCTTTTGCCGGGGACGCTACATTCGTGTTATGATTGTAGGTGGATCAGTAGCAGGCACTTCAGCTCATCGGCAGTAGTATCTTTCATCTTCCACTGCCCGTTTTGGTGAGCCCCTTTCTTCCTCGGGGCACAGTGTGGCTCATGCCACTTTTATTTCAGACTTTCTTTTGGATTTTGTAAGGTATAGCGGGGCCTTGTTACCGGCAAGTATTGTATTTCCCTTTTGTATCCTAGAGGCTCTGTAGACATGTAAACTGTGGGATTGTGGCCTATGTATATGTATGGGGCGTTGTAAATATAAATTATGAATTGTTAGTAAATAAATCACATGGTTATGTTTATGTATTGTGAAATCAGTCTTTATTGGTAAGATAATTGGTTAATGAGAAACAATCAACACAGGGGTAACGCGTGGGAGTGAAAGGCACCCAGGTCCGCTTGACTGGGGCAACCCGGTCAGGCGCCGGTCATGTCCCTCGATTTGGGGCGTGACACTCATGAAGACTAAATTTGATGTATTATGTGTATGACGGTGGCAGGTATGATGAAATACTAAATTGAGGCGAAGCAGTGGATTATCTCCTGCGTCGTTCTTGAGTTGTATAATCCTTATGTGTACGTTAGAAGATCCCATGTGTAATTGAAAGGTACGTTTTGTAATTTACAATTTTGGTTCGCTTAAGAGAGTGGACTCAGCTGATGTAGGATGAATACGAGGTTTGTAGAGGATTTCAGTACTAGATGATCTGTGTTTTCATAAACTAGTGAATGATTTGAGTTCAATCTCACTATGAAATTGTGGCATCATTATAGAAAAAGTATTATGGGTTATTGAGTGTGTCCTGATGTATGGCTTTGGGCCAAGTTGGGGAGGTTGTTGTTGATTAGTTTATCGCATGTTTATGTCCTATGTTGGTTCCGTCTTGAGGTATGCTAGCGGATCAATCCTGGTTGCAAAAATTAAGCCGAGGTTGGCACGAGTGAAGCAAAATTTTGACAAAGGTTATATGGTGCTTTCGTAGATGGGAGAAAAATCTAGGATCTTGAGCTATTGTTGATAAAGAATGCTCAGTGTATATAGAAGGAAGATGGTTGTTTGTATTGGTATGAGATCATGTTCTGCGATGTTAGAGTGCTAATAAGGCACGAGAGGGTTCTGTCTGTTAAGTCAGGTGATTTACAGTTGTATAAGAGGGAATGACTCTCGAGAAGGGTTTTATTGTGATCAAGATTTTTCATGTACTAATCAGGTGTCTTAAGGTTGTGTATCTAGCTAGAGATAGTGTTTCCATTAGAAAAGATCAATACTTATGGTATTTTATGTTACTTATGGGATTCTATGGATCATTATCTTGAAAGTAATGGTAACAAATTCAGATTCGCAAGAAGTTCTTCAAGTAAAGTATTCTGTAATGTGGTATTTTTGGGAAGCATTGAGAGAGTATTCAGTGGCTTATAGGTCTTAGATAGTGTGGTCTTATGTTCGCATCTCGTATGGTAACCTGGGTTGGGGTATTATGGTGCTACAGCAAGGAAGAATATCAAATTGATGATGAATCACAAGAGAAATTTGATAGACAGAATAGCTTGATAATAGAACGAATCGGTATGGTAAGGGTATGATTAATTCTTTGTATGTGTTCAAGGTAGTGAGCTTTTACAAACATGTTGCAGCAATGCTCTTGAATCTTGACAGCTTGCATAACCTGGTTTGGATAGAAGGATTTAGTCCTAGCAGTTTAGTTTGTGGTTAGGGAAAGGGAGATGGAGCTCTTATGTTATCCTAGTGTGGTATGGTATATGCGATGTGTTGTGGAGGATTAGGATTTGTGTGTGTAAGGTTTTGGTTCAGTTCGAAATGGAAAGTAATTAAATTCTTATGCAGTACGGGCAGCTGCAGGTGAATAAAGAATTGATCTTCAGACGATTAAGGAAGATGGTACTGTTATTCTAGTGATTTGATGGGGGTGTCAGTAAAAGGGGAAGGTAATGTAAAATGATAATACTTCGGTGGTATCACAACATTTTCTTGTTTGATCAACTGTTTATATTTGAGTTTGTTGATGGCACAAGGAAATTTTAGAATATCTCTCATGGAATGAATGGGTACTTGATGTGTGATATGTATTCATATGGCGGAATTTGGGATCAAGTTCAGTGATTCATGTGCTATATGGAGTTGGAGACTGGAGTTATCAGGTACAGTCAATATAGTGGTTGTGGATCGTGTGTATCGGCACTGTTTAGCAGATATTAGGATTTAGAGACCCTAGTGGATCTTTCTTTGCTTGGTATATTAGATTGCGGATATGATATTGGGGTGTAGACTAGTTGTCTCAGTATTGGGTTATTCTAAACTATTATGCTATGGGCTATGTCGGAAAATGCCACAGGTTGCATGGCGAGGTGCATCAAATTGTGTTCTAGTAAAGTGGTTTGTAACCCAATGACCAGTGGACGGCTAAGAAGGATTGCTTTCCTTAATTGGGCATTTGTGGCGGATGTTAGTGTAGAGGTTTCTACCATTGATTATGTTCTAGTGTTGAGGGACCTTTTCGGATGCGTTTCTTATTGTCGGGCATGTTGCTGGGTAAGATTGTGGATTTTGGTATTTATTTAGTGTCGGGCACCGTATCGTACGGCTCCGGCAGGAGCTACAGTAGCGGAAGGAACAGTTTCAGGCTTCTTGGCATTGAGTTCGTTGGCAGGCTGATATGGCAACGCAATTAGCTTGAGTTAGCTTGGTCGACCCTAAGTTGTATTATTGAGGAATAGGTTAAATATATCGTTACTGAGCTTGTTAGTGATCTGAGGAGAGCCATGGATTGTTTTCGGCATTGTGAGACATTGTGATTTGTTGGATATGGGCACATATGGTGCGGTTCTATTAGGGATTCATAGTGGATGTCGAGCGGGAAGAGTAATTAGATATTGCTCGATAAATAGAGTATTGGTTACGACCTATCAGGTTGCGTGTCGTATGTTATTTATTTCACCGTGGGTGTAATGAATTTCTTTGGTTTTAGACATTAAATTATGTGCGGCTGTCGATTTTTTATCACAGTGTCTTGAGGTGCTTCATGTGTAACAGTGTTTGGACAGGATCACGCATTGTATTGAGGCTGCGTGGAGTTATGACCTTCGAGGTAGATTCATGTGTTCTATTCTATAATGTGAGACGGGGTGTCAGCCTTGTATTGTGATGGTACTGATGAGCTTGCGGTACATCTCTATTGTTTTGAGTTATTTCCATGATTTGAGTATATTCAGATCGTTTCTTGTTGGTACTCGTATTATGCAAGTTGTGGCTTAGGCATGTATTGAGGTGTCATATCACCAGAGTGGTGTGTTGGATTCGAGGTGATCGTTGGAGTCATTAATGAATACGGACATAGTTGATTTTAGCTTTGTTAGAAGGATAATATCGAGGTTCTACCCGGGAATCTGTCGTGGTATTAGTCAAAAGGGAAATGGCTTCATGAATGGTTGATCTGAGAAAATGTTATGGTTTATCACATGTTTTATTTATCGTTGGCAGCATATGAAAGTGTTGGAATAGGACTTTATCTAATAAAAGATTTTCTATCAATAATTGGTTATTGTGGGCAACTGCTGTGAATAGTGACTACCGTTTCAAGTTTGTGGATTATGTGGTATATCATATTATTTCACATGAGGTCGCAGGTATGGGTTATTACAGCTGGTTCGAGTTTATTCTGAGTATAGATGTGAGGTCCGGATCTTGTGTATGATTTCGGGAAATGCAATGTGGTTCTACGATTTATGGGCCAGATGGACTATGAAATTTTAGATGTACTATGTTATCCGACCTATGCGAGATAGGGTGACGTGGGGTCACTCTGGGTATATGCTTGGTAAGGTCATTCAGCTATTGATTGGCTTCTAGTACAACTCTAGGTACACTCGAGGACGAGTATTTGTTTAAGTTGGAGAGGATGTGACGACCCGACCCGACGTATCATGTGTTACTACTTCATTTCTATCATTTTATGTTTCTCTATGTTTCGTTATCGGTATGTGGTGTGTTAGAGTTGATTTGGATTGGTTTTGATAAGAAATGAGACATTTAGTCTCTTTAAGGAAGGCTTAAGTTGGAAAACGTC